>JAIFGZ020000390.1:0-425276 GCA_019925245.2 Oryza australiensis | reverse complement strand
TGGATGCTTCTCTTTTGTGTTTATTGTTAGTGATATGCCCTAGAGGCAACATGGAGATGTTGGATATCACGTCAATGTTTATGTATTTATGAATAAAGTGTTATTCAGTTCCATGAAATAGACATCTTGTATTGATCAATAAGTACGTGACTTATTTATGAGACTCGATATGTATGAATCTATTTCTAAACGATCCCGATCATATGTCATATTGTTGGAACAAATATGATTCTAAGATCGGCATGTTTATTGATTGATGATCATGTCTCATAGATCATGGGTATGGAGATACCAAATCAATAAACATGGACATATGTGTTGGAGAACACATTGTTGGATAGACCCACCATGAGACACTACAGGAATTAATGTGTCATTAGTTGGTCTCAGGTAGTGTTGGTACAAAGTCCTTAGACCTGAGATCACCATGGATTCCAACATGTGTAGTAGCCTACTTTGGGACTACCAAACGCTATTCCGTAAGCGGGTAGTTATAAAGGTAGTTTTCGGGTTTGCTATGAAACATGGAGTGGGATGTGAGTGATCAAGATGGAATTTGCCCCTCCTTTGGAGAGATATCTCTGGGCCCTCGAGGTAATGGATTATGGAAATGCATGGCCATGCTATGTTGATTGAGGAGTCAATCAACGGACGGATAATCCAATACGGTTCGAGTGAATGGTTAAGCTATTGAAGGGATGGCACACATCTTGCCTATAGCTTAACGGTATCGTGAGGCAAAGAGATTTGTGTACACATTACAGGTTCGAGCCGATATTATATTCTTGTATACTATGGTGTCAATATGTGCTTGCTAGGCGCCGTGTGTGACGAGTCGGTGAGTTGGACTCGAGCCGACGGTCGGCTAAGTTAGACTATAGCCGAAACCGAGTATACTGAACCTACGGTCGCACACTTAAGGGGATAGAATAGATATTCGAGTTGGACTCGGATACGGCTCGATCGGATAGGGATCCGATCGGATAGAGTCCTATGGGCTTACGACGTATGGGCGGCCAACTCTATGAGATACGGATGAGATTCGATTCAAAATAGAGTCCTAATCGGCCACTAGTCCCATCGGCCAACTCTATATAAAGGAGGGAGGGGTGGAGAGGCTGTGACACGTCAATTGCATCGCGTGCAACGAAGTCGCCGAGATCAATCTCCACGGAAACCCTCCCACTTCGAGCCAAACCCTAGCCTTGCATCGCGTGCTAGCACACGGGTGTACGACGTTCTATCCCCGGACGTGTGGATACCGGTAGAGCGCTGCTACGTTGCGCGCTATTGATCGGCTTGGATCGGCTGCAATCGGAGCGATCGGCTGTGGTGGAATCGGCGCGGTCGGGCGCATCGGAGCGAGCGTGAAACGCGGCCGGACGGCTCGAATCGGCTGATTGGCGAATCAGCTGTCTCCGGAATCGCTACTTTTCGGATCGGATTGCCACGATTGGCTATTCGCTGCACTCTACTCCAATTGGTAACGATCTATCGGCCCTTACTTGCAAGTGTTCCTGGTTTGCGCGGTTAAAAGTTTTTGTTTTCGGCTAGCGTAGCCTCCGCGTAATCCTTCGGTGGTATCGAGCTAATCTTGCTTAGTTCGGGTTTTAGATTGGATCGGAACAAGTTTTGCGCACGGGTTGATTAGATCAATCGGTTTACGGGATACGTTGAGGAGAGTAGATGGTAATTGCGTTCCTTGATAGTGTATCGGAACGACGTAATGTGATTACGTCGAAGCAATTTCCAAATAACTCGGTTTGAGTTGGGTTCGAGATAGCGTTCCTTGATAGTGTATCGGAACGGTATAATGTGATTATACGAAGCTATCTCGTAGTCCGACTTTGTTGCTGCCTCGCGCCTACGCAAACCATCTCCCTTGATAGTGTATCGGGACGGCATAATACGATTATGCCGATATGGTTTCCGTAAGTGATTTCATAGATTGGATCTATGAATTTCGTGTGGTGTTCCGGGCGCTGCACGGAAGCCCGCGAGTCGATGTAGAGATTGTGGCAATCGGGTATCTACATGGCAAGCTTATCCGACTGGAGGTAGGGATAGATTGCGCCTGCCATATCTGTAAGCCGAACTTGACTTGGGTGTTACGGTTGCCGATAGAGATAAGGCAATCGGCCTATAGTCACGATTTGGTAAGATTGAGGAAACCAACTTAGAATAAGATAAGGTTTCCGACTTGTAAACCCTTCCTCCCAAGACTATATAAGGGGGGTAAGGGGCGTCCCTTGAGGGATATTCCAGCACTAGATCTGAGATACAACTTCATAAGCGAGAGCTTTAGATCACGAGATCAATAAAGATACTCGGCGGATCGAATCCACCGAAACAGGAGTAGGGTATTAACTCACGAGAGGTCCTGAACCTGTCTAAATCTTCTTTTCCTCCTAACCCATTGTGCTTGGCGATCTCGACTGCGACCCCAGAAAATATATTGCCGAAACCGAGTTTCGACAGTTGGCGCGCCAGGTAGGGGACCGCGCGTCGAGACTTCTTCAATCTCGCCGACAAGCGTGATGGGATCTCCTTCAAGACTCGGCGACTTTGCCGCCAACTTTGCCGGCGACTCATCCCTCGACTCGGATTCGAACCGGTCGAAGGGAAAAACCTACTCGGCGCCGTTCGGGCTCCCCAACAGCGCCGAGATCTTCGACAACATCTTGAAGACCAAGATGCGATCCACCTTCTCCGACGACGGACTTCACTCGGCGCCATTCGGATTATCGGATGCCGACGAGATCTGCGCCAATCTTCTCGCCTCCCAGACGGAAGCAATCTACTCGAGTGAAGACCTCTCGGTACCATTTGGGTTACCAAACGTCGCCAAGATCTACGAGTCAAGCTGCTCTCCCCGAGTTGGCGGCGATCCACTCGGAGGAGCCTAATCCCCAAGCTCAGGCTCGGGTGGAGCGATCCGGATCCGAATTTCCCGGGATCAAGGGAGGTCGCTGTCATCCTCCCGTCCTTCGGCTCCTGCTCATCTTCGAGCTCAACGGATACCTCGGCTCCGCCGGCTTCGACAATCTCTACGGCATCCCTTCCGCGCAAGCCGACAACTCCGACTGCCCATATGGACTGCGAGCCGAAGTGCTTCGACGTCCTCATGGCCGAGCCGGATGAGTCCGACTCAGCCATGGCCAGAAGGCTTGCCGAAGAGGAGCGAGCGAGAGTGGAGCTTGAGCGCACGACAGCCGAAGAGGACAAACAACGCAAAGACGAGGCTGACAAAAGGAAGCAGGATCTGCGTGCAGCCGGACGATCTGCCCAGGAGGCCATCCTCCAAACACGGGTTCGCAACACCAACGTCTTCCGGACGCCACGGCGAGAATGCGCGCGCGCTCACGCTCTTGGACACCGTCATGGAGACGGCCCCGGCCAACGTGACTCCTATACTTGATAAGATCAAGACTATCGTTCTTGCCACGGCTAACGGCCCTCCCACCACTTCGGCGCGAAGGCCGGCGAATCCGTGGCCGAAACGCCGGACAAGAGCCGGCTCCCACCCCTAAAGTCGGGAGACTACGGGAGGCCGAGCGGCTCGGTCGACAACCGAGCCAAGAGGCCCACCTCGCGAGTCCACGCCAAGACACCAAGAGCGGACGGCCGACTCCGCGACAAACGACATGGACGTCCACCCGTCCACCACCGAGTCCGCCGCAACGGTTCCGGCTACCCAACCGCCAACGAAGAAGACCCCGCCGAGTGATGCGGGAAGTCCTCGACCGCCGCTACCAAGAGCGCGACCGTCGCACTCGGGAAGATCGGAGGGGATCACTCGATAGCGGCGACGATGGAGTGCAGGCCTTCACTCGGGAGCTTCGCGAGTGCATTGGCCGAGTGGCTTTAAGCCTACGAGGGATTGAAAGGTACGATGGCAAGACCGACCCGAATCTTGGTTAGCTGTATATACCCTCGCCATCCGAGCTGCGGTGGCGACAACAAAGCCATGGCCAATTACCTGCCCGTAGCCCTCGCAAACTCGGCCGAAATTGGCTCACGAGCCTGCCAAGAGGCTCAATCGGCTCGTGGAGCGGGCGAGGGACCACTTCATCGCCAACTTCCAAGGCACCTTCGAGAGGCCCGGCACACACTTCGACCTTTACAACGTCATCCGAAGCCGGACGAGCCCCGAAGGATTACATTCGTCGTTTCTCAGAAGCGCAACAAGATCCCGAACATTACCAATGACATCATCATCGCCGCCTTCCGGAAGGGAGTCCGTGATGAGCGCTTATCGGCAAGTTCGGGCGCAAGCCACCGAAGACGGTGAAACAAATGTTCGAGACGGAGAACTCGTACGCCAAATCGAACGACGCCATTAAGGCCGCCCGTCAAGACCGGCCCGACGGAAGGGAGGACAAGCAAGCGGGAGGAAGCCGAAATCCTAAGAAGGATGGCGGCAACAACGGCAACCGAGGCCCGAAAGATCGCAAGCGCCGATCCGAAGACCTAGTGGCCGCGACCTCCAACACTCAACGCCGTCCCAGTCGCCGCCTACGACGCCATCATGAACGCCCGGTGCACCCACCATCCGAATCACAAGCACGCGGCGAAGGAGCGCTTTATCTACAAGCGGTTCGCGAACGTCGCGGCGCAACTCAACAAGAAGCCGGCGACGAGGCTGGCCCGTCCGCGCCAAGAAGAGCAACGCGGCTGAAAACGCCGAACCCTTTCAAGACCCGGTGGGGAGCTCAACCACATCTTCGGGGTCCGCTAGCCTATGAGTCAAGAGGAAGCAAAAGCTAACCGACCAGGGAGGTCAATGCGGCTCAACCCGAAGTCCCTCGATATCTGCGATGGTCGGAAGTGGCCATCACCTTTGATCGCTCGGATCATCCCGACCGAGTGGTCCACCCGGACGCTATCCACTCGTCCGGACCCCGTGGTCCGCAACATCGAGCTTAAGCGTGTCCTCATTGATGGGGCAGCGCCCTCAGCATCATGTTTGCCAAAACCATGGATGAAATGCGAGATCCAGGGCCGAACTCAAAGCAAGCTTAGCCCCTTCCACGGAGTTATCCAGGGCTATCTTCAACACCACTCGGGCACATCTCCCTCCCGGTCACCTTCGGGCCCGAGAGAACTTCCGAACGGAGAACGTCACCTTCGAGGTGGCCGACTTGAAACGCATATCATGCCATCATCGGAAGGCTGCGCTTGCCAAATTCATGGCGATCCCTCACTACACTTACCTGCGCATGAAGATGCGGGTCCCAACGGCGTCATCACTCTTTGCGGCGACGTGAAGCAAGCCTTCACTGCGACAAGGAGAGGCTGCGACATGGCCCAATCTCGCGAGAGATTACGTGGCCAACAAGAAGTCCGATTGGCTGCATCGACTTCGGCGAGAGGGCGAAGTCCCACGAAGAAGATAGCCAAATCGGGATCCGGCGACGCCAAGACCAAAAAGATCTCCCTTGATTCGTCGATCCCTCAAAACTGCTGTAATCGGCGCCGACCTAGATCCTAAATAGGAAAGCGCGCTCGTCACCTTCCTCCAAAATAATAAAGATGTTTTTGCTTGGAAACCATCGATATGCACGGAATTCCTAGGGAGGTGATCGAGCACTCTTTGAACGTCAAAGATGACGCCAAACCAATAAAACAACGGTTACGCAGGTTCGCACGGGATCGAAAAGACGCGATCAAAGAAGAACTCGCAAAACTCTTGGCTGCGGCTTCATCAAAGAAGTCCTTCATCCCGACCGGTTAGCCAACCCAGTCTGGTCCAAGAAAACGGGGCAATGGCGCATGTGCGTTGACTACACCGACCTCAACAAAGCCTGCCCCAAAGATCCGTTCGGGCTGCCTCGCATCGACCAAGTCGTCGACTCCACGGCGGCTGCGAACTCCTAAGTTTCTTGGATTGTTACTCGGGCTATCACCGGATCGGCTTGAAAGAATCCATTGCTTGAAGACATCTTTCATCACGCCGTTCGGGGCCTCTTGCTACATCACCATGCCTTTCGGCTGAAGAACGCCGGAGCTACATACCAACGCATGATCCAAAGATGCTTCCGCGCGAGATCGGCAAAAACGTTGAAGCTTATGTCGACGATGTTGTCATCAAGACCAAGCGGAAAGAAGACGATCGCCGACTTAGAAGAAACCTTTGCAAACATCCGGGCCTTCGAATGAAGTTGAACCGAGAAGTGCACCTTCGACGTCCCATCGGGCAAAGCGCTCGGCTTCATGGTATCACATCGCGGCATTGAAGCAAACCCGAGAGAAGATCAACGCTATCTTAAACATGAAGCCCCGAGTAATCGAAAGACGTCCAAAAGCTCACTTGGCTGCATGGCGGCACTAAGCCGCTTCATATCCCGACTCGGCGAACGAGGCATGCCCTTCTTCGAGTTCTTGAAGAAGACGGACGACTTCCGGTGGACCACGAAGGCGACAAGGCCTTCGAAGATTTCAAAGAATTCCTTACCACGCCACCCGTCACGCCGCCTCAACCCGGGAACCCCTCTTGCTGTACGTTTCAGCCACTCACCAAGTGGTTAGTACGGTCCTTGTGGTTGAACGAGGAGAAGAAGGACGGGCCGAAGATTCAAAGGCTAATTTACTTTGTCGGCGAAGTATTGGCGGGAGCCAAAACCCGATACCCCAGTACAAAAATTGCTTTATGGTGTTCTAATAACCGCGAGGAAATTGGCACACTACTTTCGGGTCACTCGGTCACCGTCATCACCTCTTTTCCACTCGGCGACGTCGTCCACAACGCGAGAGCAAGGGCGCATCGCCAAGTGGGCCCTAGAACGATGCCGCTGGACTTAACTTTTAAGCCCGGGACATCCATTAAGTCACAAGCCTTAGCGGACTTCTGGCCGAGTGGGTGAACGGCAAGAGCATGTGCCCCGAGAAGACCTCCAACACTTGGACCATGCACTTGACGGATCCAAGAGGATCACCGGCTGGGAGCGGGAGTTGTGCTGATCTCCCGCAGGGGAAAGGCTAAGATATGCCCTTCACCTCCACTTCTCCGCCTCACACAACGTCGCCGAGTACGAAGCTCTTCTACATGGGTGCGCCTCGCAGTCTCACTCGGCATTCGACGGCTTATTGTGAAGCGACTCCCGGCTAGTCATCAATCAAGTGATGAAGGACTGGTCTGCTTAAATGACACCATGGAGGCCTACCGACAAGAGGTCCGCAAGCTTGAGGACAAGTTTGATGGACTAGAACTCTCACATGTCCGAGACATAACAACGAAGCTGCCGATGAGCTAGCACGGTTCGGATCCAAGCGAGAAGCTGCTCCAACGAGACGTCTTCGTCGAGCATCTCTATGAACCAACCGTCACGGCGAAGACGACTCCTAACGAACAAACCGCCAACGAAGTCGCCATGACCGACACCGACGGGAGGACGCCGCTCATCAAATTCTTAACTCGGCAAGAGCTGGGATGACCGGAATGAAGCGAACGCGTCCGGCGTCGTTGCCAATCATACGTCATGGTCGACTCCGATCTATACAAGAGAAGCCCCTCCGGAATTCTAATGAGGTGCATCACACCCGAAGAAGGAAACAATTACTCCAAGATATCCACTCGGGCATATGCGAAAGCCACGCGGCGGCACGCACTCACGTGCGGCAAAGCTTACAGGCAAGGATTCTTCTGGCTCACCGCGGTCTCCGACGCGGATAAAATCGTAAGAACCTGCGAAGGCTGCCAGTTTTTCGCCCGACAAAGCCATGTCCCGGCCCAGGAGCTTCAAACAATCCCACTTTCCTGGCCGTTCGCGGTATGGGGGCTGGACATGGTTGGCCCTTTCAAGAAAGCTCCAGGAGGTTTCACACACCTCTTCGTCGCAATCGACAAGTTCTCCAAGTGGATTGAAGCCAAGCCGGTTGCCACAATCACTGCTGACAAAGCACGAGACTTCTTCCTCAACATTGTGCACCGCTTTGGCGTCCCAAACAGAATCATAACTGATAACGGGACTCAATTCACAGGAGGCATCTTCAAGGAATTCTGCGAAGACTTTGGAATCAAAATCTGCTACGCATCAGTAGCTCACCCCAAAAGCAATGGGCAAGTCGAGCGAGCAAACGGCATGGTCCTTCAAGGCATCAAGGCTCGCGTTTTCGACCGGCTAAGCCCTTACGCCGGCAAGTGGGTCCAAGAACTTCCCTCGGTTCTATGGTCGCTGCGAACCACACCCAGTCGGGCCACCGGCCAAACTCCTTTCTTTTTGGTCTATGGCGCAGAAGCCATGTTGCCAAACGAGATGGAGTATGAGTCCCTCCGGGTCCGCGGCTTCAACGATGAACGCTACGACATCGGCCGAGTGGATGACCTCATCCGATTGGAAGAGGCCCGCGAGGCGGCCCTCATCCGGTCGGCCAAATACCTTCAAGGGCTCGGAAGATACCACGGTCGCAACGTGCGAGCACGAGCTTTCATTGTTGGCGACCTGGTCCTACGCAAGATCCAGACCACCAAAGACCGACACAAGTTATCTCCCTTATGGGAAGGACCGTATATAATCGCCGAAGTGACTCGGCCCGGTGCTTACCGGCTAAAGCGCGAAGACGGGTCCATGGTGGAGAACTCCTGGAACATCGAGCATCTTCGACGGTTTTACACCTAATTTGGCTAAGGCCTCATGTTTTCCTTGACTGCCAACCTCAAGCAAGATGACTTCTTGAGCTAGCAGTCGGGGGCTGTACACATATCAATAAAGCTCAAATTTTCCTCATCAAATTTTTGTGCACAATTTGGTTTATCATTGTTTAATGTCCTTTGACTCGAGCTCAGCGTCTAAGGACTGAGAGTTTTCCGATGACCTAATCGAGCCTAGGCTTGATGACAGCCAGACGAAAACTACTTAAGAAATTTCACGCAAAAACTCGAATCAAGGCATTGACATAAATAAACTAAAAACAGTCACAAAGTTCCACATCAAAGTGTTACAATTACATGATATCAAAGTCAGAATACAGATCAGAGCTTGAAATTGTTCACTACATCCAAAGATATCTTCTTCGCCGCCTCTTGCGCCTCGCTTAGAATATCTAAGGCCTGCTCGTCTGTTGTTCCCTCAGCGAAGCCCTCCCCGACTGAATGGATATCCACTCGGGGGTAGAGGGACTTGGTCTGTGCAAGAGCCAGACCAGCCCCCATGTTGGCCGCTTCGGTGATGTTCTTCGAATCGTTCGGGAGCCAGCCGAAGCTTGTCGAAGATCTCGATCGGCTCAGCGGCTGGCCCCAACTCCTTGATCAAACAAGGATGCCAAGATCGGCGTGGCGGCGTTGGCGACCTCTTCCCGTATCTCGTCGCTGGACTTGATCCGCCCAAGTAAGACGTCATATTGGGCTCGGGTCTTCATCTTATAAGCTGCAAGGAGTCCCAGATCGTTCAAAGCACTCGGAAATGAAGCAGCACATGAAATTCAACTTCAAAGAAAGTTACCTTCAAATTCGGCCTCCATCTCGGCCTTGTCAAGGCTGACCGCTTCCAGCTGGACTTGAAGCGAGTGGACCTCCGAAGAATTTTCTACAACGAAAGAAGATCATCAATAGCCAAGATCAACATAAGAATCATAATGAAGCTGGGGAGGCGGGCTTACTTCCGATTGATCCGCGGAGGTCGAGGTTCGATTCCCGAAGCTCCGAGATCTCCCTCCTTAAAGCGGCCTCCCTTGATGCGGCCTCCTCCCGAGTGGCCTTCGGTCGCGAACGTCCTCCAAGGAGTTTAAGTGGGGGACTAGCTTCTCCGGCACTTCGGATTTTGCCATTGAGCGGCAATATTCTTTACGCATTCGAAACGAAAGAATGATCGGCGAAGGATAACGAAGATATAATCAAAAGAAAGACGAAGGCTTACGTTGAGCGGTCGGGTCGCCTCATTCGGGCTCTCGACGAGGCATCCCTTTCATCCTTTTCGGCTTGGTCGAGGATGATGCCACTCTCTCGCCTTCGAGTCCCGCCACTCGATTCGATCGGAGGAACCCGGGTCTCGAAGGCGCAGCACAGGGATCTCTTCTACCGTGGCGGCAAACAAGAAAGACCAATGAAGACATGAGGAATTCAAAATTGAAAGAACGAAGGAACGCTTGAAGCAAGTCTCACGGTTTCGGTGGTGCACGCCTAGGTGGGGCGCCGGACTCTTCTTTTCTTCGGGCTCTGCGCCAGTGACCCCGGTCGGGCGCTTGAGCCGCAGGTGGGTTCCGCGGCTGGCGGTTTCCGATCGGGATATCCCGGCCGCGGTCGGGCTCCTCCCTAGGGCGTCTTCCTTTGGAGCGAAGGTGTTTTCTCGAACGCTCGCACTCGGTTGCGGGCTCCGGGGTTTTGGCTCTGATGGCCTTGGCACTTCGGGAGCGGCGGCGGGTCGGCCCTTCACCCCCTCTGCCCGGGATCTATGTCACGGGTCTCTGCGAAAGTGAATACGGCGGAGATAAAGAAAAGTTATCCGCGAAAGAGTTCAAGACTTCGGTTTGAGCTTACTGGATGGCCGGCGGATTTTGGTGCCGTCCGCGGCGATCGCCTTAGAGGCGGGGTCTCGGCCGGAGGAGCCGGGACGTCGTCATCCGAGTCCTCGATGATCAGCCGCCTTTTGCTTGCGCGCTTGTTCGAGTCCTCACTGCGCTGCCCGCTTCCCGGCCGGATCGGCTTCGATTTTGATCCCGCCGGTCGGCCTCTTGGCGGGGCGACGCGGCGCGTCATCGTGAGCCACCTTATATGGCTTGGAGGTGATAGAGGCGTTTTCTGCGAGAGAGAGAAGGTGCAACATTGAGAGACAAGACGTCAAGATTAAAGGTACTATGAAGCAACCAATCGGCTTACGGAGGAGGAGGTCGGTGGATGCTTGAATGGAAGGAGCTGCGAGAATGAGGGCTCGCTCGACGGCAATCCCGGATGAGAAGAGCTTGTACATCCGGATCTTCAGGATCTCGTATGTGAGTGGATCCGGGTCCTCCCGATTGGGGTCCGTTCCGCCTTCGTACTCGAAGGCCGGCTTCGACCGCTCCTTGATCGGCGCCAGTCGGCACCTGATGAAGTGCCGAGTGATTTGTTCCCCGCGAAGATTCTTCTTCTTCATCGCCAGGATCTTCGCGAGCAGATCGTTGGCCTCATCCCAATCTTGGGCTACCGGCACGGTGCTCCAAGATGGCTTAGGGATAGGAGGAAGACCAACAAAGGCGGGCGGCGGGTTCGAGATTATTGATGTAGAACCAGCCCGCGTGCCGGCCTTTGTTGGAAGATTTCAAAGGGAGAGAAAAGTAATCTTTGCGGAGAGATCCGCGAAGTTGGAAGCCTGCCCCGCCAACAACGCAAGGTTGGTCCTTGTTCGGATGGGGTTTCAGGTAGAACATACGACGGAATAGATTGAAATGAGGAAGAATGCCAAGGAAAGCTTCACACACATGAATAAAGAGGGCTATGTGAAGCATCGAGTTGGGGTTCAGATGGTAGATGTGAAGACCATAGTAGTCCAAGAGCCCCGAAAGAATTCGGAGGTGGGAAGGCTGAACCCGCAATAGAAAAAGGAAGTAAAGACAACGAGCTCACCGGTGTTTGGGGTCGGGAAGTCCTCCCCGCCGCCGGCGCCATCCCACAAGTTCCTTCGGCGGAAGCACGCCGTGCTTCACCATCTCCTTGAGGGTGTATTCCCTCACATCCGAGGTGGCCCATTGGTCGAACGGAATCCTTTTCTCGTCCGCCATGAGAATGGGTTGATGGGAAGTGGATCGGTGAGGAAAGTTGGATCTTTGGCAACGGAATGTGGGAGAGTTGGCTGTGGAGGCTGGTTGTTGCGAGAGATCGAGCTCTTAGATGGACGGATTTGGGAGCGCGCGAGTCTAGGGTTCTCCGCGGTGAGTGTTGAACGATGCCGTGAGAAGGGGAATCGTTTGGAAGGCAAAGAGGCGGGGACGACCTCGCGTCTTTATAAGAAAGATTTGAGGGTTGCGCTAGGTTTTACGGTGAGTGGGCCGAGCCCATAAGAAAATCTACGGCCCAACTAAGGTGTGGTCGATACGTGTCCTTAGGGACTTAAGCGGATGAGCTTAAGCGGATTTGCCACGGCAATATGCGCGTGTCCGAAGTACCCTATACCTTTAAAGATCCTTCCATACCGCGGTTTGCTTGACTTCATGAGAAGGCGGCACGATGCAATTTGGAAGGTGACCAACGAAGAGTTTTTATAGCCGCCTTGGTGAACAAGGGATGTTTGGTTTTTCGGCATTTGGTCGGGTAATCTTACCGATCTTTGTTTATTTTCCACCTTGGTGAAGATCTTTATAAGATTGAGACCGATATTATGGCAAAAGCTATTTAATAACTTGGTCATATTTTTCATATGATTGAAAGAACTTGTTTTCCCATGAGGGATGAATGAAATATTTATTTCGGGATTACTCGGGCGAATCCACTCGGTTGAGCAAGAGCTTACTGAGTGCTTTTTACCCATGAGGGATGATTGAATTATTTGTTACGAGATGACTCGGGCAAATTCACTCGGTTGAGTATGAACTTGCCGGGTAATGAGATTTCGTGATTGCTTTAGCATGAGCTAGGCATCTACATGAGAATGATTTTTTATAGTTCTTGACTATATGCTTAGCCTATTTTTGACTAACCACATAGTCGGGGCTACACGATTAGGTGCATCGGGAGATGCACCTAGATATTTATTTTTTGAGAAATTTTTATATATATTTTTCAGCCCTTCACGAGTCTTTGGAGCCACTCGGGAAGATTCGGCGAGATGATGGAATCACTCGGCGCCAAAAACACTCGGTCAAAGAGATTTTTGGTTGAGTCTTTTTGGTCGAGCTGAGTTGTCTCGTCGGCGAAAGGACTCGGGGCTCTTGTAGAGATTGTGGCAATCGGGTATCTACATGGCAAGCTTATCCATGGAGGTAGGGATAGATTGCGCCTCCCATATCTGTAAGCCGAACTTGACTTGGGTGTTACGGTTGCCGATAGAGATAAGGCAATCGGCCTATAGTCACGGTTTGGTAAGATTGAGGAAACCAACTTAGAATAAGTTAGGGTTTCCGACTTGTAAACCCTTCCTCCCAAGACTATATAAGGGGGTAAGGGCGTCCCTTGAGGGATATTCCAGCACTAGATCTGAGATACAACTTCATAAGCGAGAGCTTTAGATCACGAGATCAATAAAGACACTCGGCGGATCAAATCCACCGAAACAGGAGTAGGGTATTACCTCACGAGAGGGCCTGAACCTGTTTAAATCTTCTTTTCCTCCTAACCCATTGTGCTTGGCGATCTCGACTGCGACCCCAGAAAATATATTGCCGAAACCGAGTTTCGACAGTCGATGTAATCTTCAATTAGAGCTTCTATAGTAGTAGCTTAGTTTGAAGATATCAAGCATTCGACACTTGGAAGATGGTGCCGAAGATGGAGATCCTCAGCGCCGACATGGAGATGGAGATCACCATGTGAAGGGGGCCATACTATTTCATTATATGCTATTCTTCTTGCTTTCATATGTGATATGTTTGTTTGATAGGATAGCATCCCTCTCAAAATTAAGTAGTAATGATGCCCTTCCAAATGTTGCACCCGTCACCGTTATGCTCGTCAATGGTGGGTCTGCAAAGCGAGTGCCATTCTCTATCATAACACGAGGGGTATATGTCGGACATATACATGCGGGAGCATTTGGTTTACTTAACAAGGCTATCAAAACAGTTTTGGGCCTTGGGGCATAGGTTGGCGCCGGGGGCATGGAGATGCCACACCAACAACAAGAGTCACATAGAGATGTGATTAGCAAGGAGTTGCTTACCGATGTTATTAATTTTCTAGCAGTGATGCCAAAGCTCACTAGAAAATTAATTAACATGTGGATCTTGACCCATTACGTAACCTAGAGGGAAGGTGGAAAATACGTAATGGGAGTCTAATGTTAAATTGTTTAACAATAGACATAGCATAAACATTGTGCTAAACTTTGTTTTTCTGTTGTAGAATAAATGGCGGCTAATACTACACCCAGTACCTTTAATTTGCGATCTATTCTCGAAAAGGAAAAATTAAATGGAACAAACTTTATGGATTGGTATCACAACTTGAGAATTGTTCTCAAGCAAGAGCGTAAGGAGTACGTTCTTGAAGTACCTTATCCGGATGATTTGCCTAATAACGCCACTTGCAAGCGCACGGAGGGCTTATGAGAAGCACACTAATGATGCCCTAGATATAAGTTTGTCTCATGCTTGCTACAATGTCCCCGAGCTTGAAGCAATATGAGAGCGGCGATGCTCACACTATTATTCGGGGGCTGCGTGGCATGTTTGAGAACCAAGCTCGGGCCGAGAGGTTCAACACCTCAAAGTCCTTGTTTGCGTGCGAGCTTGTTGAAGGGAATCCCGTCGATCCGCATGTGATAAAGATGATTGACTATATCGAGTCGGAAAAACTAGGTTTTCCCCTTAGCCAAGAGTTGGCTGCGTGTGATTCTCCGTCGCTCCCTCCGAGCTTCGAGCCATTCATATTAAACTATCACATGAACAATATGGATAGAACCTTGGCTGAATTGCATGGGATGCTAAAGACAGTGAGGAGAGTATCCGAAAAACGGTCATCATGTGATGATGATGCGAAAGGCAAAGCGCAAACCACTGTCAAGAAACTTTGCACCAAGAGGAAGTTAACTCTCGATGAGATCGCGAGTGCCTCCAATGCAAAGAAGGGCAAGAAGGGGTCGGCGGCATTAGATGCCGTTTGCTTCTCTTGCAAGGAGACAGAGCCCTTTGGAAAAGGAGCTGCAAGAAGTACATGGAGGATCTCAAGAAGAAGCAAAGTACGACTTACGCTCGGTATTAATGTTATAGACATTAATGTTGCTACTTCACCTACTGACTCTTGGGTATTTGATACTTGGATCGGTAGCTCATATTTGCAAATCGTTGCGGGAATGAGAAGAAGTAGAGGATTGAGAAGGGCGAGGTGAACTGCGCGTCGGCAATGGAGCAAGCGTTGCTACGATTCTTTGTCGGCACGATACCACTTCATCTACCTTCGGGATTAGTTTTGGAATTAAATAATTGTTATTGTGTTCCAACACTATGTCAAAACGTTATTTCCGCTTCATGTTTGCAAGCGGAAGGATATGATTTTAGATCAATGAACAATGGTTGTTCAATATATCTCGAGATATGTTCTATTTTCATGCTCCATTGGTGAATGGATTATACGTTTTGAATCTTGAAGCGTCTCCCATCTATAACATTAATACGAAAGGCAACTCTCTAATGATATAAACCCCACGTTTATCGGCATTGTCGCTTAGGCCATATAAATAAGAAACGCATGGAGAAGCTCCATAAGGATGGATTGCTTCACTCTTTTGATTTTGAATCATTTGAGACATGTGAGTCTTGTTTACTTGGTAAGATGACAAAGGCACCTTTCACGGGACATAGTGAGAGAGCAAGTGACTTATTGGCACTCGTACATGCGATGTATGTGGACCAATGAGCTCAACGGCCGGAGGTGGTTATCAATACTTCATTACCTTTACCGATGACTTTAGTAGATATGGTTATATCTACTTAATGAGGCATAAGTCCGAATCCTTTGAAAAGTTCAAAGAATTCCGAATGAAGTACTGAGAATCATTTAGGGAAAACAATCAAGTTTCTACGATCGGATCGTGGAGGGAATACTTGAGCCAAGAGTTTGGTAATCATCGAAAGATTGTGGAATTGTTCCACGGTTGACTCCGCCAGAACTCCACAATGGAACGGAGTGTCCGAACGGAGAAATCGCACCTTGTTGGACATGGTGCGATCGATGATGAGCCAAAGTGATCTTCCGTTATCCTTCGGGGATATGCTCTTGAAACATTGCGCTCACACTAAATAGAGTTCCATCTAAGTCGGTTGAAAAGACACCATATGAGATATGGACGGGGCAACCCCCTAGTTTGTCTTTTCTCAAAATTTGGGGATGTGAGGCTTATGTAAAACGTTTACGATCGACAAGCTCACACCCAAATCGACAAGTGATTCTTTGTGGGATATCCTAAGGAAACTAAGGGATATTACTTTTATAATCGGGAAAAGGCAAAGTGTTTGTCGCCCGACACGGTGTCTTCTTGGAGAAAGAGTTTCTTTCAAGAAGGGTTAGTGGGAGCAGGGTGCATCTTGAAGAAGTTCAAGAAACACCGAGAAAATGTTTCGGCGACCACGAGAACCACAACGGGAGGTGCAAAGTGTTGCGCCACCGGTTGTAGATACACCGGCCCACGGAGGTCGAAAGATCACGTCGTGCACTGACAGTACACAGTGCGGAACAATGTGATATATTGTTGTTGGACAACGATGAACCTAAGACCTATGAGGAAGCGATGGTGGGACCCGATTCCAACAAGTGGCTTGGAGCCATGAAATCCGAAATAGAATCCATGTACGATAATCAAGTTTGGAACTTGGTTGATCCACTGATGGTGTCAAAACCATTGAGTGTAAATGGGTTTTTAAGAAAAGGCCGATATGGATGGAAATGTTCACATCTATAAGGCGCGATTGGTGGCGAAAGGTTTTAAACGAGATTCAAGGAGTTGATTATGATGAAACCTTCTCGCCCGTCGCAATGCTTAAATCTATTCGGATTATCCTAGCGATTGCTGCATATTTCGATTATGAGATATGGCGGATGGATGTCAAAACGGCTTTCCTAAATGGAAACCTAAGCGAGGATGTATACATGATACAACCTCGGGGTTTTGTCAATCCGAATCGCTGGAAAGATATGCAAGCTACGAAAATCCATTTATGGATTGAAGCAAGCATTTCGGAGTTGGAATATTCGTTTTGATGAAGTAATCAAAGGGTTTGGTTTCATCAAAAATGAAGAAGAGGCCTGTGTTTACAAAAGGTGAGTGGGAGCGCAATTGTATTTCTAATCTTATATGTGGATGACATATTGCGATTGGAAATGATATCCCTATGCTAGAATCCGTCAAGTCTTCATTGAAAAATAGTTTTTCCATGAAAGACTTAGGGAGGCAGCATACATATTGGGCATTCGTATCTATAGAGATAGATCCAAGAGGCTAATTGGATTAAGCCAAAGTACATACATTGACAAGGTGTTGAAAAGGTTCAACATGCATGATTCCAAGAAAGGTTTCTTGCCCATGTCACATGGCATTAATCTTAGCAAGAATCGGTGCCCTCGGACACATGATGAGCGGAATAAGATGGGTATGGTTCCATATGCTTCGGCAATTGGATCCATCATGTATGCCATGCTTTGTACACGCCGGATGTCTCGTACGCTTTGAGTGCTACGAGCGGATACGTCGAGATCCGGTGAAGGTCATTGGATAGTAAAGAATATCCTTAAGTATTTGAGAAGAACTAAGGATATGTTCCTAGTCTATGGAGGTGAAGAAGAGCTCGTTGTAAGTGGTTACACCGATGCTAGCTTCCAAACAGACAAGGATGATTATAGATCGCAATGCAGGTTTGTGTTACGAACGGAGCGCGATCAGTGGAAGAGTTCCAAGCGGGATCTTGCTGATTCTACAACGGAGGCCGAGTACATTGCGCCGGAAGCTGCAAAGGAGGCTGTTTGGATCAAGAAATTCGTTTCGAGCTTGGTGTGATGACTAGTACGACGGTCCAATGTCTCTCTATTGTGACAATAGTGGAGCCATTGCGTAAGCCAAGGAGCCGAGGTCACATCGAAGTCCAAACACATACTTCGGCGATATCATCTCATCCGCGAGATAGTGGACGGAGGTGATGTCAAGATATGCAAAGTGCACACGGATCTCAACATAGCCGATCCGTGACAAAACCTCTCCCTCAACCGAAGCATGAGGCGCACACAAGAGCAATGGGTATTAGATACTTACATGATTGACTCTAGTGCAAGTGGGAGATTGTTAGTGATATGCCCTAGAGGCAACATGGAGATGTTGGATATCACGTCAATGTTTATGTATTTATGAATAAAGTGTTATTCGGTTCCATGAAATAGACATCTTGTATTGATCAATAAGTACGTGACTTATTTATGAGACTCGATATGTATGAATCTATTTCTAAACGATCCACGATCATATGTCATATTGTTGGAACAAATATGATTCTAAGATCGGCATGTTTATTGATTGATGATCATGTCTCATAGATCATGGGTATGGAGATACCAAATCAATAAACATGGACATATGTGTTGGAGAACACATTGTTGGATAGACCCACCATGAGACACTACGGGAATTAATGTGCCATTAGTTGGTCTCGGGTAGTGTTGGTACAAAGTCCTTAGACCCGAGATCACCATGGATTCCAACATGTGTAGTAGCCTACTTTGGGACTACCAAACGCTATTCGTGCTGGGTAGTTATAAAGGTAGTTTTCGGGTTTGCTATGAAACATGGAGTGGGATGTGAGTGATCAAGATGGAATTTGCCCCTCCTTTGGAGAGATATCTACGGCCCCTCGAGGTAATGGATTATGGAAATGCATGGCCATGCTATGTTGATTGAGGAGTCAATCAAGGACGGATAATCCAATACGGTTCGAGTGAATGGTTAAGCTATTGAAGGGATGGCACACATCTTGCCTATAGCTTAACGGTATCGTGAGGCAAAGGGATTTGTGTACACATTACAGGTTCGAGCCGATATTATATTCTTGTATACTATGGTGTCAATATGTGCTTGCTAGGCGCCGCTGTTGATAGGTCGGTGAGTTGGACTCGAGCCGACGGTCGGCTAAGTTAGACTATAGCCGAACCGAGTATACCTGAACCTACGGGTCGCACGCTTAAGGGGATAGAATAGATATTCGAGTTGGACTCGGATACGGCAAGATCGGATAGGGATCCGATCGGATAGAGTCCTATGGGCGTACGACGTATGGGCGGCCAACTCTATGAGATACGGATGAGATCCGATTCAAAATAGAGTCCTAATCGGCCACTAGTCCCGTCGGCCAACTCTATATAAAGGAGGGAGGGTGGAGAGGCGTGACACGTCAATTGCATCGCGTGCAATAGAAGTCGCCGAGATCAATCTCCACGGAAACCCTCCCACTTTCGAGCCAAACCCTAGCCTTGCATCGCGTGCTAGCACACGGGTGTACGGCGTTCTATCCCCGCACGTGTGGATACCGGTAGAGGCGCTGCTACGTTGCGCGGCTGATCGGCTTCGGATCGGCTGCAATCGGAGCGATCGGGCTGTGGTGGAATCGGCTGCGGTCGGGCGCATCGGAGCGAGGCGTGAGAACGCGGCCGGACGGCTCGAATCGGCTGATTGGCGAATCGGCTGTCTCCGGAATCGACTACACTTGTTCCGGATCGGATTGCCACGATTGGCTATTCCGCTGCACTCTACTCCAATCGGAAACGATCTATCGGCCCTTACTTGCAAGTGTTCCTGGTTTGCGCGGTTAAAAGTTTTTGTTTTCGGCTAGCGTAGCCTCCGCGTAATCCTTTAGGCGGTCCAGCTAGCCGGTTAGCGGGCGGGGGGTCGAGGGGGAAGCCGCCCCCTCGCGGGCTTCCGGGCAGCGCCCGAAACACCACACGAAATTCATAGATCCAATCTATGAAATCGCTTACGGAAACCATGTCGGCATAATCATATTATGCCGTCCCGATACACTATCAAGGGAGATGGTTTGCGTAGGCGCGAGGCAGCTAACAAGATGCAAGGCTAGGGTTTGGCTCGAAAGTGGGGAGGGTTTCCGTGGAGATTGATCTCGGCGACTTCTGTTGCACGCGATGCAATTGACGTGTCACAGCTCTCCACCCCTCCCTCCTTTATATAGAGTTTGCCGACTGGGACTAGTGGCCGATTAGGACTCTATTTTGAATCGGATCTCATCCGTATCTCATAGAGTTGGCCGCCCATACGTCGTAAGCCCATAGGACTCTATCCGATCGGATCCCTATCCGATCGAGCCGTATCCGAGTCCAACTCGAATATCTATTCTATCCCCTTAAGCGTGCGACCACGTAGGTTCAGGTATACTCGGTTTCGGCTATAGTCTAACTTAGCCGACCGTCGGCTCGAGTCCAACTCGGCCGACACATCCTGACGGCGCCTAGCAGCACATATTGACACCATAGTATACAAGAATATAATATCGGCTCGAACCTGTAATGTGTACACAAATCCCTTTGCCTCACGATACCGGTTAAGCTATAGGCAAGATGTGTGCCATCCCTTCAATAGCTTAACCATTCACTCGAACTGTATTGGATTATCATCCGTTGATTGACTCCTCAATCAACATAGCATGGCCATGCATTTCCATAATCCATTACCTCGAGGGCCCGAGATATCTCTCCAAAGGAGGGGCAAATTCCATCTTGATCACTCACATCCCACTCCATGTTTCATAGCAAACCCGAAAACTACCTTTATAACTACCCGATTACGGAATAGCGTTTGGTAGTCCCAAAGTAGGCTACTACACATGTTGGAATCCATGGTGATCTCAGGTCTAAGGACTTTGTACCAACACTACCGAGACCAACTAATGGCACATTAATTCTGTAGTGTCTCATGGTGGGTCTATCCAACAATGTGTTCTCCAACACATATGTCCATGTTTATTGATTTGGTATCTCCATACCCATGATCTACGAGACATGATCATCAATCAATAAACATGCCGATCTTAGAATCATATTTGTTCCAACAATATGATATATGATCAGGGATCATTTAGAAATAGATTCATACATAAAGAGTCTCATAAATAAGTCACGTACTTATTGATCAATACAAGATGTCTATTTCATGGAACTGAATAACACTTTATTCATAAATACATAAACATTGACGTGATATCCAACATCTCCATGTTGCCTCTAGGGCATATCACTAACAAGTTGTCGATCCTCGGCAGCTTCATCCCCAATTCCCAGTAGAATTGGAAAAACTCACAGCGCCAGTGCGGGTCGCAACCGCTATGGTTCCTGACAAATTGGAGTCCCCTAACCTCAGGTTCGCTGACGTAAGGCTTGTCGCGTCGGGCCTCCTCTTCTTCGCGAAAGCGTTGTTGAAAACGGAGCGTGGGGTCTATGTGCCTGGGTCATCGATCAGTCGATCGGCCAGTTGCATGCACCATGTTGACTGGTGCGGCTTGATCTCCGGTCGGCCTCTTCTCAGCCTTGACCCCTTTGAGTGTTTCAGCTAAGTCATACGTCATTCTGCTCTGCCGATCAGCTCGCCTAGGGCCGGCTTGGACCATGTTGACCGGGAAGGGGTTGCCATCAACTTTCATCGGCCGAAGTGACTCGGTAAAATTTAGCTTCCTGGCCTCGATGGTCGACTGGATCTGCTGCCTGAAAATTATGCAGTCATTAGTGCCATGGGAGGTGGAGTTGTGCCACTTACACTACTTCTTCTTGAGTTCATCAGTCGATGGGATCACGTGATTGGCCGGTAGTTGAATTTGCTTCTCCTTTAGCTACAAGTCGAAGATCCTATCAGCTTTAGTGATGTCGAAGTCGTACTTTTCCTCCTTAGCCGTTTTTAGCAGCCATTGGCAGACGATGACCTTTTTATTCTTGGTCCATTCGGCCGCTGCAACTTTTGCGTCATCATCGCTTGTATCTAAGTCGGTCACAATGATGACGTGGCAACCTTCTTGACGGCCTTCCTTGATTCTTGAAATCGCTGTTCGTGAGCCGTCACCCTCTGCGCCAGATGGGCCAAGCTGTCAAAGTCTTGAGCCAAAAACCTTTCATGGATCGGTGCCAGAAGCCCGTGAAAAGCCAAATCGGCTAGCTGGGAATCGGACAGCACCAGGCTATAGCAGCGGTTCCTCATTTCTCTGAATCTCTGGATGTAGTCCTGAACCGATTCCTCATGCTTCTGCCTGATGCTTGTCAAGTCCAACAACTTCATCTCGTGGTTGCCGGTGTAGAAGTAGCTGTGGAATTGTTTCTCAAGATCAGCCCAGCTCTGGATGGAGTTGTAAGGCAAGAAGAAAACCATGTAAAGGCCGATCCCGATAGTGAGAGCGGGAATAAATTAACCCTCAGGGCGTCTGTAGCTGATGCCTCCCCGCATTGCGCCAGGAATCGGCTGACGTGCTCATACGTAGAGGTATTGTCCTGCCCTGAGAACTTGGAGAAGTCTAGAACCTTGTACCGGTTTGGGAGTGGCACTCTCTCAAAATGTTCTGGATATGGATACCGATACATCTTACCAGAATCTTTTGGCTTGAGGCCGAATTGATCGCGCATTACGTCTTATCTTGAGCTTGCTGTATCGGCTCGTATTGATCGTATTGGACGGGTCCTTGCCGATACTGAGGTGGCGGTGTCTGCGGCTGGGAATGTTGGTCTGCTGGCCTCCCTGGTACTGATATTGAGCTGGGTCGACGGTGGGAGGCGGCGATTCACGGCACGTGGTGATTGGTTAGGGAAGAGCCGGCGGCATCGGCATTATCTTGCCCCTTGAATGAGGGCGCGGCCAGGTTCTTGCGCCGGTTGAAGTCGAACACGCTGGCTAGTTGTTCTTGGGAAGGAGGTTGCTGTCGGTTCAGAACGACGGGCGGCGGCCTTGAAGCCGATGCAGATGCATTCGGCTGACTGAGGACTCCTCCTGGTGGCCCCGGTCGTACTGGTGGTGGCATCGGTCGGTTCTGGGATGCCAAAACCCTGTAGTTGGGGAACTGGCCATCAGTGAAATAGGTTGGCCCCGTGCGGTTGATCGGCAATCTTCGAGTCGACCACGGTGGCAATCGTGTTGTTGAGGGTGTTGACCAAGATGCCACTTTGGTTGACGAGGGCGTGATGTACAGCGAATCGATTCGGTCTTGCAAAGTGTGCGATCCCGAATCATCTTGTTCTTGCTTTACCTCCTCCATCTTGTGCTTCCCTTTCGTGTCCTCGGAGGAGGATGCCTTGAAGTCACCCATGCTGAATTTGTACTTCTGGTGGATGGTCCCAGATCTGGTCTGGGCGAAAGATTGTAGATAATTGGCCTGCAGTTCATCCACCATCTTCTTGTAGTCGGCCAATTGCTCAGCCGACAACTGCTCCATCTTGACAGGAACCATATTTTCTTCGCTGATCTTGGGGCTCTTGATGTTAACCATCACGTCAACTTTATCAAACTTGCCGATGGTCCCACCAGGGCGTGCCAAGAAGCGTGTTGACGAGAAATCTTTCTCACGCGCGGCACGGGAGATGCGTAACTCCGGTGCGAGTCCGTTCTTGGCTACCTTTGGTGATTAAGGCGTGCCAGTTGGTTTGATCCTGTAACCAACAGGAAATAAGAAATAGGCATTAAGTTAAAATTAGATCCTACAGGATCGGCTCAAGGCATCAATTTATACATAATTATTATCCCCAAGCGCACTTAAACTAAGTGACTGGGATAGATCGGCTATGCCGAGACAGTATAAATCACTTAGGCTAAAAGCGTGTTAGGGTAGTAATTATCTGCATTGATAACTTGGCCGATACTGCAAATCTAATGTGAATTGGCTAATACTCCGACACATTTTATAAAAAGATATTAATCTGATCTAAATGTGCTAAACCTAGATCAATCGGCTGTCAGCATAGCATGACAGATTGATATCGGCTTAGGGCACTTAGATAGATTAAGATCTTAATATAAAAGACAGTTTTAAAATATCTGATAGTGAATATAACTATAAGGATAATTAAAACAGATAAGGCCGGCTAAAACCCCGGCACTGTCTCTAAAAATAGACATCTAGCCAAATAGATCTTAATAATTCTAAAAGCGACTTAATAGATCAATATGATGCAGCATTAACTACAAAAATAAGTATCAGATCTATAAAAACCGATGTAAACCCCTTGAGACGGTAGATACAACATATAATCTGGTTCAACATCTAGATCTAGCTCTATCGGCTACTGTTTCCCAAGAGAAACCAGCCGACGGTGAGATAGATCTAGATATTGCTCTGGATTATATGTCGTATATGATAATTTGCGCAGTTCATAATATCAAAACTAGAGTATCATGATGATGTAAGAACTAATTTCGACGATACAAACCACTAATGACAAGCAATTACCTTGCTCGGAGATCGAGATCGATGCAGCCCGAAGCGAGATCAAGAACTCGTCTAAAATGAAAAGGTTTGGCGATGCGCCAAGTTTGTATTGATGTGTGTGTTGATGTTTTTACAAAGAGCCCTCGGGTCTTATTTATTCCTGGCACAACAAAGTTCGTGTAGAACACGGTTTCTACCTTATCTACTATTTTTGGTACGATAATATCTCGGGACATAGCCCCATGTCGCATTACAAAAGGAATATCTAAACAAATCCCTACTTTGCAGATACAATTGTCGTTACAGGACTCTATCCATAGATGGCAATATCTTAACGCATATTTGGGAACCGAATCTTATTTATCTTCAGACTTCTATCGGAGACGGTTCTGTCTTCCTCTCTGAGTCGGAATCAGCTATCGGCTGTCCTTGTCTGATTCGGCCTCAGCCGACTGGTTTCTCAGACGATTTAGTCTTAGCCGATGCAGCCTCTGTTTCTCCGCAAATCACTTCCTGATCCAATTCTGCTTCAATCTCAGCCTTGAACTCAGGGATTTGGTTACCAAATTTGGTCGTTAACAACAGTACGACAATATCTTGGGACACAGCCCCATGTCGCGTTACAAAAGGAATATCTAAACAAATCCCTACTTTATAGATACAATTTCCATACAGGACTCTATTCATAGATGGCAATATCTTTAACGCATATTTGGGAACCAAATCTTAACATTTATCTTCAAACTTCCTTATCGGAGACAGTTCCGTCTTTTTCTCTGAATCGGAATCAGCTATCGGCTGTCCTTGTCCGATTCGGCCTCAGTCGACTGGTTTCCTAGCCGATTTGGTCTTAGCCAATGCAGCCTCTGTTTCTCCGTCAATCACAATTCCGATCCGATTCCGCTTCAATTTCAGCCATGAACTCAGGGATTTGGTGACCAAATTTGGTTGTTAACAGTTTTCTTGCTAAGGTATGAGATTTTAGAGTCCTAATAGGTTTCTACACCTAATTGAATGTGAAAAAGACCCCGGGAAGCAAGTCTACCCCTCCTATAAATATAAGGGGGGTAAGGCCAACTGAAACAACAACCAATCAATCGTCAAAATTAATCTATTACCCAAACCCTCTGTATTCTACATCTCCCTCCTTCTTGCTACCTATCCCAAGCATATTCTCCTCCAATCCGCAAATTACTCATCGTCTCTCGTCTTTACAGCATTACAGGATGTCCTAGCTAGCCTGCTGAGTCTAGGACAAACTGGCGCGCGTTTACCCTGACGGGGTCCTTCCCAGATGTTCGTTCGGCGGCATCTACCCTCTCCTGCGGCGGTGTGTCTCCGGGTGCCGTTGCGGGCTGCACATAATGTGCTTAAGGTCTAACGGCGTGATTCTACGTCATGGGCTCTCACACCAATCTTGATCAAGACAACATCATGACCATGGATTATGGAGAATTGCTGGAAGCTGATTGCTAGGCGTTTGAGGCTCAGCATGAAGATCTACGGTGGAAGATGGCTTTATTCTATCAGAAAACGAGGCAAGGTGTGGAGATTATGGCAATTGGGTATCTACATGGCAAGTTTATCCGACTAGAGGTAGGGATAGATTGCGCTTGCCATATCTGTAAACCAAACATGACTTGGGTGTTACGTTGTCGATTGAGATAAGGCAACGGCCCATAGTCACGGTTTGGTAAGATTGAGGAAACCGACTTAGAGTAAGAAAGGTTTCCGATCTGTAAGCCCGCCTCCCAAGACTATATAAGGGGGGTAAGGGGCGTCCCTTGAGGGATATCAGAGATCAGATATCATATGCTTTACGAGCCTTTAGCTTTCAGCCTTAGATCTTGAGATCAATAAAGACACTCGGCGGATCGAATCCCCAAAACAGGAGTAGGGTATTACCTCTCGAGAGGGCTGAACTGTCTAAATCTCGTTTCCCGTCTAACCCATTGTGCTTGGCGATCTTGACTGCACCCCCAAATTTCTATTGCCGAAACCAAGTTTCGACAGTTGGCGCGCCAGGTAGGGGATCCATGCGTCAAGACTTCTTCGACAATCTCGCCGACAAGCGTGATGGGATCTTCTTCAGGATTCGGCGACTTCTTCGCCGACAACTTTGGCAAGTTCTCCTCTTTCGACTCGGATTCGAACCAGTCGGAAGGAGAGACCCACTCGGCGCCGTTCGGCCTCCCGAATAGTGCCAAGATCTTCTACGACATTTTTAAGCCCAAGATGCAATCCGCTCACTCTGACGAAGGAATTCACTCGGCACCGTTCGGACTACCGAACGCCGCCAAAATCTACACCGATCTCCTCGTCTCCCCAACAGAGACGATCCACTCGGAAGAAGACCTCTTGGCACCGTTTGGATTACCAAACGCCGCCGAGATCTACGGCAAGCTCCTCTCCCCCGAGTTGAGGTCGACCCACTCGGAGGAGCCCGCGTCCCCAAGCATTGACTCGGACTGGAACGATCCAGATCCGAGCTACCCAGGATCGAGGGAGGTCGCCGTCATCCTTCAGCCTTTTGGCTCATGCTCATCTCCGGAGCTCAACGAATATCTCAGCTCCGCCGGCTTTGACGACCTCTATGGCATCCCCTCGGATGAAGCCGACGACTACGGCGCAACAAGGACTATGAGCCGAAGTGCTTCGATGTCCTCATGGCCGAGGTGGCGAGTCCGACTCGGCCATGGCCGCGAGCTTGCGGAGGAAGAGCGAGCCGGGATCGAGCAAGAGCGCAAGGCGCGGAGGAAGAGAAGAAACGCAAAGAAGAAGCCGACAAGAGAAAACAAGATCTACGGGCAGCGGACGGTCCGCTCGGGAGGCTATTCTTCAAACGCGGGTCCGCAACACCAATATCTTCCGACGCCACGGTAGAACGCTGTTGCTTGCCCTCACACTCTTGGACACCGTCATCGAGACGGCACCCCCCGACATGACTCCAATATTAGACAAAATCAAGACCATCGTCGCGGCCACAGCTAATGGCCATCCCTCCACCTCGGCACAACGGCCGGAGTGCAATGGCTGAAACGCCGAGCAAAGCCGGCTCCGCCGCTAAGGTCGAGGAGACTACAAGGGGCCCGAGCGGACCGATCGACCACTAGGCCAAGAGGCCCACGCCACGAGTCCATGCAGAAGCATCAGGAGCAAACGGCCGACTCCCGCGACAAACGACATGGACGTCCACCCGTCCACCATCGCGTCCGCCGCAACAACGGCTCCGGCTACCCAACCGCCAGCGAAGACCCGCCGAGTGATGCTGCGGGAAGTCCTCGATCGCCGCTACCGGGAGCGAGACCAACGCACTCGGGAAGATCGGAGGGGATCACCCGATAGCAACGACGATGGAGTGCCAGCTTTCACTCGGGAGCTTCGCCGAGTGCACTGGCCAAATGGATTCAATCCAACAGGAATAGAGAAGTATGACGGCAAGACCGACCCCGAGTCGTGGCTTACCGTGTACACTCTCGCCATCCGCGCAGCAGGCGACGACAACAAGGCTATGGCCAATTACTTACCCGTGGCCCTCGCCAACACGGCCGGGAAGCGGCTCACGAGCTGCGAGAGGCTCAATCGGCTCGTGGAGCGGGCGAGGACCACTTCATCGCCAACTTCCAAGGCACCTTCGAGAGGCCGGCACCCCTTCGACTTGTACAGCGTCATCCAGAAGCCGGACGAACCACTGAAGGACTACATCCGCCGCTTCTTCGAAAAGCGCAACAAGATCCCCAACATCACCGATGACATCATCATCGCTGCCTTCCAGAAGGGAGTCCGTGATGAGCTGTTAATAGGGAAGTTCGGGCGCAAGCCACCAAAGACGGTGAAGCAAATGTTTGAAACAACAAACTCTTACGCCAAATCCAATGATGCCATCAAGGCAGCCCGCCAAGACCGGCCCGACAGGAGGGAAGATAAGCAGGCGGGAGGAAGCCGGAATCCTAAGAAGGATAATGGCAGCAACAACCAGGGCCAGAAGGACCGCAAGCGCTGATCCAAAGATTTGGTTGCCGCAACCTCCAACTCTCAACACCGCCCCCGAGTCGCGGCCTTCGACGCCATCATGAACACTCAATGCACACATCATCCCAACCACAAGCACGCGGCTAAGGATCGCTTTATCTATAAACAGTTCGCGAGCGACGCGGCGCAACTCAACAAGAAGCCGAGCGATGAAGCTGGTCCATCGGGCGCCAAGAAAAACAACGCGGCGAGAATGCCGAGCCTTTCCAAGACCCCGTGGCGAACTCAATCACATCTTCGGGGCCGCTAGCCTATGAATCCAAGAGGAAACGAGAGCTAACCGACCGAGAGGTCAACGCGGCGCAACCCGAAGTCCCTCGGTACTGCGATGGTCGGAGGTGGCCATCACTTTCGACCGCTCGAATCACCCCGACCGAGGGTTCACCCAGGGCGCTATCCACTCGTCTTGGACCCGCTGGTCCGCAACATCAGGCTTAAGCGCGTCCTCATTGATGGGGGTAGCGCCCTCAACATCTTATTTGCTAAGACCAAGGATGAGATGCAGATCCCGAGGGCCGAATTGAAGGCAAGCTCAGCCCCCTTCCATGGAGTCATCATGGGGCTATCATCTACACCACTCGGGCACATCTCCCTCCCGGTCACCTTCGGAGTTTGAGAGAACTTCCGAACGGAGAACGTCACTTTCGAGGTGGCCGACTTCGAAACGGCCTACCACACCATCATCGAAAGACCTGTGCTTGCCAAATTCATGGCGATCCCACATTACACCTACCTCTGCATGAAGATGCGGTCCCAACGGCGTCATCACTCTTCGCAGCGATGTGAAGCAAGCCTTCACTGCGACAAGGAGAGCTGCGACTTGGCCCAATCTCGCGAGAGATCACATGGCCAGCAAGAAATCCGATTGGCTGCATTGACTTCGGCGGAGGGTGAAATCCCGAAGAAGATAGCCAAATCGGGATCCGCGATGCCAAGACCAAGAAGATCTCCCTTGATCCATCGGATCCCTCGAAAACATGTAATCGACACGAACTAGATCCCAAATAGGAAAGCGCGCTCGTCTCCTTCCTCCAAAATAATAAAGATGTTTTGCTTGGAAATCATCGATATGCCGGAATTCCTAGGGAGGTGATCGAGCACTCTTTGCACGTCAAAGATGACGCCAAATCGATAAAACAACGATTACGTAGATTCGCGCAGGATCGAAAAGACGCCATCAAGGAAGAGCTCACAAAGCTCTTGGCTGCCGGCTTTATCAAAGAAGTCCTACATCCCGACTGGTTAGCCAACCCAGTCCTGGTCCGCAAGAAGACCGGGCAATGGCGCATGTGCGTTGACTATACCAACCTCAACAAAGCCTGCCCCAAAGATCCATTCGGGCTGCGTCGTATCGACCAAGTCGTAGATTCAACAGCTGGCTGCCACATACCAACGCATGATCCAAAGATGCTTCCAGACGCAGATCGGCAAGAACGTAGAAGCTTATGTCGATGACGTTGTCATCAAGACCAAGCAAAAAGAAGACCTGATCGCTGACCTAGAAGAAACTTTTGCAAACATCCGGGCCTTCAGAATGAAGTTAAACCCGGAGAAGTGCACTTTCGGCGTTCCATCAGGCACACTGCTCGGCTTCATGGTGTCACATCGTGGCATTGAAGCTAATCCAGAAAAGATCAACGCCATCTTGAGCATGAAGCCCCCGAGTAACCAGAAGGATGTCCAGAAGCTCACCGGCTGCATGGCGGCGCTAAGACGCTTCATCTCTCGACTCGACGAACGAGGCATGCCCTTCTTCAGATTGCTAAAGAAGACAGCCGACTTCCGACGAATTTTCTACAAGCAAAGAAGGTTATCAGTAACCGGAATCAATATGAGAATCATAAAGAATTTGAGAAGAGTGGACTTACACCCGACCGATCCTCGAAGGTCGAGGTTCTCCTCCCAGAGCTCCGCTATCTCCCTCCTTAGGGCTGCCTCCCTCGACGCGGCCTCCTCCCGAGTGGTCTTCAGCTTCATTTGGATATCCTCCAGGGAGTTTAAGTGCGGGACCAGCTTCTCCAGCGCCTCCGACTTGGCCATGGAGCGGCAATACTCCTTCTGCACGTAAAATCCAAGGATTGATCGACTGGAGAAAGATGATAACACAATAAGAAGAAAGGATCTAGGCTTACATTGAGTAGCCGAGTCGCTTCGTTCAAGCTGTTGACGAGGGCATCCCTTTCTTCGCTTTCGGCTTGGTTGTCCAAGACGATGCCCCCTCTCGGCCTTCCGAGTCCCGCCACTCGATTCTAATCGGGGGAACCTAGGTTTCGAAGACGTAACACGGGGATATCCTCCACCGTGGTGGCGGATTAGGAAGAACAGTGAAGACACGGGAGATGCAAGCTGAAGAGTAAAGACAAGACTTTGATCCAAGACTTACCGGCCTTAGTGGCTGTACTCTTGGGTGGAGCAGCCCGGCTGGCCTCCTTCTTCGGCTCTTCGCGAGTGATCCTCGGTCGGGGCTGGCCAGAGCCGTGGCCGAGGTTTCCGGTTGTCGATTGGTTTCCGGTCGGACGTCCGGCGCGGTGGGGCTCCTTCCTTGGGGTATCCTTCTTCGGAGGCGAAGATTTTTTTGCCCAGAGCGCTCTCGCTTGGATGCGGGCTCCGAGGCTTTGGCTCCGCAGGTTTGGGCGCATCGGGAGCGGCGGCGGGAGACGGCCCCTCACCCTTCCTGGCAGGATCTATGTCCTGGGGCCTCCTGCGACAACGAATACAGCTAGGATGAAGACAAAGGAAGTTTTCAACAAAAAAAGACCGGACTTCAGCCATGAAGCATACCTGGACGACCGGCGGATCTTTGGTGCCGCCTTCGGTGACGGCCTTGGAGGGCGTCTCGGCGAAGGAGCTGGGATGTCATCCGAATCATCAATAACGAGCCTCCTTTTGCTCGCCCGCTTGTTGGTGTCCCCACTCAGGGCCGCCCGCTTCCCGCCGGATCACTTTGGATTTTTATCCCGCCAGTCGGCTTCTTGACAGGGCGATGCGGCACGTCGTCATGGGGCACCTTGTACGATTTTGAAATAACAGAAGCATTTTCATGCAAGAGAAGTTCTCACAATACTAAGAGACATGACGTCGAAGTTATAAGACAATACGAAGAAGTCAGTCGGCTTACTGGAGGAGGAGGCCGATGGATCTTGAAGGAAGAGCGGCGAGAATGAGGGCGCGCTCGCGCAACTCCGGTCGAGAAGATCTTGTACATCCGGATCTTCGGATCTCGTAGCGAGTGGATCTTGATCTTCCCGATTGGGGTCCTTCCCGCCTTCGTATTCAAAGGCCGGCTTCGGCCGTTCTTTGATTGGAGCCGATCGGCACCTAATGAAGTGTCGAGTGATCGCTCGCGCGAAGACCCTTTTGCTTCATCTCCGGGATCTTCGCAAGCGGTTTGTTGGCCTCGTCCCAGTCTTGAGCCACTGGAACCGTGCTCCAAGTTTGCACAGGTACGGGGGAAGGCCGACGAAGGTTGGCGGTGGGTTCAAGATTGCTGATATAGAACCGGCTCGCGTGCCATCCCTTGTTGGAAGACTTCAAGGGAGAGAAAAGTACTCCTTGCGGAGAGATCCGCGGAGTTGGAAACCCGCCCCGCCAACAACGCATGGGTGGTCCTTATTCGGATGAGGTTTGAGGTAAAACATGCAGCGGAACAGTTGGAAGTGGGGGAGGATGCCAAGGAATGCTTCACATACATGAATGAAGAGAGCGATATGAAGCATGGAGTTGGGGTTCAGATGGTAGAGTTGAAGCCTGTAATAATCCAGAAGCCCCCGGAAGAACTCGGAGGTGGGAAGGCTGAACCCGCAATAGAAAAAAGAGGTGAATACAACGAGCTCACCGGTGTTCGGGGTTGGGAAGTCTTCGCCCGCCGTCGGGCGCCAGCCCACGATCTCCTTGGAGGGAAGCACGCCGTGCTTCACCATCTCCTTTAGGGCAGATTCCCTCACATTCGATGTGGCCCATTGGTCAAAGGGGATTCTCTTTTCCTCCGCCATGAGTGTGGTTTGGATGGGAAGTGGATCTGGTCGGAAAGAATGGGGATTTTGACAAGGGATCTAGGGAGATTGGCTGCGGAAGCTGGTTGTAGCAAGAAGCGAGCTCCTAGATGGATGGATTTGGGAGCGCGCGAGTCTAGGGTTCTTCGCAGGGAACTAGTGAACAGTGCTGCGAAAAGAGGAATCTTTTGGAAGACGAAGAGGCGGGGACGACCTCGAGGCTTTATAGAAAGATTTGAGGGTTACGCTAGGTTTTCTTGTGATTGGGTCGAGCCCATGAGAGAATCTGCGGCCCAGTTAAGGTGTGGCCCAACGCGTGTCCTTAGAGACTTAAGCGGATGAGCATAAGCAGATTTGCCTTGGCAATATGCACGTGTCCGAATGCCCTATACCTTTGGAAATCCTTTCATACCGCGGTTTGCGACTTAATGAGAAGGCGGCACGATGCAACTTGGGAGGTGACCAACGGCTAAGCTTTTTATAGCTGCTTTGATGACAAGGGCTGTTTGGTTTTTAGCATTTGATTAAGTGATTATATCAATGCTATTTTTCCACCTTGGTGAAGATCTTTAATGATTGAGACCAGTATTATGGCAAGAGCTATTTAACAACTTGGTCATATTTTTCATACAATTGAAAAACTCGTTTTCCCATGAGGGACGATTAATATATTTGTTCCGAAATGACTCGGGCGATCCACTCGGATAAGCATGAGCTTGCCGAGTGCTTTTCACCCATGAGGGTTGATTGAATTATTTGTTCTGAGATGACTCGGGCAAATTCACTCGGATGAGTATGAACTTGCCGAGTAATGAGATTTCTATGATTGCTTTAGCATGAGCTAGGTATTTATATGAGAATGATTTTTTATAGTTCTTGACTATATGATTAGTCTGATTTTGACTAACCATATAGTCGGGGCTACACCTAATTAGGTGCATCGGGAGATGCACCTAGATATTTATTTTTGAGAATTTTTGAGATATTATCCAGCCCTTCACGAGTCTTTGGAGCCACTCGGGAAGATTCGGGCGGGCGATGGAATCACTCGGCGCCGAAGCACTCGGCCAAAGAGATTTTTGGTCGTGTCTTGTCTTGGTTTGAAGCGAGGCTGTCTCGTCGGCGAAAAGGACTCGGGGCTCTTTGTGGAGATTATGGTAATCGAGTATATACACGGCAAGCTTATCCATGGGAGGTAGGGATAGTTTGCTTTGCTATATCTAAACCAAACATGACTTGGGTGTTACGATTGCCGATAGAGATAAGGCAATCGGCCTATAGTCACGGTTTGGTAAGATTGAGGAAACCGACTTAGAGTAAGATAGGGTTTCCGATTTGTAAGCCCTCCTCCCAAGACTATATAAAGGGGGTAGGGGCATCCCTTGAGGGATATCCTATGCTAGATCGAAGTTAGATCAGCTTTTAGCTTTGAGCCTTAGATCACGAGATCAATAAAGACACTCGGCGGATCGAATCCACCGAAACAGGAGTAGGGTATTACCTCACGAGAGGGCCTGAACCTGTCTAAATCTTCTTTTCCTCCTAACCCATCGTGCTTGGCGATCTTGACTACGACCCCCAGAAATTACATTGCCGAAACCAAGTTTCGACAATAAGGCAACGACCCATAGTCACGGTTTGGTAAGATTGAGGAAACCAACTTAGAGTAAGATAAGGTTTCCGATCTGTAAGCCCGTCTCCCAAGACTATATAAGGGGGGTAAGGGGCGCCCCTTGAGGGATATCAGAGATCAGATATCATATGCTTTACGAGCCTTTAGCTTTCAGCCTTAGATCTTGAGATCAATAAAGGCACTCGGCGGATCGAATCCCCCGAAACAGGAGTAGGGTATTACCTCTCGAGAGGGCCTGAACCTGTCTAAATCTCGTTTCCCGTCTAACCCATTGTGCTTGGCGATCTTGACTGCACCCCCAAATTTCTATTGCCGAAACCAAGTTTCGACACAAGGTGTCATAAAACAATAGGAATTAACGTTGCCCATTGACAACAAATCCAAAATACCAATCGATTCTAGAAATATCCTATTCGTGCATCTGAAGTTTCTCAAATAGTAGATGGTGTTCTTATTGCTAGTTTAAACAATCGGTTTATATTCCTAGTATTACCTTTGAGAGAACCTTTAGTACTATCTTGGAAAAAACCTTAGATACTCGCATGAGTGAGTTAGAGAATCGGCTAATAGCAGGTTCCTATATGGTGCATCTACGTCCTATAATAGCGAAAATATGTATGGCATTCTATCAAATTTTCATGTATCAAACTATCATGTACAACATAATTGGTCAATGAATAATACCTACAATTCCCTCGGTACAATAGATCCTAGATCCACCCCTGCGGCAACGAATGCCGATCCGACCAGTGTGTTACCACCGATCAGACCGGATGCATCGGCTGGTCAGACCGTGTTGACGAGAAATCTCTCTCACGCGCTGGCCTGGGAGATCTGCTTAGCTCCAGTGCAGGTCCTTCTCGGTTGCCTACGTAATGCAGGGCGTGCCAGTTGATTTGATCTGTCAATCAACAAGAAAAACAAAGGAATATGCGTTAAGTGTTAGGTTAGATCCCCACGGAATCGGCTGAGGGAATCCATGAACATATATATGCTATTCTAAACTATATTTAAGCCAAGTGACTGTAATGGATCGGCTATACCGAGACAGCATCAGCCGCTTAACCCAAATACAGTGAAGAATAATAAATATATGGATCGATAACCTAGCCGATGCTGGAAAGCTAACAAGAAATCGGCTAGTACTCCAATGAATCTTATAGAAAGATATCACTCCTAAATCAGACGCACGGCCTAGAGATCGGCTATCGGCTGCTGATGACAAGCCGATTTCGGCTGGCAGCATCCGACAGGAGTGCGATCTTAACATAAGAGGCAGTCCTAATACAGATCAAATAACGAATATATTAAAAGAAATATACCAGGGCAAATAAGGCCGACTGAAACCCCGGCACTGTCTCTAAACAATATAAATCTATCCGAACAGATCATTGATAGTTCTAAAAATGACTTAATAGTTCGAACCCGATGTAGCATTAAGTATCAAAAGAAAAACCTGATTTGTCACAGCCGATTTATACCTCTCGAACGGTGGATACAGCATATGAACCAGCCAACCTTTAGATCTAGCCCTATTGGCTGCAAGTTCTTGACAGAACTAGCCAATGACAAGATAGATCTAAACATTGATCTAATTTATATGCGCTATATGATAAATAGCGCAGTACAAACTCCTGAATCTAATGTGTCATTGCGATGGAAGCACTAGAATCAGTAAATCATACCACTAATGACAAACATTTACCTAGATATGGGGATCGAAACGATGCAGCCCGTAGCCAAAAAAAGTGCTCGTGTGAAAAAGAAAAGTTGGCGATGTGCCGAAGGTTTGATTGTGTATGAATATATTGTTATGATTACAGAGGGTCTCGGGTCCTATTTATACCCAAGATACAATTATCTGTAAAGACCCTGGACTCTATCTAAACTACTATTTAAAACACCAAATTATCCCAAACGGGACCCATGCCGTGTTACAACTAACAGTCTAACAAATCTCTAGATTACAGATACAATTGCTGTTACAGGACTCTATCCATAAGTGGCAATATCATTTAACGTGCAATTAGCAACCGAATCTTCTATTTATCCTCAAACTTCTGAATTAGAAACGGTCTCATCTCTTCTAGACCTGGAATCAGCTATTGGATGTCCCTGTTCGACCCATCCTTAGCCGATTGGCTTCGCAGCCGATCACTCCTTTGGCCGGTGCGATTCCTGTCTTCAGCCGATCTGACTCCGCTTCGCCTTTGCGGACTTAGGAACTCAATTACCAAATTTTAGTGTTAACACATGCCCTCAAAGTCCGTGACACGAAGTGTAGCGGATTTGCTTGCCTATCCAAACTCCCGCTTCCTTCTTGACCTAAACCGCCTCGGCTTCTCCCCAAGTGCTCTTTAAAAACCCACTCCCTTCGGCCGAGCTGCCTACGCCTCCAAAGCGCACTCAGCTTCCTTCGCAAACAAGCCTCTTGCCTGCTCTCTCTCCTCCAGCAATTTCACCGGTGCCCGTCGAACTCCCTCACGTTCTTCACACCCATCTTCATCTCCGAGCATCCCGGTGGCCTCCACTTGCGCTGCATCGAGCACCTCCATTTCGCCGGTCACTTTGCCGCCACACCGGCCGCAGCCGCTGCGCAGTCCGCCACCGTTTGCCCGCCGCCACAACCGAGCTCCACGAGGTACTCTCTTCCGATCTATAATTTTACTTTCAAATCTGCTTCTTCAAACATTTTGCATCAACATTACGTTTGGCCATCTTTCAAGTAGCATTTTACTTCATATTCTTATCAATTAGTACTTTTCCTTTCCCAGCTGTAATACGCAACCGTTCTTGATTAGCGCCTCTCTTCTCTTTTACGAACTGTAGCTTTGTCACATCAAGTACTTATCCCCAACTCGACACAAGCAGAGAGATACTTCCTCGGACCTATCGGCAATACAGATCCAGCCGACATCATCATAGCCAAAACTAACCGTATCCCTTTCAACACCGCCAAGCCATCCCTCTCCCACTGGAACGGAACATTCAAAGCATGGCCGTCCACCGATGCAGCCGGATTGAATGGTACAAGAGGGTACGATCGGCTAAGTACGCTCAGTGGGAAGAAAAAGGGCTTGCCCAATGCACGGCTGTCCATCGGCGGCATAGAGAAAGACGAGCCGCTCTTATCGGTTGCAACCTACTTTTGGAACAGCGGTTTTAATGCCTTCATCTTCGGCAAGGGCCGATGACTATCACCATGGCCGACATATTCATGACAACTGGACTAGATATCGAATCGTCGGCCGACCCCAACACCTTGAACCGCAAAGGCCAACATCAATTCAAAACCAAAGCCATCGGCGGATGGAGCGGCTTCGTTGCTCAAAACATGAAGGAAGGGACAGTCGGCCACAGGGAGCACACCGCTTTCCTAATGATGTGGCTTGAAAAGTTTGTGTTCTGTGGATCAAGCTGTGGACCGACCGCCAATTGGCAGATTGTGGCCAAAGTCTTGGCCAATGGGAGGAAACTTGCGCTGGGGAAATACCTCCTCGGCTACTTGTATCAAATGTTGCATCAGGCCACCGCGAAGATAGCCGCCAACGCTCCAATCACCACCGGCGGCCCCTGGTGGTTTCTTCAAATCTAGCTGATGCTGGCGACCCAGAAGATAGTCGGTTGGCTCCCTCTGACAGAAGCCGGATTCCCAAGGCTGGAGACGATTGAAGATGATGAAGGCAACCAAATCACCACCAGGAGATGCATGAACTACGGAGAGGCGCGGCCGCCCACAAAGGCTCAAAGCAATCGGCCGAGCTGGCCGAATGGTTCATAGCCCTCTATGACGGGCGTCTCGTGATAACCGCACTGGTACTTTTACCAGGACCGAGGAATGTTCGAGTTGCCGGCTGATTTCAATTGGGACGACCTCAACTCAACCGACAACCCAAGGTGCAGGGAACTATTTATCACCACTCTGTCCCCCTGCATCTTGACGACTGGGATTCACCAAGGCCGATCGGTTGCCAAGAGCTACGAATTCTATTACCCACTGTCGGCGGCGAGACAGCTTGGTCTTGGGCAGCTACCCATCGGCTTTTTTTACGCCGATAAGATTGAAACGAGGGGGGTGGTCGGACAGGACCTAATAATGGATCGGCTGCTGAACATAGCCGGCCCTCCCCTCGGCGACGTCGGCATGATAACATTGTCGATGAGGAGAAGCGCCGCTTACGACCGATGGTGGTCCAAAATTAAGCGCCATATCTTCCATCAACGGTCGTCTTGCTACATCGACCTGCTCCTGCCTAACGAGATCCCCTCGGTAAATTTTTGCTTCAGGTTCAAACAACTTTCTTCTTCCCATCATCGGCTGACATAGCCAATTAACGCTTGTCTTTTGACTCGCAGGAGACGGGGACGGAGCGGCCGACGGTGAGCAACTCCGGGCACCCCATCGAATACAACTCAGGCGTCCTGGATGAGGGCGGTCTTGCTCCATCGGCCGTTGGCTGGGAGGTGCCAAAACTGGCGTCGCTGCTGCGAGGGCAAGTGCGTCAGCCGATCGCACAGAAAAGAAAGGCTGCACCACCACCACGGTCGTCAGCCACGCCTGCCCCCAAGAGACTAAAAAAGACAAAGCCAGCCACGCCAGCCGATAGCGCAATTCCTCGACTCCGTCGCCAGCGAGGAAGTGTCGGTGGCTGTCAGGGCGGCGGCCGAACCCGGGATTTCGAGTCCTGAGTCGGTCAATGCCCCGGCCGACGTCCGCTGATCCCAAGTCCCCGGCACAACGTCGGCGGTAGCTTTTACTCCACCGGATTTGGCTTCATGATGATCACTTGCATCGATCGAACTATTGCTTTCGAGTCAAGAGATTGGCCGGTCATACTTCTCACCCCGCGCCATCGGTAATCATCCTCTGCCACCTTACTTGTAATGTCGATCGGCTTGTCAGTTAACTCTTTCTTACTGCAGCCCCGCGATCTCCATCGTGCCCCAGTGCCGGCGGCGTACGCTGCTGTTGGGGGCGGTGGCGACAACACCGGCGAAGAGGCCACGACGGCCGCGGGCAACGATCCGGCCGAACCAACAGCTCCGACCCCGGTGCCAACGGTAAGCCAACTAATTTTGATGATCAGCTTTGTCGGCTTAATATGTCCTTGATCATCTTCTTCTTTGCTACTGAGAACATAGCCGACCTCCTCAACTTTGACTTGTCGGAGTTCGAGGAGCCGGCGACATTGGCGAGAGGCGCTTGTGATGCGGCGAGGACACAGGGCCACTTTAGCCGACATCGGCAATTGGTGGAAGCCTCGCTGGACACGCTGGTGGTCAACGGCTCGATACTCGCGCGATTCAGAGATATCCAAGACCAGCTGCCGGAAGCCATAGCCGAAGCCATCATGCCGGCGACCTTCATGGAAGCCCATCAGTTCAAGTACGAGCGGGCATGGCAGCGGATAATCGATTGCCGCGAGAATCAAGTGCGATCGGCCACCATCCAGTCAACCAAGGGCGCCATTGAGAGCCGAAAGGCCGCCTTCGATCGCCTGAAAACCAAGCCGGCGGCCAAGCTTGAGCAACTCCACACTCGTCAAGATCGGTGATAGCCGATCTCGTTCAAGTCATGAACGAGATCGATGTCCACGAGGAGTACATGGCTGGCTTGCCGGCCAAGATTGAAGCTGAGTGCCAGGGCATCAGGGCGGCCGTGGCACAGATGCGCGACTTGGTGAGGAGCGTCTGATCAGTGACAGGGTCTGAGGCCAACGACGTTAAGGCCATCGAAGAAATCAACCAAATTAGGCGGACGGCGTTGTCGGCCATAGCCAATTTTCTGAAACAATGAGTTTGTAATGTCCTGGCCTTTTGAAATCAGCTAACGCTTCTGTATCATATTTGCCATGTTTCTGTGATGTGATTGGACGACCATCTTACTCGTGCTTGTCTTTGGCTTCGAATCGTGTGTCATAATTTATCGATCTTCTGCCACTACGTTCGTAGATGAAACCGATTGTATTCGTAGATAAGACTGGTCTTCGGCCGTGCGTGACGTCTTGACTTTCTTACGTTCAAATCGGCTCCAGCCGCTCGCATCATTTCGTGTTGCCGACTCCAAGACCACACCACGACCGTTAGTGTTATCGTTCGTTCATCGGTCTTATTAGCTATCGGCCGATGTTCCCGGGTGCACGGCCGATTTGGTTTCATGGTCCGATTCATCCAAATCTATATTTCAAGAACCCGTGAGTTTCTGGACGATAGGTATCCAGCCTTGAGCAGTCGCCACTCATTCAACGATTCCCAACGCCTTTAATGATGGCCTCTTCGACTTTCGCATCGGCAGTGACCTTTCACATCTGAAACCGCATCTTTTCTTTCTATAAATGGACTCCTTCAGGCCTTCCTGAATAACTCACAGCCGAAGAAGAACCCACTCCCCAGGTGTACATCTAGATCTCCAAGCTTTCGGCAGGGTTTCTTATGGCTTCCTCATGCTCGTCGGTGAACCAGGTGATTTCTGACTCACTCATTCTCACCATTTCTTCTCTCTAAGTACTCAAGGGTGAACTTTCTCGCAGCCGCTCCATCCCCTTCGGGTGATCCTAGAGATCATGGACACGCCGTACGAACTGATGGTCAGCCAAGCACGACAAGTGAGAGCCAACTTGAAGCGCTTCAGGGAACAGGAGGCCCGTCATCCGGCGGCCAGGCCTTCCATCAACCTCGGTAGCGTCCCGGCCGCTGTCCCTTCGGCGTCCTCAACGCTCATGCGCCTTGACCGGCTGGAAGCAAGGCAAACACGGCTTGCCAACGAACTGTTGACCATGACCACCGACGTGAGGTCACTCGGCTAGAGTATCTGATCTTGGATGCTTTAGAGATGGAGTCTCCGGAGACCACCGACCGAGCTCTGGCGGCCATCAGAGATTACCTAGGAGATATGTAATCAAAAATGGCTATGCGCCGATTATGAATAAAAATCAGTGAATGTTGTAGCCTGATTTTGCGTTGCAATCGGCCCGATTTTGCGATCGGCTTGTGTACGTATATGCCCCCAAGTTTTGTTGATAGCTTCAGTGTCGACAAAATTGTGAGTTTGAGCCGTTCGTGCATCCTGGCCGTCCTTATCGGTCAATCATGTGCCGATCGTAGGGCGCTTGGCAAGAAATGCTGTAGAAAAATGCCTAAAGGCGATGCTGTTAGTGATATGCCCTAGAGGCAACATGAAGATGTTGGATATCACAGTCAATGTTTATGTATTAATGAATAAAGTGTTATTCAGTTTCATGAAATAGAGATCTTGTATTGATCAATAAGTATGTGACTTATTTATGAGACTCTTTATGTATGAATCTATTTCTAAATGATCCCTGATCATATATCATATTATTGGAACTAATATGATTCTAAGATCGGCATGTTTATTGATTGATGATCATGTCTCGTAGATCATGGGTATGGAGATACCAAATCGATAAACATGGACATATGTGTTAGAGAACACATTGTTGGATAGACCCACCATGAGACACTACAGGAATTAATGTGCCATTAGTTGGTCTAAGGTAGTGTTGGTACAAAGTCCTTAGACCTGAGATCACCATGGATTCCAACATGTGTAGTAGCCTACTTTGGGACTACCAAACGCTATTTCATAACTGGGTAGTTATAAAAGTAGTCTTCGGGTTTGCTATGAAACATGAAGTGGGATGTGAGTGATCAAGATGGAATTTGCCCCTCCTTTGGAGAGATATCTCTGGGTCCCTCGAGGTAATGGATTATGAAAATGCATGGCCATGCTAAGTTGATTGAGGAGTCAATCAACGGACGGATAATCCAATATGATTCGAGTGAATGGTTAAGCTATTGAAGGGATGGCACACATCTTGCCTATAGCTTAGCGGTATCGTGAGGCAAAGGGATTTGTGTACACATTACGGAGTTCGAGCCGATATTATATTCTTGTATACTATGGTGTCAATATGTCTTTGCTAGGCGCCGTTGACATGTCGGCTGAGTTGGACTCGAGCCGACAATCGGCTAAGGTAGACTATAGCCGAAACCGAGTATACCTGAACCTACAGGGTTGCACGCTTAAGGGGATGGAATAGATATTCGAGTTGGACTCGGATACGACTCGATCGGATAGAGTTCTATAGGCTTACGACGTATGGGCGGCCAACTCTGTGAGATTCGGATAGGATCCGATTTAAAATAGAGTCCTGATCAGCCACTAGTCCCGGTCGGCCAACTCTATATAAAGGGGCGAGGGTGGAGAGTTGTTGAATCGCATTGAACCGAATCGCAACGAAGTCGCGAGATCAATCTCCACGGAAACCCTCCCCACTTTTGAGCCAAACCCTAGCCTTGCATCGCGTGCTAGCACACGGGTGTTCGGCGTTACGTCCCCGGACATGTGGATACCGGTAGAGGCGCTGCTACGTTGCGCGCTGCGGATCGGCTGTGGTGGAATCGACTGCGGTCAAGCGCATCGGAGCGAGGCACGAGAATGCGGTCAGACGACTCAGCGAATCAGCTACCTCGGCGAATCGGCTGATTAGGGAATCGGTGTCCCAAATCGGTTGTCGGCTTGCGGGAATCGGGCATGCTTTCCGGATCGGATAGCCACGATTTCTTGTTTCATTGCATACTCCAATCGGTAACGATCTATCGGCCCTTACTTGCAAGTGTTCCTGGTTTGCACAGGAAAAGTTTTTGTTTTCGGCTAGCGTAGCCTCCGCGTAACCCTTCAGATGCCTCATAGATGTGAGACATCAGCTGTTGTAAATCGGCTGAAGTAACCATAGCCGAGTTACGAGTTGATCCACACGCTTGGGTAGTATTTCTTCAAATACTTTCCATTGAGAGCCCTTCCGAATACCTCTCCTTCCAGTCCTTTTAGCATGTAAGCTCCCTTAGAAATGCATTTGTGGATCTTGAAAGGTCCCTCCCAATTTGGTGACCACTTGCTGAACTTGTTGTCTCTAGATCCGATCGGCAGTATAAGTTTCCAAACGAGCTCGCCTTCTTCAAAAGACTTGGGCACCACTTTTTTATTATAATGCCTGGCTACTCGTTCTTTATCTTTTGTGACTTTTTCCAAGGCCCTCATCTGGATAAAACCGGATCTTCCGACTCGTCCACCATCGGGTGATAATAATCGTTAGGCTGTGAGTTGATCTTGTAGCGAATGCGCCTTGAGCCGACGACACTTTCCCATGGCGATGCGGCCTCATGTCCATAGACCAGTTTGTACGGAGGGACCTGGATTGACCCGTGGCATGCCATCCGATACGCCCATAGTGACTCAGCTAATCGGTCGTGCCATTGCTTAGGATACTCAGAGATCTTTCTTTTAATCAGCTTGATCAAACTTTTGTTTGAGGCCTCGGCTTGCCCGTTGGCTTGTGCGTAGTACGGCGAAGAATTAAGTAGTTTGATCCCCATGCCGTCGGCAAACTGAACAAATTCGTCCGACACAAAGATAGATCCCTGGTCTGTTGTTATTGTTTGTGGAACGCCAAACCGGTAGATGATGTGTTCTTTGACAAACTCGATTGCGTCCTTAGAATCCACTTTCCTGAGGGGAATCGCTTCCACCCATTTTGTGAAATAATCTGTTGCCACCAGGATAAACTTATGCCCTTCGCTTGAGGGTAGATTGATCTGGCCGATCATGTCAATGCCCCATCCTCTGAACGGCCATGGCTTGATGATCGGGTTCATGGCCGATGCTGGTGCTCGTTGTATGGTGCCAAATTTCTGGCAATCCTGGCACCCCTTGTAATATCTGAAACAATCCTCCAGCATCGTCGGCCAGAAATACCCCGCTCGGCGAAGTAGCCATTTCATTTTGTGGGTCGATTGGTGCGTGCCACAGATTCCTTCATGTACTTCCCCGATGTCTACTGTAGCTTGATCGGCTCCCAGACACTTGAGTAGCACACCCTCAATCGTCCGATAGTATAGGTCTTCATCGAGCAACAGGTATCGTAATGCCTTGTACCGTAGTTTCCTTGTGGCCGATTGAGATGGGTTTTTAAGATAGTTGTAAACGTCAAAACTCCAATCATCGGTCGTAATGGCGGCCACGTCTATATCTACTTCTTTCAGCATTGGCCGATAGCCTGATGCCCCTTGAGCCAAGTCATTGGCCTCTGTGTTCTACTCTCTGGGGATATGCTTCAAAGTGACTAGCCGAAAATCATCCATTAATTCCCGACATTGCCGATAATAGACCATCAACGCGTCGTTTTTGCATTCATATTCTCCTGATAATTGGCTGATGACCAATAACGAATCCCCCATTATTTCGATGGCGTCGGCTTCAACTTCCTTGAGTAGGTGCAATCCTTTAAGGACGGCTTCGTATTCGGCTTGGTTGTTTGTAGCGTGGGGGTTGATGACAAAAGCAAACTCGAAGCTTGCCCCCTTGGGCGAAATAATGACCAAGCCGATGCCACAGCCGTTGGTGCAGACCGAGCCATCGAACGTCAAAGTCCAAGGCATAATTTCCACTGAGCCGATTGAGTCGTCCCTGTGCTCCACAATGAAGTCGGCTATGGCTTGCCCTTTGACTGCCCTTGGTGCCTGGTACCTCAGATCGAACTCTGTTAGTGTGAAGATCCACTTCTCGATTCTTCCTTTGAGCACTGGAGCCGATAGCATATACTTGACCACATCAGCTTTGCAAATTACCGTGCACTCGTTGGACAGCAGATAGTGCCTTAACTTCGTACATGAAAAATAGAGGCATAGGCATAACTTCTCCACGGGTGAATACCTTGTCTCTGCGTCTAGCAGCCGTCGACTGAGATAGAAAATGGCTTTCTCTTTGCCGTCGACCTCTTGGATTAGGATGGAGCCGATTGATTTGTCATCGGCCGATAGGTACAGCTTGAACGGAATTCCCTTTTATGGAGGCATTAAAACTGGAGTGGAGCTTAGATAATCTTTCATATTGTCTAACGCCTTCTGCTGTTCTGCCCCCCATGTGAATGCCTGATCGGCCTTCAGCCGAAGCAGTGGTGTGCATGGTTCCATCTTTTCTAAAAGGTTAGCTATGAACCGTCTGATGAAGTTTATCTTGTCGATCAATGACTGGAGTTGCCTTTGATCTTTCGGAGGTTGAATTGTCTTGATAGCATTTATGCTCCTTGGTGTAACTTCAATTCCTCTTTCATGGACGAGAAATCCCAAGAATTGCCCGGCCGATACGCCGAACGCGCACTTATGCGGATTCATCTTTAAACCATATTTCCTCGTCCGTTCTAACACTTGTCTCAGATCGGCTATGTGGCCTTCTATTTCCCTAGACTTGACGACCACGTCGTCAATGTATATCTCTACCAGCGAGCCGATCATATCATGAAAGATGTAATTCATGGCTCGTTGATATGTTGCCCCAGCATTCTTCAAGCCGAACATCATTACCACCCATTCGTACAGGCCGATTGCACCGGGACACCGAAAAGCGGTCTTGTGGATGTCCTCGTCGGCCATGAATATTTGGTTGTATCCTGCATTGCCATCCATGAAACTGATGATTTTGTGGCCTGAAGCAGCATCGACAAGCAGATTGGCTATTGGCATTGGGTATTCGTCTTTAGGGGTTGCCTTGTTTAGGTCCCTAAAATCGATGCACACCCTAAGTTTACCGTTTTTCTTTAACACTGGGATGATGTTTGAGACCCACTCGGCGTACCGGCAAGGCCGAATGAACCCCGCGTCATACAGCCGAGTGATTTCGGCTTTAATTGCATCGTACATATCGGCCTTAAACCTCCTGGGAGGTTGTTTGAACGGCCGATAGCCTGCTTTAATTGGCAGTTGATGGACCATTATCGATCGACTGAGACCAGGCATCTCAAAGTACTCCCAAGCAAAACAATCTCTATATTCTTTTAATAGTTCAATAAGTTGGGATCTACAATGAGGAGATAGATTTTTGCTAATGTACGTCGGCCTCGGCTTATCACCAGAGCCGATGTCGATTTCCTCTAATTCATCGGCCGACGTGAAGCCTTGTCCTAACTTGCCATCGTCTTCGTTCGCGGTGGCTATGCCGAGAACACTTGAGCCCTCCACCATGTCTTGCTCAAAGCAGCAGCTGTGGCTCGTCATTTCCGATGGGTTGTATCATGGAATTGGAAACATTCAGAAAATTGGCTTGCCAGACTTTCCCGGATAAACAATCGATGCCTTCGATTTCCCAAAGCGGCAAATCGGCATTGACGATACTAACTGACCTGTTGGCTGGCACGATCTCGATCTTGTCTCCGTCCCATTGGATCAGGCTTTGATGCATTGTAGAAGGGATGCAGCAGTTGGCGTGTATCCAATCCCTTCTGAGCAGTAGGCTGTAAGACCCCTTCCCGTCGATGACAAAGAATGTTGTGGGCACGGTCTTGTTGCCGACGGTCAGCTCAATATTGAGGACGCCTTTGGTCTCCGATGGGTTTCCGCCGAAGTCCTTGAGCACCATGTTGGTTTTTATCAGATCTTTGGCTCCCTTGCCTAACTTTTTGAACATTACGTAAGGCATGAGATTGACTGCAGCTCCCCCATCAACCAGCATTTTAGAAATCGGCTTGCCGTTGATGAGCCCCTTAACGTACAACGGCTTTAAGTGCCGATTTTCGGTTCCTTACAGGTTTGTCGAAGACGGCTGATCTGGTGAGATTTGCTAGCTTCGCCAGGTCATCTTCGACGGTGTCTACATCTGTTTCGGGAGCACCGAACTCGGCTGGCAATACGAAGACCATGTTAACCGATGCAGAAATTTTGCCTTTCCCTTTGGCTGCCCTCCTGGCTTGATCGGCTGGGCTTTCCTCGGCTTGTTCCTCATTGGCTATGATATCTTTCTTTTTGGGTACCCACCGCCTTTTGATTTTGCCCAGTCGACGGTGCTGTTCGTGGATCATTTGCTGCACTTCGTCTTCTCTCCCTTCACGCTTAAGCCGTTGAACCCTCCTTTTCTGCGTCTTTGTGAAGAGATCGGACGGGCACCATTGGGGATTGGCCGATTCCTCATCATCAGCCTCTTCATCATCGTGGTTGTTTCTATCGCGATTTTCGTTGACGAAGAAGTCCTGATGGATCGGGTCGAGCCGATCATGAACAGATCGCCGCCTTTGGTTTATCTGGACGGCTCTGGGGACAAACCGAGTTGGACTTGCAGGCGATAAGCTCCTGTGCCCATCGTCGCGGCGATCGTTACATGCCGGGCAGTCATCCAGCGTTGGAAGTCTCATGCCGGATTCCCAGCAGTGCCTGAAAAAATCACAATGCCAATGCGGGTCGGCATTGTCGTGGTTTTCCTCGTATCGTCGGCTTTGGGTGCTTGGGTTGTGCCGACAAGGTGCTTCGTCGTAAGCTTCTTCGTGCCGAGTCCAGTGATGATGACGATGTCGGCTTCGTTCATGGATCGGCTGTCGGTCAGCCGATCTGATGACTGGGCGCACCATGTTAATCGATGCGGCGTGACATCCAATTTGGCCGCCTTCTGCCTAGGCCCCGATCGATGGATTGACTAAGCCGTGCGCCATTCTGTTCTGTCGATCAGCTTGCCTGGGGCCGGCTTGGACCGTGTTAACCGAAAACGGATTGCCATCTACTTTCATCGGTCGACTTGAATCGGTGAACTTTGGTTTCCCGGCTTCGATCGCCGACTGGATTTGTTGCCAAAAGACCTTGCAGTCGTTGGTGGCGTGGGATGTGGAGTTGTGCCACTTGTAGTACTTCTTTTTTCTTCAGCTTTTCGACCGACGGGATCACATGATTTTGGGTAGCTGAATCTGCTTCTCTTTGAGCGATAAGTTAAAAATCTTGTTGGCTTTGGTGATGTCGAAGTCATACCTTTCTTCCTTAGCCGTCTTCAGCAGCCATTGGCAGACGATGGCCTTCTTGTTCTTGGCCCACTCGGCCGCTGCCACTTCCGCGTCATCATCGTCGGACCCGTAGTCTGACTCGACGACTACCTGAGTTATATTCTTGACGGCCTTCCTGGTGTCTTGGAAACGCTGCTCGTGGGCCGTCACTTTTTGCGCCAAGTGGGCTAAACTGTCGAAGTCTTGCACAGAGAATCACTCTCTGATTGGTGCGATTAAGCCGTGAAAGGCGAGATTAGCCAGCTGGGCATCTGATAGCACTAGGCTGTAACATCGGTTCCTCATCTCCCTAAAGTGTTGGATGTATTCTTGGACCGATTCGTTGTGCTTTTGCCCGATGCTGGTGAGATCCGACAACTTCATCTCGTGGTTGCCAGAGTAGAAATAGCTGTGGAACTGTTTTTCAAGATCGGCCCAACTCTGAATCGAGTTGTAGGGCAATGAGGAGAACCAGGTAAAGGCCGATCTGAAAGAGAAAGAGGGAGCAGTCGAACCCTCAAGGGGTCCGTAGCCGATGCTTCACCGCATTGCGCCAAGAATCGGCTAACATGTTCGTATGTTGAAATATTGTCTTGCCCCAAGAATTTTGAAAAATCTGGGACCTTGTATTGGTTGGGCAGCGGGATTCGTTCAAAGTGCTCTGGATAAGGATACCGATACATGTTTCCGGAGTCTTTCGGCTTGAGGTCGAATTGATCGCGCATGACATCTGCGATCAGATCGACCCATATCTAGTTATCTTGCTGTATCGGTTCATATGGGCCATGCGGCACGGGTGCTTGCCGATACAGCGGTGGCGGCGTCTGTGGCCTATAATGATGATCTTGATGGCCTCCTTGGTACTAGTAGTGATGTTCAGCAAGAGGTGGCCGAGGCGCCGGTGGTGTTGGTGGTCCTGGGAACAGCTGCCGCCCACCGGCGTTGCATCGTCTATCTGGATCGATCGGCTCCAACTGCGATTGTCATTGAACATATTATCAATCTGATCATGGGGCAGCGGCTGTTGTCGATTCAATATAGTAACCGTCGGCCTTACAGATGATTCGCCTGGGTTTGGATGACCGAGGGCTCCTCCCGGTGGCCATTGTTGTGCTATCAGTGGGATTGGCCGATCCTACGTGACCAGCCTCCTGTAAGAAGGAAATTGGCCATCTGTGAAGTACGTGGGCCCCCGTTGCAGCTGTTCGGCTACCTTGGCGTCAACCACAGTAGCGATCATATTATTGAGAGTGTTGACCAAGATGCTACTTTGGTTGACCAGTGCGTGGTGAACGGCCGAGTCGATCCGATCTTGTAGAGAGTATACGGCCGAATCATCTTGCACCTGAGTCGGCTCCTCCACCTTCTGTTTGCCTTTTGTGTCACCCGAGGAAGATGCCTTGGCATCGTTTAGGCTGAACTTGTATTTTTGGTGCATAGCTCCAGATCTTGTTTGGGTGAAAGATTGTAAATAGTTAGCCTGGAGCTCTTCCACCATCTTCTTGTATTCAGCTTGCTGCTCAGCCGATAGTTGTTCCATCTTTACAGGCACGATGTTGTCCTACGTAATGATGGGGCTCTTGGAATTGACCATCTTGCCGGCTGAATCTATGCGTTCGAGTCGAGCCGACAAAGAAAGTCCCACCGGGCGTGCCAAGAAGTGTGTTGACGAGAAATCTCTCTCACGCACTGGCCTGGGAGATCTGCTTAGCTCCAGTGCAGGTCCTTCTCGACTGCCTACGTTATGCAGGGCGTGCCAGTTGATTTGATCTGTCAATCAACAAGAAAAACAAAGGAATATGTGTTAAGTGTTAGGTTAGATCCCCACGGAATCGGCTGGGGGAATCCATGAACATATATATGCTATTCTAAACTATATTTAAGCCAAGTGACTGTAATGGATCGGCTATACCAAGACAGCATCAGCCGCTTAACCCAAATACAGTGAAGAATAATAAATATATGGATCGATAACCTAGCCAATGCTGGAAAGCTAACAAGGAATCGGCTAGTACTCCGATGAATCTTATAGAAAGATATCACTCCTAAATCAGACGCACAGCCTAGAGATTGGCTATCGGCTGCTGATGACAAGCCGATTTTGGATGGCAGCGTTCGACAGAAGTGCGATCTTAACATAAGAGACAGTCCTAATACAGATCTAATAACGAATATATTAAAAGAAATATACCAGGGCAGATAAGGCCGGCTGAAACCCCGGCACTGTCTCTAAACAATATAAATCTATCCGAACAGATCATTGATAGTTCTAAAAACGACTTAATAGTTCGAACCCGATGTAGAATTAAGTATCAAAAGAAAAACCCGATCTGTCACAGCCGATTTATACCTCTCGAGACGGTGGATACCGCATATAAACCAGCCAACCTTTAGATCTAGCCCTATTGGCTGCAAGTTCTTGACAGAACTAGCCAATGACAAGATAGATCTAAACATTGATCTAATTTATATGCGCTATATGATAAATAGCGCAGTACAAACTCCTGAATCTAATGTGTCATTGCAATGGAAGCAGTAGAATCAGTAAATCATACCACTAATGACAAACATTTACCTAGATATGGGGATCGAAACGATGCAGCCCGTAGCCAAACAAAGTGCTCGTGTGAAAAAGAAAAGTTGGCAATGCGCTGAAGGTTTGATTGTGTATGAATATATTGTTATGATTACAGAGGGTCTCGGGTCCTATTATACCCAAGATACAATTATCTGTAAAGACCCTGGACTCTATCTAAACTACTATTTAAAACACCACATTATCCCAAACGGGACCCATGCCATGTTACAACTAACAGTCTAACAAATCTCTAGATTACAGATACAATTGCCGTTACAGGACTCTATCCATAAGTGGCAATATCATTTAATGCGCAATTAGCAACCGAATCTTCTATTTATCCTCAAACTCTGAATTAGAAATGGTCTCATCTCTTCTAGACCTAGAATCGGCTATCGGCTGTCCCTGTTCGACCCATCCTTAGCCGATCGGCTTCGCAGCCGATCACTCCTTTGGCCGGTGCGATTCCTGTCTTCAGCCGATCTGACTCCGCTTCGCCTTTGCGGACTTAGGAACTCAATTACCAAATTTCAGTGTTAACAGACCGGTGTAATACCGTTGGACCGACCAGAGGTATCGACTGGTCCGACCGGTGGGGCACTGTTAGCCAGACCGCATCCAACTAGTTTTGTAGTATCAGCTCCTGTTTCGACCGTTCCTACTTATCCTACAACCAGCGGCTATGTTCTAGAGCAAGCTTTAACACCTTTTGCCGCTTTTCCCCTAATCCTCCCTTGTAGCACCTCAGAATTCGACAAATCAACAATGGGTCTTGTCAAATCCAATAGTCAATGACACATGAGCAGAACCCATGAGTCTTAGCGATGAGATTGCCGAAGCTTTCAAAAACGCTTTCGCATATACTAGGGTTAACAAGCGTATATATCAAAAACCCTATCCTGACTACTATGACAATATTTCATATCCTCAAGGGTTTAGAGTGACTGATTTTGCCAAGTTCACTAGAGAAGATTGCCAGTTTACTTTAGAGCATATCGGCCAATTTATTATACAATGCGGAGAATGCTAGTACTAGTAGTGTTTTGAGACAGGCTTTTTCCTTTGTCTTTATCTGGTGCTTCATTTACTTGGTTTATTTCACTTGCACCCAACTCTATTTATGATTGGTCTCAATTAGAACAGAAGTTTCATGATTACTTCTTTAATGGTGAGACCGAATTAAACTTGTCACATTTAACATCGGTTAAAAAAAGCATAATGTGTCAGTTTCTGAATACATTAGAAGATTTAGAGACACAAGAAACTGATGTTATAGTTTAACACTTTCTTATAAACACTTGGTATATTTGGCTTATTCTGGTTTACTTGAATATTTAAAAGAAAACCTAGATGGTCATAGTTTCTTAAATGTAAGAAAATTGCTTCAAAAGGCCCTGGCTCAAAAAACCCGAGTTAAAAAAGCCAAAATCTCATAGAAAATTAGGTCTGATCATCTCCATGTTAATATAATAGATCAACATGAACCTTCAGATGATAGATAGTTGATTTACACACAACCAAATGGGTTTGGAACTCCAAGTCTACCATTTGTTTGCTCTGCTGTTAAGCTGATTGGTTGCAAGAATCGGCAAGAGGAAGTAAAGTTCACGTTTGTTGTGGCCAAATGCGATAGGATCTTTGACGACTTGTTAGAGAACAAGCAAATCAAATTGTCACAAGGTCATATCATACCATCACTTGAGGAATTAAAGCGATGAGCATATTTTAAGTGGCACAACTCTTATTCTCATGCCACCAATGATTGTAATGTATTTCGTAAATAAGTTCAATTGGCCATAACGAAGGATGATCGACATTTACAAAGACGCAAGTAGATGAGTCATGTTTTCCTAAACATACCATAGAATTGCGAAAAGAGAAGATCCTCGATGACAAGAAAAAGATCACATTGAAGACTTCAATGCTCAGGGGACAAGGTGACAAGTCGAAGATTCCAAAAGATGACAAGCGACCAAGGAGATTGAGTTCACCTACCAAGTGAGATTGGAGATGAGCGAGGATGGACCACCGGCAACCTACTTCTTCTTATTCATGGTATTACCCTTGGTATGCAACATGGAGCTTCAATGGTATATGGATGATGCCTACTTAGATACATATTATTATCCGTTATGGGCATGGCCACAACACGATTTTAAATAATCAACTGTGCTCATCTCATAGCTGGTTGAGAGAAAAGAATCAGCCACAAAAGAATCAATGCAAGAAAGTGGTGAGGCAAGAGTTGAGGCCAAAGCAAAGCAAAACACAATCTCAACAAGAGAAGGCCTCTCATAATATTCTTGTATTATTATTAAACACATTAGCCTTAAAGTCATGTATGGCCGGTATTAGTGGATATTGCCCTTAGATATCCCCATGCTTAGGGCTTTTCGGTTCACATGTTCACCAAAAAGGCATGGGGCATGTGTTAGCACACAAATTTAGCACCTAGAGTAAGAATAGGAAAATAGGGCCAAATTTGAAAAGGACCCGGACTTGCCACATAAGGCCGGTCTAACCGCTTCCATAGGCCCAATCTGACCGATGTTAGAGGTGTTGGATTTGTCGGGCTTCGAGTCTGATTTGTCGGGCTTCAGGTCTGATTTGTCGTTTCTCGGGTTTCTTTTGCCAAGGCCTAAGATTTTAGAGTCCTAATTGGTTTCTACACCTAATTGGACGTGTAAAATACACTGAGAAGCAAGTACATCCCTCCTGTAAATATTGAAAACTCGTAGATGTCTCTTGGAGGGGGTGAATAGGCGTTCCTAAAAATCATTTCAAATTCACAGGTTAAATTCAACGGGGGCCGAGAACTTCTGGCAAGAACCCGGAACTTCCTAGCAGCTCAAGTGCGAAACTTCCGGTGTTCTTTAGGAACTTTCGGTGTTCTAGCATTTCGAGGATCAGATCTTGATTCTCAGGGAACTTCAAGACTTGCCAATGTCCAGGGGACAAAGTGAATCAAGCAGGATACAGAGAAACTCAAAAGAAGATACAGATCATACACAAGGGAGACAAGGGATTTTTTCCCGAAGTTCGGATTACAAGAATCCTACTCTCCATTGAGGAACTTTGTAGAGTTGGGTTTTGATTAACCCCTTACCTCACCAAGCAAAACCCTAGAAAGAAGTCTTGTTTTTTTTAATCCAACATCCCTAGGTCCTTCACTAGGATTCAAATGACCACAAAGATACCTAACTTGAACCCCTAGTGGATACCACGAATCAGGATAGCTCTACCAAGATAACCTCTGAATACTCAACTCGGATTTCCACTCAACTTACTAAAAGCCCATAGATGTCGCCTAGAAGTGGATGAATAGGCATTCCTGAAAATTACTTAAAAGTAGAAGCGGTTGAAAACAACAGGGACCAGAACTTCCTGACAGGAATTTTCAGACAGCTCAGATTGACCGGAACTTCCGGTGTTCTATTCCAAAACTTTCGGTGTTCTAGCACTTCGAGGTTCTGATCTAGAGTCTAAGGGACTTTCAAGACTAGCCTATGTGCAGATGACAAGGTGAAATGAGCAAGATATAGAAAAACTTAACAGAAAGTATAAAACATACACAATTGAGACATAATTTTTTTGAAGTTCGAATTCAAAGAATCCTACTCTCCGTTCAGGAACTCCGAAGAGCTGGGTCTCGATTAACCCCTTGCCTCACCAAGCAAAGCCCTAATAAGAGGTCTCCGGTTTTCAACCCAATGTTCCTAGGTTCTACGCTAGAAATCAAGTGACCACAAAGATCCACAACTTGACTTCTTAGCAAGTACCACGAACGAGGATCGCTCTACCAAGACTACCTCCGAAGGATTAGCTTGGATTTTGTCACGCCCAAAAATTCCTACCAGAATTTCCGAAGCTGTGTATTAAATTCCCTATCGAGGACCAGCCAGGGATACACAAACAACAAATTGTATATACAGATCCACGTCTTAAAAACATATAGAAGTCTTACAATGCAGCGGAAAAGGAAAATAAACTTATTAAACTAAGCTTCGACGCTTGCGGCGCAGCAACTCCATGTTAGTGATATGCCCTAGAGGCAACATGGAGATGTTGGATATCACTGTCAATGTTTATGTACAAATGAATAAAGTGTTATTCAGTTCCATGAAATAGACATCTTGTATTGATCAATAAGTACGTGACTTATTTATGAGACTCTTTATGCATGAATCTATTTCTAAATGATCCACGATCACATGTCATATTATTGGAACAAATATGACTCTAAGATCGGCATGTTTATTGATTGATGATTATGTCTCATAGATCATGGGTATGGAGATACCAAATCAATAAACATGGACATATGTGTTAGAGAACACATTGTTGGATAGACCCACCATGAGACACTATAGGAATTAATGTGCCATTAGTTGGTCTCAAGTAGTGTTGATGCAAAGTCCTTAGACTGAGATCATCATGGATTCCAACATGTGTAGTAGCCTACTTTCGGACTACCAAACGCTATTCCAGCGGGTAGTTATAAAAATAGTTTTCGGGTTCGCTATGAAACATGGAGTGGGATGTGAGTGATCAAGATGGAATTTGCCCCTCCTTTGGAGAGATATCTCTGGGCCCCTCGAGGTAATGTATTATGGAAATGCATGACCATGCTAAGTTGATTGAAGAGTCAACCAACGGACGAGATAATCCAATATGGTTCGAGTGGTTAAGCTATTGAAGGGATAGCACACATCTTGCCTATAGCTTAATTGGTATCGTGAGGCAAAAGGATTTGTGTACACATTACAGGTTTAAAGCCGATATTGTATTCTTGTGAGCTATGGTGTCAATATGTGCTTTGCTAGGCACCGCGTTGGCAGTCGGCGAGTTGAACTCGAGCCGACGGTCGGCTGAGTTGGACTTAGCCGAAACCGAGTATACCGAGAACCTACGGGGTCGCACGCTTAAGGGGATAAGAACAGGGCATTCGAGTTGGACTCGGATACGGCTCGATCGGATAGGGATCCGATCGGATAGAATCCTATGGGCTTACGAAGTCCGGCCGACCAACTCTATGAGATTCGAGATAGGATCCGATTTAAAATAGAGTCCCGATGGGCCTCTAGGCCCAACCGGCAACTCTATATAAAGGGGTGAGGGTGGAGAGCTGCGGTATCGAATTGAACCGAATCAATCGATTTGGCGCAACAAGTCGACGAGATCAATCTCCACGAAACCCTCCCACCTTTGAGCCAAAACCCTAGCCTTGCATCGCGTGCTAGCACACGGGTGTTCGGCATTGTTCCGGACGTGTCGATACCGGTAGAGGCAGCTACGTTGCGGTGCTGTTGATCGGCTACGAATGGCTGCATTCGGAGCGAGGCGCGAACGTGGTCGGACGGCTCGGATCGGCTACGGCATCGGCGAATCAGGCGATTGGTGAATCGGGCTCCCGGGAATCGGTCGGCAAATCAGTGTCATCGGCCCGGCCTTGTTCCGGATCGGATAGCCACGATTGGCTAGTCCATTGCACTCTACTCCAATCGGTAATGATCTATCGACCGTTACTTGCAAGTGTTCCTGGCGCAGTAGAAAAGTTTTTGTTTTCGGCTAGCGTAGCCTCCGCGTAACCCTTCAATGGTATCAGAGCTAACCTTGCTTAGTTCGGGTTTTAGATTGGATCTGGAACAAGTTTTGCACACGGGTTGATTAGATCAATCGGTTTTATGGGATCTGTAGAGGAGAGTTGATGGTAATTGCGTTCCTTGATAGTGTATCGGAACGGCGTAATGTGATTACGTCGAAGCAGTTTCCATAGAACTCGGTTTTAGTCGGATTCGAGATGGCATTCCTTGATAGTGTATCGGAATGGTATAATGTGATTATGCCGAAGCTATCTCGTAGTCCGACCTTCAAAGTCACCTCGCGCCTACGCAAACCATCTCCCTTGATAGTGTATCGGGACGGCATAATGTGATTATGCCGATATGGTTTCCGTAAGCGATATGAATTTCGTGTGGTGTTTCGGACGCTGCCCGGAAGCCCGCGAGGGGGCGGCTTCCCCCTCGGCCCCCGCCCTTATAGGTGGTCTCGATGTCGTTTCTCTGCGATAGGTAGAAAATGTTCTACGCCTAACTTGTTTTGCGAGAGAATGCTTTGAGATGGTATGGCCCTATTGTATGTATGAGATGCATGTGATGCATGTAATATTCTTTCATATGTGCAATCCTGTAATATTCTTTCTTACGTGCAATGCTTGTAATATTCTTTCACGACCTATGAGTCGATGTAATCTTCAATTAGAGCTTCTATAGTAGTAGCTTAGTTTGAAGAAATCAAGCATTCGGCACTCGGAAGAACGGTGATGAAGATGGAGATCCTCTACACCGGCATGGAGATGGAGATCACCATTTGAAGGGTGCCATACTATTTCATTATATGCTATTCTACATGCTTTCATATATGTGATATGTTTGTTTGATAGGATAGCATCCTCGAAAATTAAGTAGTAATGATGCCCTTCCAAATGTTGCACCCGTCACCGTTATGCTCGTCAATGGTGGGTCGCAAAGCGAGTGCCATTCTCTATCATAACACGAGGGGTATATGTCGGACATATACGGCGGGAGCATTTGGTTTACTTAACAAGGCTATCAAAACAGTTTTGGGCATTGGGGCATAGGTTGGCGCCGGGGCATAGAGATGCCACACCAACAACAAGAGTCACATAGAGATGTGATTAGCAAGGTGTTGCTTACCGATGTTATTAATCTTCTAGCGGTGATGCCAAAGCTCACTAGAAAATTAATTAACATGTGGATCTTGACCCGATACGTAACCTAGAGGGAAGGTGTAAAATACGTAATGGGAGTCTTTTGTTAAATTGTTTAACAATAGACATAGCATAAACATTATGCTAAACTTTGCTTTTTCTGTTGTAGAATAATGGCGGCTAATACTACACCTAGTACCTTTAATTTGCGATCTATTCTCGAGAAAGAAAAATTAAACGGAACAAACATTATGGATTGGTATCGCAACTTGAGAATTGTTCTCAAGCAAGAGCGTAAGGAGTACGTTCTTGAAGTACCTTATCCGGATGATTTGCCTAACAATGCTACCGCAAGCGCACGGAGGGCTTACAAGAAGCACACTAATGATGCCCTAGATATAAGCTGTCTCATGCTTGCTACAATGTCCCCGAGCTTGAAGCAATATGAGAGCGGTGATGCTCACACTATCATTCGGGATTGCGTGGCATGTTTGAGAACCAAGCTCGGGCCAAGAGGTTCAACACCTCGAAGTCCTTGTTTTGCGTGCGAGGCTTGTTGAGGGAATCCCGTCGTCCGCATGTGATAAAGATGATTGGCTATATCGAGAGTATTGATAAACTAGGTTTTCCTCTTAGCCAAGAGTTGGCTACCGACGTGATTCTCCGGTCGCTCCCTCAGAGCTTCGAGCCATTCATATTGAATTATCATATGAACAATATGGATAAGACCTTGGCTGAATTGCATGGGATGCTAAAGACGGTGAGGAGAGTATCCGGAAAAACGGTCATCATGTGATGATGATGCGAAGGCTAAGCGCAAACCACTGTCAAGAAACTTTGCACCAAGAGGAAGTTAACTCCCGATGAGATCACGAGTGCCTCTAATGCAAAGAAGGGCAAAAAGGGGTCGACGGCATCGGATGTCGTTTGCTTCTATTGCAAGGAGACAGACCACTAGAAAAGGAACTGCAAGAAGTATATGGAGGATCTCAAAAAGAAGCAAAGTACGACTTACGCCGGTATTAATGTTATAGACATTAATCTTGCTACTTCACCCTCTGACTCTTGGGTATTTTATACCGGATCGGTAGCTCCTATTTGCAAATCGTTGCGGGAAATGAGAAGAAGTAGAGGCTTAAGAAGGGGCGAGGTGAACTGCGCGTCGGCAATGGAGCAAGCGTTGCTACGATTCTTGTTGACATAGTACCACTTCATCTACCTTCGGGATTAGTTTTGGAATTAAATAATTGTTATTGTGTTCCAACACTATATCAAAACGTTATTTTCGCTTCATGTTTGCAAGCGGAAGGATATGATTTTAGATCAATGGACAATGGTTGTTCAATATATCTCGAGAGATATGTTCTATTTTCATGCTCCATTGGTGAATGAATTATACGTTTTGAATCTTGAAGCGTCTCCCATCTATAACATTAATACGAAAGGCAACTCTCTAATGATACAAACCCCATGTTTATCGGCATTGTCGCTTAGGCCATATAAATAAGAAACGCATGGAGAAGCTCCATGAGGATGGATTGCTTCACTCTTTTGATTTTGAATCATTTGAGACATAAGAGTCTTGTTTACTTGGTAAGATGACAAAGGCACCTTTCACGGGACACGGTGAGAGAGCAAGTGACTTGTTGGCACTCGTACATACGATGTATGTGGACCAATGAGCTCAACGGCCGAGGTGGTTATCGGTACTTCATTACCTTTACCGATGACTTTAGTAGATATGGTTATATCTACTCAATGAGGCATAAGTCCAAATCCTTTGAAAAGTTCAAAGAATTCCAGAATGAAGTACGAACCATTTAGGAAAACAATCAAGTTTCTATGATCGGATCATGGAGGGGAATACTTGAGCCAAGAGTTTGGTAATCATCGAAAGATTGTGGAATTGTTCCACGTTGACTCCGCCGGGAACTCCACAATGAAACGGAGTGTCCGAACGGAGAAATCGCACCTTGTTGGACATGGTGAGGTCGATGATGAGCCAAAGTGATCTTCCATTATCTTTCTAGGGATATGCTCTTGAAACAGTGAGCTCACACTAAATAGAGTTTCATCTAAATCGGTTGAAAAGACACCATATGAGATATGGACAGGGCAACCCCTAGTTTGTCTTTTCTCAAAATTTGGGGATGCGAAGCTTATGTAAAACGTTTACGGTCGATAAGCTCACACCCAAATCGACAAGTGCTTCTTTGTGGGATATCCTAAGGAAACTAAGGGATATTACCTTTATAATCGGGAACAAGGCAAAGTGTTTGTCGCCCGACACGGTGTCTTCTTGGAGAAAGAGTTTCTTTCAAGAAGGGTTAGTGGGAGCAGCGGGGTGCATCTTGAAGAAGTTCAAGAAACACCGAAAAATGTTTCGGCGACCACGAACCACAACAGGGAGGAGCAAAGTGTTGCGCCACCGTTGTAGATACACCAGGCCCACGGAGTGCGAAAGATCACGTCGTGCGCCCGACAAGTACACAGTGCGGAACAACGTGATATATTGTTGTTGGACAACGATGAGCCTAAGACCTATGAGGAAGCGATGGTGGGACCCGATTCCAACAAGTGGCTTGGAGCCATGAAATCCGAAATAGAATCCATGTACGACAATCAAGTTTGGAACTTGGTTGATCCACTGATGGTGTCAAAACCATTGAGTGTAAATGGATTTTTAAAAAAGGCCGATATGGATGGAAATGTTCACATCTATAAGGCGCGATTGGTGGCGAAAGGTTTTAAACAGATTCAAGAAGTTGATTATGATGAAACCTTCTCGCTCGTCGCAATGCTTAAATCTATTCGGATTATCCTAGCGATTGCTGCATATTTCGATTATGAGATATGGCGAGATGGATATCAAAACGGCTTTCCTAAATGGAAACCTAAGCGAGGATGTATACATGATACAACTTGAGGGTTTTGTCGATCCACAATCGCTGGAAAGATATGCAAGCTACGAAAATCCATTTATGGATTGAAGCAAGTATCTTGGAGTTGGAATATTCGTTTTGATGAAGTAATCAAAGGGTTTGGTTTCATCAAAAACAAAGAGGAGGCTGTGTTTACAAAAGGTCGGTGGGAGCGCAATTGTATTTCTAATCTTATATGTGGATGGCATATTGCGATTGGAAATGATATCCCTATGCTAGAATCTGTCAAGTCTTCATTGAAAAATAGTTTTTCATGAAAGACTTAGGGAGGCAGACATACATATTGAGCATTCGGATCTATAGAGATAGATCCAAGAGGCTAATTGGATTAAGCCAAAGTACATATATTGAAAAAGTGTTGAAAAGGTTCAACATGCATGATTCCAAGAAAGGTTTCTTGCCCATGTCACATGGCATTAATCTTAGCAAGAATCAATGTCCTCGGACACATGATGAGCGGAATAAGATGGGTATGGTTCCATATGCTTCGGCAATTGGATCCAACATGTATGTCATGCTTTGTACACGTCCGGATGTCTCGTACGCTTTGAGTGCTACGAGCAGATACATCGATCCGGTGAAGGTCACTGGACGCCGTAAAGAATATCCTTAAGTACTTGAGAAGAACTAAGGATATGTTCCTAGTCTATGGAGGTGAAGAAGAGCTCGTTGTAAGTGGTTACACCGATGCTAGCTTCCAAACGGACAAGGATGATTATAGATCGCAATCTGGGTTCGTGTTCTGCACTGAACGGAGCGCAGTCGGGAAGAGTTCCAAGCGGATACGTTGCGACTCTACAACGGAGGCCGAGTACATTGCTGCTGAAGCTTCAAAGGAGGCTATTTGGATCAAAAATTCGTTTCGAACTTGGTGTGATGACTAGTGCGGGGTCCAATGTATCTCTATTGTGATAATAGTTGAGCCATTGCGCAAGCCAAGGAGCCGAGGTCACATCGAAGTCCAAACACATACTTCGGCGATATCATCTCATCCGCGAGATAGTGGACGGAGATGATGTCAACATATGCAAAGTGCACACGGATCTCAACATAGCCGATCCGCTGACAAAACCTCTCCCTCAGCCGAAACATGAGGCGCACACAAGAGCAATGGGTATTAGATACTTACATGATTGACTCTAGTGCAAGTGGGAGACTGTTCAATGTTGATGTACAAATGAATAAAGTGTTATTCAGTTCCATGAAATAGACATCTTGTATTGATCAATAAGTACGTGACTTATTTATGAGACTCTTTATGTATGAATCTATTTCTAAATGATCCCTGATCATATGTCATATTATTGGAACAAATATGATTCTAAGATCGGCATGTTTATTGATTGATGATCATGTCTCATAGATCATGGGTATGGAGATACCAAATCAATAAACATGGACACATGTGTTAGAGAACACATTGTTGGATAGACCCACCATGAGACACTACAGGAATTAATGTGCCATTAGTTGGTCTCAAGTAGTGTTGGTGCAAAGTCCTTAGACCTGAGATCATCATGGATTCCAACATGTGTAGTAGCCTACTTTGGGACTACCAAACGCTATTCCGTAACTGGGTAGTTATAAAAATAGTTTTCGGGTTTGCTATGAAACATGGAGTGGGATGTGAGTGATCAAGATGGAATTTGCCCCTCCTTTGGAGAGATATCTCTGGGCCCCTCGAGGTAATGGATTATGGAAATGCATGGCCATGCTAAGTTGATTGAGGAGTCAATCAACAGACAGATAATCCAATACGGTTCGAGTGAATGGTTAAGCTATTGAAGGGATGGCACACATCTTGCCTATAGCTTAATTGTTATCGTGAGGCAAAGGGATTTGTGTATACATTATAGGTTCAGAGCCGATATTATATTCTTGTATGCTATGGTGTCAATATGTGCTGCTAGGCTCCACTGTTGACAGGTCGGCTGAGTTGGACTCGAGCCGACGGTCGGCTGAGTTGGACTATAGCCGAAAACGAGTATACCTGAACCTATAGTGTCGCATGCTTAAGGGGATAAGAATAGGCATTCGAGTTGGACTCGGATACGGCTCGATCAGAGACGGATCTGATCGGATAGTCCTATGGGCTTACGAAGTCCGGCCGGCCAACTCTATGAGATTCAGATAGGATCCGATTCAAAATAGAGTCCCGATGGGCCTCTAGGCCCAACCGGCAACTCTATATAAAGGGGTGAGGGGTGGAGAGCTGCGGTATCGAATTGAACCGAATCAATCTGATTTGGCGCAACAAGTCGGCGAGATCAATCTCCACGGAAACCCTCCCACCTTCGAGCTAAAACCCTAGCCTTGCATCGCGTGCTAGCACACAGGTGTTTGGCGTTCTGTTCCCGGACGTGTGGATACCGGTAGAGGCGCTGCTACGTTGCGGTGCTGTTGATCGGCTACGAATCGACTGCATTCGGAGCGAGGCGCGAGAACGTGGTCGGACGACTCGGATCGGCTGTGGCATCGGCAAATCAGCTGATTGGTGAATCGGCTGTCCCCGGAAATTGGCTGTCGGCAAATCGGCTGTCATCGGCCAGCACTGTTCTAGATCGGATAGCCCTGATTGGCTAGTCCGCTGCACTCTACTCCAATCGGTAACGATCTATCGACCCTTACTTGCAAGTGTTCCTGGTTTGCACGGTAGAAAAGTTTTTGTTTTCGGCTAGCGTAGCCTCCGCGTAACCCTTCACTCCACTCCACAGGCATCCCTTGACTACAACAACCAGCCTACTCATCGACAAACTCGTCTGCAGCTTCATCCTCCACCTCTGAGGTGGGGGAAAGGAAGCAAGACTGAGTACAATCCACGATACTCAGCAAGTCACACCAAAGGAAGGTATGATGCAGGATAGTTCCAAGGGAAAGCTAGGGGTTAACTCTTGCATAAAGTAGGCATTTCACAAAATTAAGTTGAAAGTAGTAAAATAGTGATTAAATTTAATAGTAAAATAGTGATTAAATTTAATTAGTCAAGATTAATCATCTCTGCTCAACGTTACACCACGTTGAGTTAGACCCAATCCATCCAACTATTCTAACAAGTTCCATTTATTTAAATTGTTATCAATGGGACTAATCACGGTGAATCTGGTCGATAGCCCATAACCGCGGGAGCGGCTATTCGAATAGTTTTTAACTCTGATCAGAGGTGTACGTCTGTACCCACAAGACAAAGCCCCACAACACGTTCCCGTGCATCGACATGCCACCACGACATATCAAAAAGGGGTATGTGACAGAACCATTCGAATAACCCTCCCTGACCAAGCGACACCACACCTCAGGTTTTGTCCCTACCTTTATATCCAAGGTAGGCAGCCTCCTCTCGTGTCTAGGTGAATCCGAAAGCCGCATAGACCTTTCTTGGTCCATCCAAACTCCATCACACCCACCCTTGCCTAGATGCGTCGGCCAGGAAAAGCTACACTACAAGCCAAGCCGTTGCCCATGCTGGCTTGTGGTACGCACTAATAGTTCTTCCAGTGTTTCCCACGAACTAGTCCTTATCTGCCATGGGTGCATCTATCAAAACCGTGCACCCACAGCCCACCATTTGGTCACATTTTAATTAACAATTATCCTTTACCAAAGGCATCTCAGGTCTGAGACCCTCATTTCATATGAATAAAACCAAGTAACATAATTATTCCATTAATGATCTAGTTGTACTAAGCGGACTAAGCATGTCCTATATCTAGTCATATTAGTTCCCAGTCAATCAATGAATAGGGTAAACGACCTAGGCTGAGTACTATGGGTCCCATCCCGATGACATTATAAAACGATGCAATTTAATAGATAAAGTGAGAATAATTTGTAAAGTAGGTACAACATGATCAAAAGGTACATTACTTGCCTTGGTCTAGCTCCTGCTGAACTTCCGCGACTACTTCAAAATAAACAGGAGCGTCCGCAGAACCGGAATCTAGTCGACAATCAAAGCACAGCAAAAACAGGCTATAAGACTACTGAAACAAACAACTAAACTATTTTTAATGTGTTCTAGACATTTTTATGAGTCCATTGCAACTTGAACGGACTCAAACGGAGTTCGGATGAATTTTATATGAATTTTACAAATTTCTGTGATTTACTATTTAAGAAAAAAGAGAAAAACAATTTATGGCGAAAGAGCCAGCAAGGGCTGATGTCATCCGACTGGTGGGCGGCGGCGCCGACAGGCAGGACCCATCGGCCGGTGGCACAAGGAGACAGGCGCACAGTGGATTGAGTCCACCGGCCCTGAGAGGATGCGCGCACCATGTGGCGCTTGCGTGGTGCCTACGGAGCAGCCACATGCGCGGCAACATGGGCGGCGGGAGCCACGGCGGCACGGGCACAAGTGAACGGCCCGGATCCATCCGCCGGATGGATCCGACAGCCGAGAGAGGGCGTGGGCGAATGCAGCCGGCGGCGACGCACGGCACGATGGCCGACGGTGGCACGGGGCGGCGCTCAGGACCGAATGGTCACCGGCGGACTACAGAGGAGCGGCGGACGACGCCGCACATGGCGTAGTACGAAAAATACGCACGGATCCGCAGGAAATAAAGGGGAGCAGCGCTCGGGCCGGCAACGAGGAAATGACGCGACAGCCAACGACGAAACGGAGCGGCACGCGGCCCTAGCGGCACCGGTGAGCGGCAAAGACGGTGCACATGCTCAGCATGATGCGGCCGGGCTAAACTAACATGGAACCAAAACCAGAACAAAATGCAAATAAAAGGGGAGAGAGAGGTGAGGCTCACAGACGGCCGGAGACGAAGGAGACGACGGCAACGAGCGAATGCGACAGAGGATTTTTAGGGGAAAGCGGTGGCCGGGGGCCTACTTGCAGCAGTGAACGTGGTGGTGGCGGCAATTGGGTTCCGCGAGGAGCGGCACGAGCGAATCGACCGGCCGGAGTGCATGGGATGTCGGCAGAGAGAGGTTGTGCGGTGCGGGGGCATGGGAGAGCTCGGGTTGGCGCGATTGCGAAAGGAAAAGCTCGCCGAGGCTCGGGAGGCACAGACATGACCGAGGGAGGGTGGAAATGGCACCGCGACATGGCGCGGGTAAGGCAGCCCGAGATTTTGAAATCCAGCCGTTGCGGCCTTAGGGGGTGCATGCGTGGGACGAGAGAGAGGGGGAACTGAGCGCGGGTCGCGGGCGCATGCGCGGAGTGGGCGGGGTGGCTGGGTAGGCACGGGATATCCAGGGAGAGCAGGCGGCGTGGACGGCGGCTGAAATCTCCGGCGAGAGGTTGAGGATGACAGTGGGGCCCACTGTCGGTCCCGACTCGGTCGAGGACAGCGCGAGACTTTGGCGGGCGGCTCGGTCGGCTTGGGCTGGCCCAGCGAGGAGGAGGCGTGCGCGCGGAAAGCCATATGGACGGATTGGGCCGGCGGCCCACAACCAGAAAGAGAAAAAGGAAAAGGAAAAAAGAAAAACACTTTTCCATAAGGAAATTAATTCCAATTAAACTAATTCAATTTTTAAAATTGTTTCGATGCTTTGAAAATTTCAATAAAAATCTTGTTAGTGTATTTTGACATGGGGAATTTAAGAAAAATCCCACCAACTCATTTCCAATTATTAAATGGATTTTAATTTTGAAGTTTGTCTTTCTTTATATTTTCCGGACAATTTCTTCCGCGCAAATTTTCACCGGTGATTTTAGGCTAAGGAGAAAAGCGGGGTGTGATAGATTTTCACTTGTGTGGGTGAGGAAAACATTCACAAACCTTTCGAGTCAATCCACAAATCGACGAATACTCGCGGGAGACACCAAACCGTCTAGGAGGTCACCGTTCAAGAGTAATAAGCATCAAACCACAGCCCAACAAGAATCACTAAGTGCTCAAGTCATTCTAGCTCTCTTACTCTCATAAAACCTCTCCAAAACCCTCAATTCACTCACAAATTCACTTCCTAGTCTCAAGAACAAGGTGGAGTGGTCTAGAATACCATGGGAGAGGCTAGGAGACAGAAAAACGAAAGTTGGATTGCCAAAAGTGAGATGGAGAGGGTGTGGGATATTTATAAGTTTGTGATGATGTCATCTAGCCATTACTCACATTTGAACTGCAGAGGTGTCTAGAATTTCAGATCAGGGACCCTCAAAACTTCCGGTCAACACTTAGGAAAATGTTGGCGATGACGCCGGAAGTTACGGTCAAGAACCCCGAAACTATCGGTCAGGACTCTTTGTTCTGGAAAGGACAAATTTCTAAAAAATATCTAGAAAAATCTCTCTCCTTAGGATTTCGACTTTAAGCACTTTGTTATTCTTAGCCTATCATTTGAAACCCCTATTGATAGTATGGTTTTCCTAAAACTCAAGAGTAAATGAAAATGAAATTTTAAATAAGGTGTTGAATCATCTCGTCGCTTTGCATTTGTTGTTGGGGGTTTCCTTTCCGCACACTCCGCACACCTAAGCACTTTGGGACTAATCACCTACTTATCTCATTTAAAACACATTAGTCCCTTAACCATTTTGTCATTGACCACCAAAACTCACTTAGGAGGCTAGATGCACTTTCACTTACCTCGTTTTCTTGCAGAGGTGAGGAAAACCTTTACAAACTTGCTTGGGTCAATCCACAAATCTAAGGAAGCTCGCGGGCAACGCCTAACCATCTAGGAGGTCACCCTCCAAGAGCAATAAGCACCAAACAACAGCCCAACGAGAATCACCCAGTGCTCAAGTCATCCGAGCCCTCTCAACATCACCAATCCTCACCAACACCCTCAATTATCACTCAATTTCACTTGAGAGGCTCAAGAACAAGGTGAAGGAGGCAAAAACACCATGGAAGAAGCTAGGAGATAGAAAAAGGAAGTGAAATTACCAAAAGTGAGCAGTAGGGGTGTGGGAAATATATAGGTTCGTGCTAACATCATGTAGCCGTTACTCACATTTTTGAACTACAAGAGTGCTAGAAAGTTTCGGGCCAAGATGCCAGGAACTTCGGGCAAGGTGCCAGGAACTTTTGGCCAACACTTAGAAAATTTGGGTAAGACGAGATGCCAGGAAGTTCTGAGCAGGGTGCCAGGAACCTCCGGCCAACACCTACGAAAATTTTGACTTAAGGTGACGCCGGAAGTTTCGGGCGGTGCCAAGAACTTCCAACCACACTTTGTTGTCTTGCCCCAAGCCTTTTCAACTTTTGAGCTGAAAAATATCTCTTCTATGAATTTTGACTTTAAGCACTTAGATCATCTCAGGCAACCATTTGAAACCCCTTTTCATAGTACAACTTTCCTAAACTCAAGAGCAAAATGCAAAAGAAATTTTAAATAAAGCTTTGAGTCCTCTAGCCGCTTTGCATTTGTTGTTGGGGGTCTCCTTTATACACACTTTGCACACCTAAGCCCTTTGAGACTAATTGCTTGCATTTATCTCAATAAACACATTAGTCTCTTAACCATTTTGTCATTAATCACCAAAATCCACTTAGGGGTTAGATGCACTTGCAAATATAAGGGGCTAAGGCCGATTAAAACAACAACCAATCAATCATAAAAATCAATCTATTATCCAAACCCTTTATATTCTAGGGATAAAAATAGAGCGGATAGTTTTTGTCCGCTCCGGAGAAAAGAATATGTATATCGTTCGATGTGGATAATTCTCGGATAGTCCGGATACAGATACGAATACATATTTTTTTCTCACATATGGATACAAATATGGTATTAGATTTTTCAACGGATATGAATAGTAATACGGATATCTAGTGAAGAGTGCTATTCAGATATCCGGTGAAGGCATGAGACATACCTCATTTCTTTCTAACTCTAGACCTTCAAACTACCCCTTTAGATTTTAATAGTAGCCCATCTCATAACACTAGTCTGTACTATTAATATTATTTAAACATTTACATGTTTTTATAAATTATACTGTATTTTATAAATTATAATATCCGTTAGACATGTATTTGTATCAACATTGTTGTACATGTGGAACTTAATTAGCATTGTTAGTCTATGATCAAACTTATTATATAAAATGAACTAATTATGTATGATGGTATTTATTTCTTGGAAAAAGTCCGAGTTACCCCCTAAACTATAGCGACAGTACAAATTACCTTCATAAACTACAAAACCAAATAGCCTTCACCCTCAACTTTTCATATCGGACGAATTACCCCCTTGACTCGCACTGGAGCGATGTGGTCCTACATGGAGCACATGTGGCAGTCCAGTTAGCATAAAGAAAGTAATAAGCGATGGGGCCCACATGTCAATTTTGTTTGTGGATTTAAATATTTTTAAAAGAATTAGTAAGCAGAACTATCATGTGGTCCCCATCGTTTTTCATTTTCCTTGTGTGCGCCACGTAGGACCAAAACCGCTCTAGAGTGAGTCAGGGGGGTAATTCGTCCGATATGAAAATTTGAGGGTAAAGGATGTATGGTTTTGTGGTTTAGGGCGGTAATTCATACTCCCTATAGTTCAGGAGGGTAATTCGGACTTTTTCCTTTTTTCTATTAGAAGTTGGGGTGCTTTTCGTGTTTCAAGAAATATTTGATTCCGCTCGTGTCCGATCATATTTGATCTTTATTCGTATTCAAGATAATTTGTATTTGTTTCCATATCCGATCTATTCATATTCTTTTTTTATCTGACAAAAAATACGAAAACGAATATGGTATGAACATATCTATAGTTAAACATGTCAGGTGATTCTTGGCTGAATGAGGTGAAGCATAGGCTGAAGAAGCTATAAAAGTTAGGTTATTTCCATTATCATTATTCGGATCGGCTTTTACATGGTTACATCATTACCTCCAAATTCAATCAAAAGATGGGCGATCTAGAAAAGCAATTTCATAATTATTTCTTTGCTAGAATAATGTGATGAACTCAGTTTCTAAATATATTCAAAGATTTCCTGATGTTCGTAGCCGATGCTATAGTTTGACCTTAAGTGATGGGCAATCAACAGAATTGGCATTTCAAGGATTGTTAGCCCCTACCAAAGAAAGATTTTTTCTTCCATGAGTTCAAAAGTTTAGCTCATCTGATGCAGAAGGTATCGGCTCATGAAAGTTGATTGTAAGAGGCAAAAGAGGAAGAAATTTTTGAGTCATAAAGGCCAGGAAGAAGATAGTTTTGAAGCATGAGTTCTTATACTCCAAAATTATAGGGCATGTGTTAACATCAAAATTTGGTAGGGTTCTTTAGTGGATTCGTTTAAGGAAAGAAGTCGATCAGCTGATGGAAGTTTGTTCAGAAGAGATCGAGTTCAAGAAGGAATCGTGAAGATCATGATATGACAATTTAATTCTATCTATTAATTAGGCAGGATTTAGTAAGTTTCATTTTATTTTTAGGAAGTTTTGTCTAGTGCCCGATCAGGACTTGTTCTTTTCCTTTTATCTTTAGGAAGCACTATGTCATGTCCGATTAGAACTTGTATCAACCCGAGGGTATAAATATGTACACCCGAGATCTTTGTAAAATATCTCCACAGAACAATATAATTAATTTTGGCGCATCGCCACCCTTAATTCGACAAAGTCTTGATTCTCACGAGGGGCTGCATCGGTTAAGTTCAAACTCTAGCGGCAGGGTAAGTCTCGTCAACCCATTAATAGTATTGATTAGGACTTTCTCCGTTTAGTGCGATATTCTAGTCGATAGGTTGACGGCTTACTTGATATATTTTGTTTTGTTTAAGGCTGCATCGGTTAGGTTCGAACACTTAGTCTAATCAAGATATATCCATCACGTTTGTATATATCTTATCGACTTATCTAGTTTATTTTATCAAACGTAATCTCATACTATCTCGGTTAGTTTTGATCTTATAGATTGTTGCTGATAATCTAAGTCTTGCTAAGTCGATAGGTTTTATGCTATGTTTTATTGGAGTGCTAGCCTTTAAGTTATCTTTACATTACATCCAGCCGATATACAATGATAATGCGATTAATCTATTTTCTATCGGCCTACTTTTGTTAACTTCAACATTATGTTGTCTCGGTTCATTTCGATCTATCAAAGTTGGTTTTAACATAATGAAAGTTGATAGCTAGTAGGTTTCATCCCTTCAGAAAGCTGGATAGAGCTGATATCATTATTTATCTTTATTTATACGTATCATGCTAGCATCGGTTTTCTAGCCGATGTATAAGAGCTTTGACAAATATCTGCTACATCAGATCTATATCGGACTTCCAGCCGATGTCACTGTAACTTTCGGACCTGTGCATCTACCATATTGTGTTAGTATCGGCCGATTAGTTCCAGTCTAATTCTTTCGGTCATCTTTATAACAATGTTTACCTGATTATTCGATTCTATATTGGATTATAGCTAACTGTTCAAAACCCCTTGATGTCTCTACATTACATCGGCTTATTGGTCGATCAGCTCATTGATATTATATGATCTGTTTATCTATCTTGTTAGTTGCAGAATCAAATTAACTGGCATGTCCTGAACTCTATTGGTAGGACCTGCACTGGAGTTAAGCAGATCTCCCAGGCCTTCGTGTGTCGCAACGTAATTTCACATCAACACTACCTATCCTAAGTCTATTCTCCTCCAATCCCCAAATTGCTCGTCGTCTCTATGGTGTTAGAGGACTCCTAGCTAGCCTGCCGAGCCTAGGACAAACCGACGCACATTCACCCTGATGAGGTCCCTCCTAGGTGTTTGTTTGGCGACATCTACCCTCTCCTACGACGACGCATCTCCGGGTGTCACTGCGGGTTGCACATGACGTGCTCAAGGTGTGGCCGTGTGATTCTATGTCAACACCTGGCAAATGTGGTATAGAGTCCATCGTGACTAATGATGTGAATGGGGTTGCCACCACATTCTCTGAGGCCGAAGGTTGACACCACCCTCGCCTCCGTTGACCTTCCACACCCTCATCTCAATTTTACGAATTAGGATTTGTTTAGTTGTTAGCTATATGTTGCCACCATTTGCTAACAAAAGTTACCAGACTCTTTGGCACACCATAGTAGACCTAAGAGAATTTTAACATACTTTTTTTGAGTCATCGATGTATGAGACCTAATTTGTTGGAAAAAATATCGCCACAACTGTGACTGCAACCAAATAGTTATATAAGTTCATCAAACTTGACTAATCTTAGACCTAGCAATATGGAAAGATATGACTATCAACCAAATCGGCCCTTGATTCTGAAAATAAAAATAAATTATGAGAAGTGAAGCAGTGTACTTTGCTTTGTCAATTTCCTCAAGAAATCCAATGCCAACTCACCATTATTTGAAGGATCCCATTGGTTGCCTATGTAACGGCTTATTATTGATTAAAAAATAATTTATTGATAAAACTTTTACATATATGTTCTTAGCGACTTAAAAGAGAATGATAAAAAAACTACATTGAAAAATTATCAAAATCAAGTTTTAAAATTTAGATTTTGACAATGATTTATAAGCCAATGGGTAAACAATGATGCCCTAAAAGAGGGGTGGAGCAGAAAGGGGAGTTTGTCCACTATTTGGCACACTCAAATCCCAATACCAGAAATTAGTTCTAAAATTGAAAACAAATTGGAAAGGTGAAACATCATATCTTTGTTTGTCAATTTCTCAGCAAAGATGCCAAATAAACATGATATGAAGAGGGATAGAGGAAAAATACAACTATGTTAGGATGTTTGCGCAAAGAGATTGGCGCCAACTCCTTGCCATTTCAGTGTCTAGCATAGTATCGCTTTCAAGGGTGTCAAATTTCAGGTTGATGCTAAAATGATCAACTTCGGTGTGGTACCGAGCTACAGGTCTGTTTGTGCAATAAGTTTCATAGGAAATTATTTGTAAAATAAATTTCGAAAAGCACTAGTAGTAGATTACAGGGACTTACATGTCAATGGATTGCTTTATGGGAAAATCAACCGATTTTGGATGGTTGCGATCTCATTAAGATTTGTGCAAGGAAACCTTATCTCTCGATCACACTAGTCCCCCTTGCTTCCTAGCAGTAGTAGATTTCTTCTGTGTTGTGCATCGCCGCTATCTATCACATTCGTTCTGGCGCCCTTGCCTCAACGGCGTCACCACCGGTGCCGGTGAGCCCTGCCAGCTGCCACCTAACCCCTACCACTTCTCGTCTTCTCCAACTGCCAAATTGTTTTATGCTTGAAGTCAATCGTCCCTACAACTCCGGCGAGATGATCCAACACTGTCGAGCCTCCCTCATCTCTGAACGTCTCCTGTAGTCCCGTGGCCGGATCCGTTTGCCACCGACTAACTATTCCATTTTCCTTTGTACCCCGGATCCAGTCTTGCCGAATTTCTTGCTGGGCTGCAATTGCTTCTTTTTTTCTTTGAGTCAATTACATTGATGGTATATGAATTTAGTGAGTGTAATTTAACGTATATACTTATAAAACATTCGTTTAGGTGTACGACGAGGATAAAATAATATGACAGCTAATTCTATCAAGTTGAATGTTTATTCAGACGTGATATGCACACGTTTTGGTCACGAGATATTATAATTGTTTTCTATTTGACCATTCTTTTTATCCTTCCATAGGATTTCTCATGTATATTATGTATTTTTTTAATCATTATGAATTTATCTTTTATTGAATATACGTATGTTTATGTGACGTCATTCTCATCTATATGTTTACTTAGTATCCTAATCAACACTTAAATTAATAAGATTAGCCATTTACGTTCTTCTGGCCTTGTTTCATATGTACCAAACAAATTTGTGCAGTATTTTACAAACGAGATTACACCCACCCACAAATTTACGTATCATCAATACAATTCACTCTTTTTTTCTTACGAAGACTCCAAATTTCTCGCTGGGCTGCAACTGTAGTATGCAAGTAGAACTAACTCTATTAAAAAACAACTTTTAGAGATCAATCAGGATAAGTTTTTAGATTTATCCTCAAAAGTTATTTTCTTACCGGACGGAGGATGTATTAGGCACTGATCTGTGAAGGACCGAAGGTACCTGTGGCGTGCACCACCGCCCAAACAACGGTGTGTGTGCGAGCACTTTCCGCCTCACGCCACCGCCGGTCACCGAGCGGTCACACCCAAGTCGCAATTTCTCAGGGAGACAGGCAACAGCAACGAGCCATGTACGAACAATGCGCGCGTGCGTGAGAAGCTGTGCGCGTGTGTGCGCGTGTGAAAGCCCAATAAAAGTAGTAGATTCTTTGGATAGACATCTCGTTAAGTGGTCAGCGACAGGATGGACGCCTCATCTACTTCACGTGACAGGTGCCCGTCGGTAGTGGTACGGTGCCGGATGACTGTCTCCCCCTCCCTCCAACACCGTGCATCTCTCTTGCTGTCTTGCACGGTGCACCCGCCCGTGCGTCGGCCGGCGACCGTCGCCGGACAATTTTTTGCGCACCAGCGCACGCCTACAGCGCAGCAACGCTCGGCCGGTCACATGACATTTCAGACAAGATACAGCGTGTGCGGTGTGCCATGTACGGTGGTGTACGGATGCACCATCAGTCACCAGTTCATCACTCACCATGCTACAGTGCAGGACTGCAGCGATGACGGTACTACTACGGGCCATTTTCCTCCGAGGCATGATGACTCCAGTAAAAGCAGGGCCAACGACGGCGAACAAAACAAAGGGGCAAAGATTGTCAATCCGACATCGACAGAGCGCGACGCCCGGTGTCAACAAAAGCGAAGCATGCAGCGGAGAAAAAAAGTCTGGAAATCACATGTCTCTACAAAAGCCAAGCAAGCGCCGGTGGAGAATTTACAGGTCACCCGACAATATCATCCCAGGAGTGACTGGGGCCTGGCGTGCGTTTGGCCACTGTGTTTTTGGCATCGTCAGTTGTTCGTTTTAACCCAGCAAAATTACAGATTTGGAGCAATGGCCTGCTCTTTTGTGCTTCATCTTCGAGGTATGGAATTACTTGCCTGAAGATAGGTAAAAAGAGAGCCTGTCCTTTGCAATGTGCAGTTTTGTTGGGCTAAAAAGTGCAACTCGACTTCTATGCATAGTAGCTGAAACGCTTGACAAGCACCGCACCAAATCACAAGATCGTCCCACATCTACCTTTCTCTAGAACAACTACGCTAAAATTCAGAACAATAGGTGAAAATAACAGGGGGAAATATAAAGATGGGCAGCTCAGCCAATTGCCCTCTCCTCAGAAAACCTAGGAAGCTGAACAAGTGAGTTTACCCGTGTCACTCCATCGAGACCTGACCAATTTTGGTCGTTCGCTAAACCAGCAATCCTCGCATCCGCCCCTGCTAAGGTCTTCTCTTGCGCGCTGCCTGCAACTGTTCTAACTGTGAAATTCCGAGTTAAGGTGGGCTCCTGTTCCTGCGGTTCATTAGGATCTGCAACTGAACCCTCTTCAATACTGATATTGTCCAATGAGGCAGTTGAATCACGCTCATGGTCCATTTTTCCATCCAAATATAAGCAAACAACCGCGCAATCATCGATTTTGGACGTTGGATATTTGGTTTTCCATTCACGAGTGGCGGCCTCAACAAGGGATTTTGCGGCCTTTGATCTGCTTGGGGACGAGGACACTATATCAACAGCCTCTTGATTGCTGAGTACGTCCCATACCTGCATGATTTTTGTTAGTGCAAACTAAATAGAAACTACAAAGGCAGCCAAGTATATGCATAGCTTGTGTAACTTCAATTAGAAACATGCAAACAAGGGAGATATGACATACATGAAAAGACAAAAGGACAAATGGAGAGCTTCTATGGCATGAATAAGGCCCCATTTGGTTCCACGGACTAAAGTTTAGTCTCTGTTACATCGAATATTTAGACATTATTTTGAAGTATTAAATGTAGACTATTTACAAAACTCGTTTATAATCGGTGGATTATTCACGTGAGCCTAATTACATCATGATTTGACGATGTGATGATATAGTAAACATTTGCTAATCATGAATTAATTAGGCTTAATAGGTTTGTCTTGCGAGAAATCCTCCAATTCTGCAATTATTTTTATAATTATTTCACGTTTAGTTATTCGTATTGATGTCCAAATATCCGAGGTGACAGAGACTAAAGTTTAGTCCATGTAACCCAAGGCTCCCTAAGCACACCAAGTAACTATCTGTTCTTTTGCAGATTCCAAACTAAAGTTTTTCGACTTTTCAAACCACATTCAATACAAAAAGGAACTAAAGAAGTCTGCTCTCCTCTGGCACAGTTGCAATATCAACTTGGTAGCCAGTGATTGACATAGACCTAACTATTTTCTTCTTATAAAAACATTTTGAGTGATAGATACCAATATCACATGGGTAAAATGGACATATCTTTCCTCTCCAAGTGCAACCATTTTCAGAATAGGTTAAAAAGTTCAAATGTCACTTTTTGGCAGTATACATTAGATAGTACATTCAAGGATAGAAAGGGAACTTTTGATGGACGGTTTACTAATTATAAGTTTTCTCAGAATATATGTACATTGCCGAGTACATAACACACAATGACAGTATTAAAATTAACATAAAAATGAGAAGGAAAGTTGATTTGCACAGTGCACACATTCATTTGTCAATAGAAGTTGTCAGCGCAGGAGACTAGTGGAGGGAAAAGACCAAGAAGTTGCAGCTGAAGCAAAGTAATATGCATAACAGAATATAGGCTCTGTCTGATGAGATATGGACTACCTAAACTATATTAAACCGCAATGCAATAGTCCGCACTGCACTTTCATACTGATAGATTGCCACTCTATAGCAGTGACTTTTAAGATACACTGACCAGCCTTCATGCTATATGATCATTACTGACACAGTTAGTTTACAAAGCCAGTACATGTTGACATGTAGGCCTTAATTTGGTGCTACTACCTATTGAGTGTCACCAAATTCAATCCCCCTAATAGTAAAAAAATGAACATACGTGATTCCCACCTAATGCTCAAAAAAGAAAGGAAAACCATCCACTTCAAGTGTTTTGACAAATGACAAACTTAAAAACACTCCGTTACAAAGTGGCAGAGGTTTATTGGTGAAACATTTAAGCAAAAGTAGGATGTCCGACTATAGCACTGAACAATTTAGTTTTGGTATATATCAAAAAAAAATACCCCAGTTCATTTTAATACCAGAAAAAAAAAGGATCCTCCATTACTATTGGTGCTGAATTTAATGGATAGCAGCTATTGTGTCCACTCTCCATTACAATTGGTGCTGACAAGCACCCAATGTTATCATCTCATCTGTTTTCTACATCTTAGCAATGACGCTACTGCAACCACTAAACAAAATGAGCATTGCCAGCCCTGCATCGCCCATGCCCCTCTTCTATGTTGCTGCTCTGCTCTTGCCCCTCCCCTCCCCTTCAAAACGCTGCATCTTTAGTGCACTTTTATCTACAGGTGTGCTCTTGAGCTTTAGCAAAGGATGGTTGTGAATGCAGGTGGCTGCATGTTGACACTAGGCAAAGGTGTTGGTGATATTGTGAACAGTCATGGTCACAGCAGTGCGGCCTGTCAATGCCCTAGCGCAGTCATGATTGGTGACACAAGGTACTGGTACCCGATCGTGGCAAGGAAAGGTGCATTACTGGTTGGGTCAGGTTTTATCCGCAGGGTGAAACGGTGTGGACTAGTCAGCAGGCACATGATGCATTGGTGCAGAAAGATGACAACAGGTGGATCAACAAGAGAAGAGAGGTGAAGATGATGGAGTTAAGTGAAAGTCAACAGTGTGGTATATTCTAGATATTATGACATTTTCGTGTAATTGAAGTGAACTGGGATATATCGTGTAATTACCCCCAAAGTAATTTGGGTTTGTCTGGTAGAATATCCACATTATTCAGATGGGTAGACTATTGACAGGAAAAACAAGTTATTGACCATTAGGACTTCATAATTTTATTGACAACTCCATATGCCATTAACTTAATGTGCTCGCTTCTAACTGCTAAAGTTGAAAGGTGCACATGATCTCATCAACAACAATTAAATCAATCAATCGAGTCAAGTTGAACAAGGATAAGATTTAACAGTTTGAGTACAGCTAATAACAAAAAGGTGGGTGATGATGCAGGCATGCAGCAAAGAAGACTGTTAAGCTGGCTAATCATTATTTATGCCGCAGTCACAAAAGGCACAAATGGAGGAAATTTAAATTATTTCACCTGCAATCATGATAGTTTTAGAAATAAATCCTGAAAGATACACGTTTGAAGTCAAAAGCCTAGATCATTCGTGGATATTATAATCACGTCTCTTTTAGCTTCTAAAGAAATGCACGAGATGTCATGGATACTCAAGGCCAGCCATGTGCAACTAACAACATGTGGAATGCGAAAGTTTGACAGATTGACACTACATCGCAACAAATCTAATTCCAGCGAAGAGAAAGTGGGGAGATTTTGCTGGGACAGAGATACTCATTCGTTGCACGGGCAAATATTCAACAACCAAACAGAGAACAATGAATGAACTGTTAAGTGTTAAGTCTCAGCAAATTACCCCATCCGATGCAAGAATGACGAACTGGTCCTTTTCTGTGAGAGACCAGTGGAAGAATTCCGGCACCGAGATGACCCCGTAGTCTTTCAGGCAGAAGTCCCCGAACGCTCGCGCCATCGCGAGGCCCGGCGCGTCGTCGAACGGCAGCCAGACCCTCGGCACCTCCGGCTCGTCCTGCAGCGCGAACACCCTGCCCCTGCACTTCTTGATCCGCTCTGCTTCGCCTGAAATCACAACCAGCACCATAAGCGCACACGGCCTCCTAACACGATTAGCGGGTGAGTGGAAGCAGGGGAGTGGCATACTGGGGACATCGGGCTTGAGATCAACGGTGAGCTGCACGGCGAGCATGCCGCCGCCGGTGGCCTCCCTGGACCCGAGCACGGCGCGCGAGTCCCCAATGTTGGCCATGTAGAGATCCGAGCCCTGCATGCAGAAATCGCCCCGTGAGCCGCCGTGAGTAGACGCATAGGCAGATTCGATTTGACATTTTTGCGAGGACGGGGTGATGGACAGGAGATGCGTGTCATGTCCGGCGCCCACGGCACGTACGAGCTTGAGGACGGTGACGGCGGTGCTTCCGCTGCAGAAGCAGTCCAGGGAAGGGTGTGACCGGAGGTCCTTGTCCATGGCCTTGTAGGCGCGCGCGAAGGCCTTCCTCCATGCGGCGGCCGGCATGTCCCCCACGCTGGCGCGCGCGGCGGACATGAGCCTCAAGGGCAGCGCGTCGCGGACCCTCCGCGCCACGACGTGCCCGTGCGGCCCGTGCCCGTCGAACACCCCGCACAGCACGCCGTCGTCCTCGCCGCCGAACCCCTGCCATTCACGATTACCAATACCACACCAAAGCAGGATCAATCAATCCAACGAGAAGTCAGCCAATCGCGCCGGGAAGCGCTGGAATTAGGTAGGGAGAGAGCCGAGAAACCTTCCACTTACATCCCAGACGAGCATGGCGTCCTGGTTGATCCCCTTGCGCCCCTGCTGCGTGTACACCGCCGCCGTCCGGCTGCGGCCGTCGTTGGAGAAGATCCGGCCGGGCACCATCCCGAGCTGATCCTCCCGCGGCGCCTTCCACCTCCTCCTCCTCCTCTTACCATCCTCCTCGCCACCACCACCACCCCCCGCATCCACCGCCGTCCCGCCCCTCGCCACGCAGTTCCCCATCCTCCACCACCAATGCCCAAATCAGCACCACAAACGCACACAACAACAACCCCCGTCCTCCGCACGCAACGCAAACCCCAACGAAATCAACGCCACCCGCCGCCACAGCAAGGAAGAGAGATTCTCTCGCAGCTTGCAGATGCGGCACTCAAACCCGAATGCGAAAAGTCAACGCGGATCCCGTCACCCGTCCCGTCCCCCTGGGTGATGCCGAGGTGAGGTGACGAGGCGAGAGAGAGAGAGAGAGAGAGAGAGAGGGGTGGGAACACGGAGGTAGGCTTATTTATTGCGGGGGGCAGCGGCACACGCGCGCGCTAGCGAGCAGCGGACACCAACACCACCACCTCCCTCCTCCGGCCTCTTCCGGGTCACGGAGGAGGAGGGTGTCTCCGAGTGTCTCGTGTCTCGCGGTTGATGGCGTGGGTGCCGATGGTCTCTCGCTTGCCCAGCTCGTCTCCCGATGCGCTGCCGTTGCCACGACCATGGACCTAGCGGTCGTTGTTTTACTCCTCGTCGTCGTTGGTTTTACCGCTTCGCTACGAGACGTTTTTCTCGGTTGATTAATCGCGGTAGATGTGTGTAGGAGTCGTTTGTTTACCGGGAGGAGGAGCGCGGACCCCGACGAATAAACAACCGGCGAGCAGGGGAGACCGCCGACCGGGTCGCCGACTCACCGTGGCGGCAGCGGCGGTCAGAGCGGGCAAGTGTTGAACTGATGGACACGTCGTACTGGTAGCACTTAACCCGTGCATTTGGTTCGCTCTGTTTGGAGGCAAGTGTTCGTCCGGATTATGCTAGAGTTACGCCCCCTTGCAACGAAAAATCGCCGAATTGCGTATCTCGAAAATTTGTGTATGGCCTCTTTATAGCTGTCGCCGAGAGTTGTTTTTTCTAAATAAACAAGAAACAAATCCAGCACCCGGATCTAAAACGCACTTTTTTTCAACTATCTTTTTTTCCTCCTAAACTGAAATGAGCCCTTCATCCCAAAATATAAAAAAATTATTGGATAAAACACATTAGTATAAGTCTGAACAATACATCTGAATAGAGTTTCCTTATGTTTTGAGAAAAAGTACTAATGCAACGAAAAACAGTCCAAAGCGTTAGCAAAAAAAACTATTGACTATGTGATCAATCTAGTTATTATGCACATAGCTTTCAGAATTTTAGTATGATCAGAGAGATGTGTAGTTGGTTTTCGTCTCTTAGAGCATCATCAACAGCTCACCCAAATTTTATCTCCCAAATATGATGGATACAGGAGCACCTATCTAAATAGAGCATTCATACGTATTATGTCTATAGCAGATCACCCAAATGTCACCTCTCCATTTGGGTGATGGGAAAATGGTGATGGGAGATTCCCCTCCATTTGGGTGACCAAAAATACAATTGAGTGATCATTTATTTTAGATGATGGGTTGAGTGATCTGTTGGAGCATGATTTTTCATCAAAATCACCCAAATTGGGGATAGAGCACTGTTAACGACCAAATTTGGTAAGCAAATTATCAGATTTGGATATGAAAATGAAATCGATTTGGAGAGAGTTGAGTTCTTTCAAATAGAGTGCGCGCCAAGTAATGACCGAGTCAGCTAAAAAGTTCGTCAGTTGGTAATCGAATTGGCTAAGGTAACTGTCGGCTGGTACTGAATCGGACAAGGATAGCCGATTTCGATAAGGACAGTTGATGGACCAATCTTGAGGAAAAGGTGTTGGAATTAGCTTCAGATTCGGTTAAAGTACTTCAGAGATATTGTCATCTATGGATAAAGTCCTGAAAAGGTAATTGTATCTATTAATTAGAATATTTGTATAATTTCCTTACAGATAATGTTGGTTTAGGCATATTTGTAATTTGATCTGTAATAGGGATAGGAATCGTATCCGTTACGAACTCATCATATATCTGGGTATAAATATGACCCAAGACCCTGTAATCAAGAAAAAACATACAATCAATACAACTTCGACGCATCACCACCTTTTTCCTTCAATAGTTTTCGATGAGTTCTTGCTTCTAGTTGGGCTGCATCGTTTGATCTCCAGCGAAAAGGTAATTCTTGTCACAGTGGTTTGTGTTATCGGGATTAATGCTTCCATCATCATGATACTCTAACCCTGTATTCGTAATCTGCACTGTTATCATATATGCTATATAATGTAGATCGATATTGTGGTCTAAACCCTAATCGGCTAGCATCAATCGCTAGATAATAGCCGGTAAATTTAGATTTCAATGTTAATTTAGATTTTATAGTATATCTACCATCTTGAAAGGTGTTCATAGACTCGTACAGATCCTATGCTTCTTTTGGTACTTAATGTTGTATCAGTTAGGTTCGATCTATTAAGTCGCCTCTAGAATCATAACAGATCTATCTTATTTTATGATCATTATTAGAGATAGTATCGGAGTTTCAACCGATCTTATCGGTTTTAATTGTCTTGTATGTTTTATATTTACTTGAGATGTTAAAGCTGCCCTTTATATTAAGATCTCTCTATAATTAAATAGATTAAGCTTGTAATCGATCTGCTAAGTCATCTTAGTATATGATCAATCCCTGTTTAATATATTTAGCTAGTACTAATATCTTAGTATAAAGTGGTATCACAGTACTAGCCGATACACATTAAATCTATGACATCGACTATGATTGAAATATATATATAATCTGCATATTTGAGCACTTTTAGATTTAAGTGGTTTATATTGTCTTGGTACACTACCAATCTATCCCAATCACTTAGTGTAAATGTGTTTTGATGTCTTGATTATGTATTATGAATATCTTTAGCCGATCGATTAGGTTTAATTATCTCAGCCAATTCAGTATACACCGCATCGGCTTAACACTAGACGATACGTCATCGGCCACCAGCCGATCGGCTATCATTTGCAAGCTAATACTTTCCGTTGTTTCTTGTTGATTGCAGGATCAAATCAACTGGCATGCCTACGAACCTCAAGTAATAATTTGGACCTGCACTAGAGTTAAGCAGATCTCTCAGACCAGTGTGTGGGAAATTTTCTCATCAACACGCTTTTGGCACGCCCAGTGGGACAAAAGATCACAAACCAGGCACAATGGTTGACATCAAGACTTCCGATGTTGATCCGAAAAACATTATTCTGATCACCATGGATAAGTTGACGCCAGAGCAGAAGGCCGAGCTTGAGGAGATAATGAACAAACTGCAGAGTCAATATCTGCACTCATTTACCCAAACTCGGTCTGGTACGGTCGTCCAGAGATACAAAGTGAAATTGCCAGCTGATGATGAACCCGAGACTAGTTCTGACAAGGGCAAAAAGCCTCAGGAGGTCCAGCAGGAGGAAGCCCCAGAGCTCAACAATTTGCAAGACAAGATTGATTATGCTGCCCATCATGCTTTGATCAACCAATCTGAAATACTGGTCAATACCTTTAATAACCTAATTAGCACAGTTGTCGATTCCAAGATTGCCGAGCATCAAGCCAGGGGCCCAGTCTTCCTCCATGATGGGAAATTTCCTCAGTACACGACCTTGGCAACAGATGGACTGCTGACTGCCTCAGGCCTTCCTCCACCTCAGCCGATGGTTCCAGCATCAACCCCTTTGAAGCTAGTCATCTCGCCGTCGGCACAAAAGCAACCAGAATATAGCCCCATCTTGATATCCAGGCAGCAATCTCAGTAGATCGGACGTGATATCCCTTAGATCACTCAAGAGCAGGTTCCTGCCATGTTCAACGCGAATCGGCCACCTTCGCAGCCGATTCCAAAAGTGTTGATAGGCTCTTACCCGCCAAATTTCCTACAACAACCTATTGGCTCTCAACCTCTTCATGATCAACAGCCTCCTATGGTACCAATCTCCTCAGCATTATCCAGGAGACAACTTTAATCAGCACTATCAGCCTCATTCGCCTCGGATGCAGTATCGGCAAGGACCACTCCAGTTCAATCAACATGAGCCGATGCAGCAACAAGAACAAGAGGTTCCTCAGCAAAACAAGCCTTGGGTGGACTTGATAGCGGACGTGATGAGGCAGCAATTCAGCCTCAAACCCAAAGACACAGGCAACATGTATCGGTATCCTTATCCTGAGTACTTTGAGAGGGTTCCATTGCCCAACCGATACAAAGTACCAAAATTTTCCAAATTCTCAGGGCAGGACAATGTTTCTACCTATGAGCACGTTAGCCAATTTTAGCCCAGTGTGGAGAAGCACCAGCTACAGACGCCCTGAGAGTTAGGCTTTTTCCCCTCTCACTCTCTGGATCGGCATTTACTTGATTTTCTTCACTCCCATACAATTATGTACAGAGTTGGGCCGATTTGAAGAAGCAGTTTCATCGGTACTTCTACACCGATGTCCATGAGATGAAGCTGTCTGATTTGACGGCCATCAGGCAAAAGCACGACGGATCAGTTCAAGACTATATCAGAGATTCAGAGACATGAGAAATCGGTGCTACAGCCTGGTGCTATCTGATTCCCAGCTAGCCGATCTTGCCTTCCAGGGTCTGTTAACACCCATCAGGGAGAGATTTTTGGCTCAAGATTTCGAAAGCTTGGCGCACTTGGCACAGAAGATCACCATGAGCAACGTTTCCAGGAAGCCAAGAAAGCCTTTAAAAAGGTTAGCCATGTTGCCTATGCTTCTGACTCCGATTCAACCGATAGCAAGACTGAAGTAGTAGCAGCCGAGTGGGCTAGAAACAAGAAGGTAATAACTTGTCAATGGGTGAAAAATTCAGCTAAGGAGGAGAAGTATGATTTCGACATAACCAAAGCCGATAAAATATTCGATCTGCTGCTTTGAGAAAAACAGATCCAACTTCTGGCCAATCACGTCATCCCATCGGCCGAGGAGCTGAAGAAGAGAAAATATTGCAAGTGGCATAACACCGGTTCCCATAGTACAAACAACTGCAAGATGTTTCGCCAGCAAATCCAGTCGGCTATAGAAGCTGGGAAGATTAAATTTGAAGATCCAAATAAGCCAATGAAAGTTGATGAGAATCCTTTCCCCGTTAACATGGTTTATGCCAGCCGCTGATCAGCCGATCATCATCCCCGAAAAATGGATAGCTTAGTCAAATTCATGTAGGGACATGAAGAGAAGGAGACGGGCAGAGTCTACAAAGTGCATCCAAGAAAACATGATCGGCAGGAAGAGGCTTACCATTGGCAACATGATGGCTTTGATCCCCATTGGAGCTGTGAATTCTTCAGGTTTTGCTGGAATGAGGGGATGAGACTGCCATCACTCCAAGACTGTCCAGCGTGCGGTGGTTATGGAGATGAGCATGCTGAGAGCTCCAACCGATTGCCGCCCAGAAAGAACCGGCCGAGTCAGAGGAAACGTCCTGTGCACCAAAGGCTGGGCCCAATCCATGAAGATTTCTTTCAGGAGGACTTTGAGGATGACGAAGAACAAGCTGCCACCCGCAATGGTGCCCCTCCGACACTTTTACAAAGACCCAGAAGCAGAAGGTGCAACGGCTAAAGAGCGAGGGTCGGCTGAAAGAGGTCCAAGCCGAAATTGACTATCGGCTAAAAAAGAAGAAGGAACAAGAACGCCCAAGGAAGCAATGGCGCGTAAAGAACAATGCCGCTGTAGCCGATGAAGACCTAGCCGACCAGGCGAAGAGAAAGGCCAAGGGAAAGGTTGTGGCTTCTGCATCGGTTAATATGGTTTTTGTGTTACCAACCGAATTTGAAGCGGCCCAAGCCGATGCAGATGTCGTAGAGGAGTCATCGGCCAAACTCGTGCTGTCCCCGAAGCAAGCGATTTTTGAAAACCCAGAAGGGACAGGACATCGGCATCTCAAGCCTCTTTATGTCAAAGGATTTGTCAGTGGGAGGCTGATGTCAAAAATGCTAGTTGACGGGGGAGCCGCCGTCAATCTGATGCCCTATGCTACTTTTAGAAAGCTAGGCAAGGGTGCCGACGATCTCATAAAGACAAACATAGTCCTTAAGGATTTTGGCAGGAACTCATCTAAGACCAAAGGGGTTCTTAACGTTGAGTTGACCGTCGGCAGTAAGACAGTGTTGATGAGAAATCTCTCTCACGCGCTGGCCTGGGAGATCTGCTTGACTCCAGTGCAGGTCCTTCTCAGCTGCCTACGCTGTGCAGGGCATGCCAGTTGATTTGATCTGTTAATCAACAAAAAAAAGAAATATGCGTTAAGTGTTAGGTTAGATCCCCACGGGATCGGCTAAGGGAATCCATGAACATATATGTGCTATTCTAAACTATGTTTAAGCTAAGTGACTGGAATGGATCGGCTATACCGAGACAGCATCAGTCGCTTAACCCAAATACAGTAAAGAATAACAAATATATGGATCGATAACCTAGCCGATACTGGAAAGCTAACAATGAATCGGCTAGTACTCCGATGAATCTTATGGAAAGATATCACTCTTGAACCAGGCGTATAGCCTAGAAATCGGTCATCGGCTGTCGATGGTAGGCCAATTTCGGCTAGCAACATCCGACAAGAGTGCAATCATAACATAAGAGGCAGTCCTAATACAAATCTAATAATAAACATATTAAGAGAAATATATCAGGGCAAATAAGGTCGGCTGAAAACCCGGCGCTGTCTCTAAACAATATAAATCTAACCGAACAGATCATTGGCAGCTCTAAGAACGACTTAATAGTTCAAACATGATGCAGCATTAAGTATAAAAAGAACAACCCAATCTGTTTTAGCCAATTTATACATCTCGAGACGGTGGATACCACATATAAACTGGCCAACCTTTAGAGCTAGCCCTATTGGCTGCAAGTTCTTGATAGAACTAACCAATGACAGGATAGATCCAAACATTGATCTAATTTATATGCGCTATATGATAAATAGCGCAATATAAACTCCTAATTCTAATGTGTCATTACGATGGAAGCACTAGAAACAGTAAATCATACCACTAATGACAAGCATTTACCTAGATCTGGGGATCGAAACGATGCAGCCCGTAGCCAAACAAAGTGTTCATCTGAAGAAAAGGTTGGCGATGCGCCGAAGGTTTGATTGATTGTGAATGTCTATATTTACAGGGGGTCTCGGGTCCTATTTATACCCAAGGTACAATTATCTGTACAAACCCTAGACTCTATCTAAACTACCATTTAAAACACAACATTATCCTGGAAAGGACCCATGCCGTGTTACAACTACCAGTCTAAACAAACCCCTAGATTACAGATACAATTGCCGTTATAGGACTCTATCCATAAGTGGCAATATCATTTAACGCGCAATTAGCAACCGAATCTTCTATTTATCCTCAAACTTCTGCATTAGAAATGGTTTTATCTCTTCTGGACCTAGAATCGGCTATCGGCTGCCCCTGTTCTATCCATCCTTAGCCGATTGGCCTCGCAGCCGATCACTCCTTTGGCCGATGCGACCCCTGTCTCCAACCGATCCGACTCTGCTTCGCCTTTGCAGACTTAGGGATTTGATTACCAAATTTCTGTGTTAACACATGCCCCCCAAGTCCGTGATATGAAGTGTTGTGGATTTGCTTTCCTATTCAAACTTTCACTTCTTTCTTGACCTAGATCGCTTCGGCTTCTCCCCAAGTGCTCTTAAAATACCCACTCCCCTCGGCCGAGCCGCCTACGCCTTCAAAGCGCACTCAGCCTTCTTCGCAAACAAGCCTCTTGCCTTCTCTCTCTTCTCCGGCGATCTCACCGGCGCTCGTCAGACTTCGTCGCGCTCTTCAGACCAGATCCGACTTCACCCTCGAACGCTCCGATGGCCTCCACCGTCGCTACTTCGAGCACCTCCGCTGCGCCAGCCACCGCCGCCGCGCCATCCGTAATCCATTGCCGCCGCCATGGCCAAGTTCTCTGAGGTACTCCTTTTCGATCTACAATTTTACTTTCAAATCTACTTTTTCAAACATTTTGCATCAACATTATGTTTGGCCATTTTTCAAGTAGCATTCCACTTCGTATTCTTATCAATTAGTACTTTTCCCCTCTTTGAACTGTAATGTGCAACCGTTCTTGATTAGTGCCCCCTTTCCTTTTACCTGTAGCACCTGTCACACCAAATATTTATCCCCAATTTGACACAAGCGGAAAGGTATTTCCTCGGCCTCATCGGCAACACGGATCCAGCCGATATAATCATAGCCGAAACCAACCGGATCCCTTTCAATACTACCAAGCCATCCCTCGCCCACTAGAATGGAACATTCAAGTCCTGGCCGACCACCGAAGCAGCCTGGGTCGAGTGGTACCAAAGGGTGCGATCGGCCAAGTACACCCGGTGGGAGGAGGCCGGGATCGCCCGGTGCACGGAAGCTGTCCATTGCCGGCATGGAAAAAGATGAATCGCTTCTATCGGCTGAAACATACTTCTGGAATGACAACTTCAATGCCTTCATCTTCCGGCAAGGGCCGATGACTATCACGTTGGCCGACGTGTACATGACAACCAGACTGGACATCGAGTCATCGGCCAACCCCATCACTTTGAGCCTAAAAGGGCAACATCAGTTCAAAACCAAAGCCATCGACGGATGGAGAGGCTTAATTGCCCAGAACATGCGGGACAGAACAGTCGGCCACAGGGAGCACACTGCATTCCTAATGATGTGGCTTGAAAAGTTTGTGTTCTGCGGATCGAGCTACGGGCCGACCGCCAATTGGCAGATTGTGGCCGAAGTTCTGGCCGATGGGAGGAAACTTGCACTGGGGAAGTACCTCCTCGGTTACTTGTATCAAATGTTGCATCAGGCCGCCGCGAAGATAGCCGTCGACGCTCCAATCAACACCGGCGGCCCCTGGTGGTTTCTTCAGATCTGGCTGGCGCTGGTGACCCAAAAGATATCTGGTCAGCACCCTCTGATAGAAGCTGAATATCCCAGGCTGGAGCCGATTGAAGATGACGAAGGCAACCAGATCACCACAGGAGATGCATCAGCTATGGAGAGGCAGCAGCCGCCCACGAAGGCTCAAAGCAATCGGCCGAACTGCTGGCCGAATGGTTCATAGCCCTCTATGACGGGCTATCTCACGAAAACCGCGCCTGGTACTTCTACCGGGACCGGAAGTCGTTCGAGTTGCCGGCCGACTTCAATTGGGAAGACGTCAACTCAGCCGACAACCTGAGATGCAGGGAGCTGTTCATCGCCACTCTATCCCCCTGCATCTTGCCGACCGGGATCCATCAGGGCCGATCAGTGCCCAAGAGTTACGAGTTTTATTACCCGGTGTTGGCAGCAAGGCAGTACGGCCTCGGGCAGCTGCCTATCGGCTTCTTCTATGTCGATAAGATCGAAACGAGGGGAGTAGTCAGCCAGGATCTGATAATGGATCGGCTGCTGAATATAGCCGGCCTTCCCCTCGGCGACGTCGGCATGATGACATTGGCGCTGAAGAAAACCGCCGCTTACGACCGCTGGTGGGTTAAAATCAAGCGCCACCTCTTCCATCAGCGGTCATCCCATTACGTCGACCTTCTCTTGCCCGAGGAGATCCCCTCAGTAAGCTCTAAGTCCCAACTGATTTTCTCCTTTTTATTATCGGCTGATATAGCCGATTAACGTTTGTCCTTTGATTTGCAGGAGACGGAGACGGAGCGACCGACGATGAGCAACTCCGGGCGCCCCATCGAATACAGCTCAGGCGTCTTGGATGGGGGCGGCCTCGCTCCGTCGGCCATCGGCTGGGGGGCACCGAAGCTAGCGTCACTGCTGCGAGGGCAGGTGCGTCAGCCGATCGCACAAAAGAAGAAGGCTGCACCACCTGCACGGCCGTCGGTCGCGCCTGCCCCCAAGAGGTTGAAAAGGACAAAACTGGGGACGCCGGCCGATAGCCTCCCTCCCTTGGATCCGGACGTCGCGCAATTCCTCGATACCGTCGCCAGTGAGGAAGTGTCGGCGGCTATTGGGACGGCGACCGAACCCGGGGTTTTGAGCCCTGAGTCGGTCAACGCTCCAGCCGACGTCCCGCCGGTCCCAAGTCCCCCAGCAAAACGTCAGCCGGTAAGGTTTTACTTCACCAGATTTGGCTCCGTTCTAACACCTGTCTCAGATCGGCAATGTGGCCTTCTATCTCCCTTGACTTGACAACCACGTCGTCAATGTATATCTCTATTAGTGAGCCGATCATATCGTGAAAGATGTAATTCATGGCCCGTTGATATGTTACCCCAGCATTCTTCAAGCCAAACGTCATTACTACCCATTCGTACAGGCCGATTGCGCTGGGATTCCGAAAAACGGTCTTGTGGATGTCCTCGTCGGCAATGAATATCCGGTTATACCCTACATTGCCATCCATGAAACTGATAATTTTGTGGCCTGAAGTAGCGTCAACAAGCAGATCGGCTATCGGCATTGGGTATTCGTCTTTAGGGGTTGCCTTGTTTAGATCTTTGAAATCGATGCACACCCTAAGTTTACCATTTTTCTTCAACACTGGGACGATGTTTGAGACCCATTCGGCGTATCGGCAAGGCCGAATGAATCCCGTGTCGTATAGCCGAGTGATTTCGGCTTTAATTGCATCGTACATATCGGCTTTAAACCTCCTGGGAGGTTGTTTGAACGGCCGATAGCCTGCCTTAATCGGCAGCTGATGGACCACTATCGATCGGTTGAGACAGGGCATCTCGAAGTACTTCCAAGCAAAACAATCTTTATATTCTTTTAGTAATTCAATAAGTTGGGATCTAGAATGAGGAGACAGATTTTTGCTAATGTACGTCGGCCTCGGCTTATCACGAGAGCCGATGTCGATTTCTTCTAGTTCGTCGACCGACGTGAAACCTTGCCCTAGCTTGCCATCGTCTTCGTCCGCGGTGTCCATGCCGAGGACGCTCGAGCCCTCCACCGTGTCTTGTTCAAAGCAGCAGCTGCGGCTCGTCATTTCCAATTGGCTGTATCGTTGAATTGGATGTTAGTGATATGCCCTAGAGGCAACATGGAGATGTTGGATATCACGTCAATGTTTATGTATAAATGAATAAAGTGTTATTCAGTTCCATGAAATAGACATCTTGTATTGATCAAAAAGTACGTGACTTATTTATGAGACTCGATATGTATGAATCTATTTCTAAACGATCCCTGATCATATGTCATATTGTTGGAACAAATATGATTCTAAGATCGGCATGTTTATTGATTGATGATCATGTCTCATAGATCATGGGTATGGAGATACCAAATCAATAAACATGGACATATGTGTTAGAGAACACATTGTTGGATAGACCCACCATGAGACACTACGGGAATTAATGTGCCATTAGTTGGTCTCGGGTAGTGTTGGTACAAAGTCCTTAGACCTGAGATCACCATGGATTCCAACATGTGTAGTAGCCTACTTTGGGACTACCAAACGCTATTCCGTAATCGCGAATAGTTATAAAGGTAGTTTTCGGGTTTGCTATGAAACATGGAGTGGGATGTGAGTGATCAAGATGGAATTTGCCCCTCCTTTGGAGAGATATCTCGGCCCCTCGAGGTAATGGATTATGGAAATGCATGGCCATGCTAAGTTGATTGAGGAGTCAATCAACGGACGGATAATCCAATACGGTTCGAGTGAATGGTTAAGCTATTGAAGGGATGGCACACATCTTGCCTATAGCTTAAGCGGTATCGTGAGGCAAAGGGATTTGTGTACACATTACAGGTTCGAGCCGATATTATATTCTTGTATACTATGGTGTCAATATGTGCTGCTAGGCGCCGCTGTTGATCGGTGAGTTGGACTCGAGCGACGATCGGCTAAGTTAGACTATAGCCGAAACCGAGTATACCTGAACCTATAGGGTCGCACGCTTAAGGGGATAGAATAGATATTCGAGTTGGACTCGGATACGGCTCGATCGGATAGGGATCCGATCGGATAGAGTCCTATGGGCTTACGACGTATGGGCGGCCAACTCTATGAGATACGGATGAGATCCGATTCAAAATAGAGTCCTAATCGACCACTAGTCCCGTCGGCCAACTCTATATAAAGGAGGGAGGGGTGGAGAGCTGAAAAGACATCAATTGCATCGCGTGCAACAGAAGTCGCCGAGATCAATCTCCACGAAACCCTCCCCACTTTCGAGCCAAACCCTAGCCTTGCATCGCGTGCTAGCACACGGGTGTACGGCGTTACGTCCCCGGACGTGTGGATACCGGTAGAGGCGCTGCTACGTTGCGCGCGGCTGATCGGCTTCGGATCGGCTGCAATCGAAGCGATCGGGCTGTGGTGGAATCGGCTGCGTCGGGCGCATCGGAGCGAGGCGTGAACGCGGCCGACGACTCGAATCGGCTGATTGGCGAATCGGCTGTCTCCGGGAATCGGCTACAGCTGTTCGGATCGGATTGCCACGATTGGTTATTCCGCTGCACTCTACTCCAATCGGTAACGATCTATCGGCCCTTACTTGCAAGTGTTCTGGTTTGCGCGGTAAAAGTTTTTGTTTTTGGCTAGCGTAGCCTCCGCGTAACCCTTCGGTGGTATCGAGCTAATCTTGCTTAGTTCGGGTTTTAGATTGGATCTGGAACAAGTTTTGCGCACGGGTTGATTAGATCAATCGGTTTTACGGGATCGTTGAGGAGAGTAGATGGTAATTGCGTTCCTTGATAGTGTATCGGAACGACGTAATGTGATTACGTCGAAGCAATTTCCAAATAACTCGGTTTGAGTTGGAGTTCGAGATAGCGTTCCTTGATAGTGTATCGGAACGGTATAATGTGATTATACCGAAGCTATCTCGTAGTCCGACTTTGTTGCTGCCTCGCGCCTACGCAAACCATCTCCTTTGATAGTGTATCGGGACGGCATAATATGATTATGCCGATATGGTTTCCATAAGCGATTTCATAGATTGGATCTATGAATTTCGTGTGGTGTTCGGCGCTGCCGGAAGCCCGCGGCGGCTTCCCCTCGACCCCTCGCCGCTAACGCTAGCGGGACCGCCGTGTGCGTACCCCTTATAGGTCGTCTCGATGCCGTATCTCGCGATAGGTAGAAAACGTTTCTACGCCTAACTTGTTTTTGCGAGAGAATGCTTTGAGATGGTATGACCCTATTGTATGTATGAGATGCATGTGATGCATGTAATATTCTTTCATATGTGCAATCCTGTAATATTCTTTCATACGTGCAATGCTTGTAATATTCTTTCACGACTGCGAGTCGATGTAATCTTCAATTAGAGCTTCTATAGTAGTAGCTTAGTTTGAAGATATCAAGCATTCGACACTTGGAAGATGGTGCCGAAGATGGAGATCCTCGGCGCGACATGGAGATGGAGATCACCATGTGAAGGGGGCCATACTATTTCATTATATGCTATTCTTCTTGCTTTCATATGTGATATGTTTGTTTGATAGGATAGCATCCCTCTCAAAATTAAGTAGTAATGATGCCCTTCCAAATGTTGCACCGTCACCGTTATGCTCGTCAATGGTGGGTCCGCCAAAGCGAGTGCCATTCTCTATCATAACACGAGGGGTATATGTCGGACATATACATGCGGGAGCATTTGGTTTACTTAACAAGGCTATCAAAACAGTTTTGGGCCTTGGGGCATAGGTTAGCGCCGGGGCATGGAGATGCCACACCAACAACAAGAGTCACATAGAGATGTGATTAGCAAGGTGTTGCTTACCGATGTTACTAATTTTCTAGCGGTGATGCCAAAGCTCACTAGAAAATTAATTAACATGTGGATCTTGACCCAATACGTAACCTAGAGGGAAGGTGGAAAATACGTAATGGGAGTCTAATGTTAAATTGTTTAACAATAGACATAGCATAAACAATTGTGCTAAACTTTGCTTTTTCATTGTAGAATAAATGGCGGCTAATACTACACCCAGTACCTTTAATTTGCGATCTATTCTCAAAAGGAAAAATTAAATGGAACAAACTTTATGGATTGGTATCGCAACTTGAGAATTGTTCTCAAGCAAGAGCGTAAGGAGTACGTTCTTGAAGTACCCTATCCCGAGGATTTGCCAACTAATGCCACCGCAACGCACGGAGGGCTTATGAGAAGCACACTAATGATGCCCTAGATATAAGCTGTCTCATGCTTGCTACAATGTCCCCGAGCTTCGAAGCAATATGAGAGCGGCGATGCTCACACTATTATTCGGGGATGCGTGGCATGTTTGAGAACCAAGCTCGGGCCGAGAGGTTCAACACCTCAAAGTCCTTGTTTGCGTGCGAGCTTGTTGAGGGAATTCCGTCGTCCGCATATGATAAAGATGATTGGCTACATTGAGAGTCCGGAAAAGCTGGTTTTCCCTTAGCCAAGAGTTGGCTGCGATGTGATTCTCCGGTCGCTCCCTCCGAGCTTCGAGCCATTCATATTAAATTATCACATGAACAATGTGGATAGGACCTTGGCTGAATTGCATGGGATGCTAAAGACAGTGAGGAGAGTATCCGAGAAAACGGTCATCATGTGATGATGATGCGAAGGCTAAGCGCAAACCACTGTCAAGAAACTTTGCACCAAGAGGAAGTTAACTCCCGATGAGATCGCGAGTGCCTCTAATGCAAAGAAGGGCAAGAAGGGGTCGGCGGCATCGGATGTCGTTTGCTTCTACGCAAGGAGACAGCCACTGGAAAAGGAACGCAAGAAGTACATGGAGGATCTCAAGAAGAAGCAAAGTACGACTTCGCTTCGGTATTAATGTTATAGACATTAATCTTGCTACTTCACTGCTGACTCTTGGGTATTTGATACGGATCGGTAGCTCATATTTGCAAATCGTTGCGGGGAATGAGAAGAAGTAGAGGATTGAGAAGGGGCGAGGTGAACTGCGCGTCGGCAATGGAGCAAGCGTTACTACGATTCTTGTCGGCACGAGTACCACTTCATCTACCTTCGGATTAGTTTTGGAATTAAATAATTGTTATTGTGTTCCAACACTATGTCAAAACGTTATTTCCGCTTCATGTTTGCAAGCGGAAGGATATGATTTTAGATCAATGAACAATGGTTGTTCAATATATCTCGAGAGATATGTTCTATTTTCATGCTCCATTGGTGAATGGATTATACGTTTTGAATCTTGAAGCGTCTCCCATCTATAACATTAATACGAAAGGCAACTCTCTAATGATATAAACCCCACGTTTATCTAGCATTGTCGCTTAGGCCATATAAATAAGAAACGCATGGAGAAGCTCCATAAGGATGGATTGCTTCACTCTTTTGATTTTGAATCATTTGAGACATGTGAGTCTTGTTTACTTGGTAAGATGACAAAGGCACCTTTCACGGGACACGGTGAAAGAGCAAGTGACTTGTTGGCACTCGTACATGCGATGTATGTGGACCAATGAGCTCAACGGCCGAGGTGGTTATCGTACTTCATTACCTTTACTGATGATTTTAGTAGATATGGTTATATCTACTTAATGAGGCATAAGTCCAAATCCTTTGAAAAGTTCAAAGAATTCCAGAATGAAGTACTGAATCATTTAGGGAAAACAATCAAGTTTCTACGATCGGATCGTGGAGGGAATACTTGAGCCAAGAGTTTGGTAATCATCGAAAGATTGTGGAATTGTTCCACGTTAACTCCGCCAGAACTCCACAATGGAACGGAGTGTCCGAACGGAGAAATCGCACCTTGTTGGACATGGTGCGGTCGATGATGAGCCAAAGTGATCTTCCGTTATCTTTTCGGGGATATGCTCTTGAAACAGTGCGCTCACACTAAATAGAGTTCCATCTAAGTCGGTTGAAAAGACACCATATGAGATATGGACAGGGCAACCCCCTAGTTTGTCTTTTCTCAAAATATGGGGATGCGAAGCTTATGTAAAACGTTTACTGATCGACAAGCTCACACCCAAATCGACAAGTGCTTCTTTGTGGGATATCCTAAGGAAACTAAGGGATATTACTTTTATAATCGGGAACAAGGCAAAGTGTTTGTCGCCCAACACGGTGTCTTCTTGGAGAAAGAGTTTCTTTCAAGAAGGGTCGAGTGGGAGCGGGGTGCATCTTGAAGAAGTTCAAGAAACACCGAGAAAATGTTTCGCGACCACGAACCACAACGAGGTGCAAAGTGTTGCGCCACCGGTTGTAGATACACCCCCACGGAGGTCGAAAGATCACGTCGTGCACGCAGTACACAAGTGCGGAACAACGTGATATATTGTTGTTGGACAACGATGAACCTAAGACCTATGAGGAAGCGATGGTGGGACCCGATTCCAACAAGTGGCTTGGAGCCATGAAATCCGAAATAGAATCCATGTACGACAATCAAGTTTGGAACTTGGTTGATCCACTGATGGTGTCAAAACCATTGAGTGTAAATGGGTTTTTAAGAAAAAGGCCGATATGGATGGAAATGTTCACATCTATAAGGCGCGATTGGTGGCGAAAGGTTTTAAACGAGATTCAAGGAGTTGATTATGATGAAACCTTCTCGCCCGTCGCAATGCTTAAATCTATTCGGATTATCCGAGCGATTGCTGCATATTTCGATTATGAGATATGACAGATGGATGTCAAAACGGCTTTCTGAATGGAAACCTAAGCGAGGATGTATACATGATACAACCTCGGGGTTTTGTCGATCCAGAATCGCTGGAAAGATATGCAAGCTACGAAATCCATTTATGGATTGAAGCAAGCATCTCGGAGTTGGAATATTCGTTTTGATGAAGTAATCAAAGGGTTTGGTTTCATCAAAAATGAAGAAGAGGCCTGTGTTTACAAAAGGTCGATGGGAGCGCAATTGTATTTCTAATCTTATATGTGGATGACATATTGCGATTGGAAATGATATCCCTATGCTTGAATCCGTCAAGTCTTCATTGAAAAATAGTTTTCCATGAAAGACTTAGGGAGGCACATATATATTAGGCATTCGGATCTATAGAGATAGATCCAAGAGGCTAATTGGATTAAGCCAAAGTACATACATTGACAAGGTGTTGAAAAGGTTCAACATGCATGATTCCAAGAAAGGTTTCTTGCCTATGTCACATGGCATCAATCTTAGCAAGAATCGGTGTCATCGGACACATGATGAGCGGAATAAGATGGGTATGGTTCCATATGCTTCGGCAATTGGATCCATCATGTATGCCATGCTTTGTACACGCCCGAGATGTCTCGTACGCTTTGAGTGCTACGAGCGAGATACGTCGAGATCCGAGGTGAAGGTCACTGGATAGTAAAGAATATCCTTAAGTACTTGAGAAGAACTAAGGATATGTTCCTAGTCTATGGAGGTGAGGAAGAGCTCGTTGTAAGTGGTTACACCGATGCTAGCTTCCAAAAGACAAGGATGATTATAGATCGCAATGCGGGTTCGTGTTCTCGAACGGAGGCGCGATCAGTGGAAGAGTTCCAAGCGGGATACGTTGCTGATTCTACAACGGAGGCCGAGTACATTGCTGCTTGGAAGCTGCAAAGGAGGCTTTGGATCAAGAAATTCATTTCGAGCTTGGTGTGATGACTAGTACGGCGGTCCAATGTCTCTCTATTGTGACAATAGTGGAGCCATTGCGCAAGCCAAGGAGTCGAGGTCACATCGAAGTCCAAACACATACTTCGGCGATATCATCTCATCCGCGAGATTGTGGACGAGGTGATGTCAAGATATGCAAAGTGCACACGGATCTCAACATAGCCGATCCGGCGACAAAACCTCTCCCTCGCGAAGCATGAGGCGCACACAAGAGCAATGGGTATTAGATACTTACATGATTGACTCTAGTGCAAGTGGGAGATTGTTAGTGATATGCCCTAGAGGCAACATGGAGATGTTGGATATCACGTCAATGTTTATGTATAAATGAATAAAGTGTTATTCGGTTCCATGAAATAGACATCTTGTATTGATCAAAAAGTACGTGACTTATTTATGAGACTCGATATGTATGAATCTATTTCTAAACGATCCCGATCATATGTCATATTGTTGGAACAAATATGATTCTAAGATCGGCATGTTTATTGATTGATGATCATGTCTCATAGATCATGGGTATGGAGATACCAAATCAATAAACATGGACATATGTGTTAGAGAACACATTGTTGGATAGACCCACCATGAGACACTACGGGAATTAATGTGCCATTAGTTGGTCTCGGGTAGTGTTGGTACAAAGTCCTTAGACCTGAGATCACCATGGATTCCAACATGTGTAGTAGCCTACTTTGGGACTACCAAACGCTATTCGTAATGCGAATAGTTATAAAGGTAGTTTTCGGGTTTGCTATGAAACATGGAGTGGGATGTGAGTGATCAAGATGGAATTTGCCCCTCCTTTGGAGAGATATCTCTGGGCCCCTCGAGGTAATGGATTATGGAAATGCATGGCCATGCTAAGTTGATTGAGGAGTCAATCAACGGACGGATAATCCAATACGGTTCGAGTGAATGGTTAAGCTATTGAAGGGATGGCACACATCTTGCCTATAGCTTAACGGTATCGTGAGGCAAAGGGATTTGTGTACACATTACGGGTTCGAGCCGATATTATATTCTTGTATACTATGGTGTCAATATGTGCTTTGCTAGGCGCCGCTATTGACAGGTCGGCTGAGTTAGACTCGAGCCGACGATCGGCTAAGTTAGACTATAGCCGAAACCGAGTATACCTGAACCTACAGGGTCGCACGCTTAAGGGGATAGAATAGATATTCGAGTTGGACTCGGATACGGCTCGATCGGATAGGGATCCGATCGGATAGAGTCCTATGGGCTTACGACGTATGGGCGGCCAACTCTATGAGATACGGATGAGATCCGATTCAAAATAGAGTCCTAATCGACCACTAGTCCCATCGGCCAACTCTATATAAAGGAGGGAGGGGTGGAGAGCTGAAAAGACATCAATTGCATCGCGTGCAACAGAAGTCGCCGAGATCAATCTCCACGGAAACCCTCCCCACTTTCGAGCCAAACCCTAGCCTTGCATCGCGTGCTAGCACACGGGTGTACGGCGTTCTGTCCCCGGACGTGTGGATACCGGTAGAGGCGCTGCTACGTTGCGCGCTGTTGATCGGCTTCGGATCGGCTGCAATCGAAGCGATTGGCTGTGGTGGAATCGGCTGCGGTCGGGCGCATCGGAGCGAGGCGTGAGAACGCGGCCGGACGACTCGAATCGGCTGATTGGCGAATCGGCTGTCTCCGGGAATCGGCTACACTGTTCCGGATCGGATTGCCCTGATTGGTTATTCCGCTGCACTCTACTCCAATCGGTAACGATCTATCGACCCTTACTTGCAAGTGTTCCTGGTTTGCGCGGTAAAAGTTTTTGTTTTTGGCTAGCGTAGCCTCCGCGTAACCCTTCATTGGACACATTTAGAAAATCGGCTTGCCAGATTTTCCTGGAAAAACAATCGATGCCCTCAATTTTCCAAAGTGGCAAATCGGCATTGACAACACTGACTGACCTATCGGCGGATACGATCTCGATCTTGTCGCTGTCCCACTGGATCAGTCTCTGATGCATTGTAGAAGGGTTGCAGCAATTAGTGTGTATCCAGTTCCTCCCGAGCAGCATGCTGAAAGACCCCTTTCCGTCGATGACAAAGAATGTTGTGGGCACGGTCTTGCTGCCGATGGTCAGTTCAACATTGAGGACGCCCTTGGTTTCGATGGGTTGCCGCCGAAGTCCTTGAGCACCATGTTGGTTTTTATCGGGTCTTCGGCTCCCTTGCCTAATTTTACGAATGTCGCGTAAGGCATGAGGTTGACTGCAGCTCCCCCATCGACTAGCATTTTGGAAATCGGCTTACCGTTGACGAATCCTTGAACGTACAACGGCTTTAAGTGCCGATTTTCGGTTCCTTCGGGTTTGTCGAAGACAGCCTGGTCTGGTGAGATCGCTAGCTTTGCCAGGTCATCTTCAATGGTGTCTGCATCGGCTTCGGGAGCGCCAAACTCGGCTGGCAACACGAAGACCATGTTAACCGATGCAGAAATTTTGCCTTTCCTTTTGGCTGCCCTCCTGGCTTGATCAGCTGAGCTTTCCTCGGCTTGTTCTTCGTCGGCTATGGCAGCTTTCTTTTAGGGCACCCACCGCCTTTTGATTTTGCCCAGCCGATGGCGCTGTTCGTGGATCATTTGCTGCACTTCGTCCTCTCTCCCTTCACGCTTGAGACGTTGAACCCTTCTTTTATGCGTCTTTGTGAAGAGATCGGACGGGCACCATTGGGGGTTGGCCTCTTCATCGTCGGCTTCTTCATCGTCGCGGTTGTTCCCATCGTGGTTTTCATCGACGAAGAAGTCCTGGTGGATCGGGCCGAGTCGATCATGGACAGGCCGCCATCTTTGGTTTAGCTGGACGACTCTGGGGACGAACCGGGCTGGACTTATGGACGGTGATCTCCTGTGCTCGTCATCGCGACGATCGTTGCATGCTGGGCAGTCGTCCAGTATTGGTAGTCTCATGCCGGATTCCCAGTAGTACCTGAAAAAGTCACAATGCCAATGTGGATCAGCATTGTCGTGATTTACCTCATATCATCGGCTTTGGGTGTTCGGTTCACGCCGATGAGGTACTTCATCGTAAGCTTCTTCCTGCCGAGACCGGTACTAATGGCGGTATCGGCTATGCTCATGGATCGGCCGTCGGTCAGCCGATTTGATGACTGGGCGCACCATGTTAATTGGCACGGAGTGACATCCAATTTGGTCGCCTTCTGCCTTGGCCCCGATCGATGTGTTGACTAAGCCGTGCGCCATTCTGTTCTGTCGATCAGCTTGCCAAGGGCTGGCTTGGACCATGTTGACCGGGAAAGGATTGCTGTCTACCTTCATCGGCCGACTTGAATCGGCAAACTTCAGTTTCCCGGCCTCGATTGCCGATTGGATTTCCTGCCTGAAGACCTTGCAATCATTGGTGGAGTGGGACGTGGAGTTGTGCCACTTGCAATATTTCTTTTTCTTCAACTCTTCGGCCGACGGGATCATGTGATTTTCGGGTAGTTGAATCTGCTTTTTTTTGAGCAGCAAGTCAAAAATCCTGTCAGCCTTGGTGATATCGAAATCGTACCTTTCTTTCTTAGCCGTCTTCAGCAGCCATTGGCAGACGATGGCCTTTTTGTTCTTGGTCCATTCGGCTGCCGCCACTTCCGCGTCATCATCGTCGGACCCATAGTCTGATTCGATGACGACCTGAGTTATAATCTTGATGGCCTTCCTGGTGTCTTGGAATCGCTGCTCGTGGGCCGTCACCTTCTACGCCAAGTGGGCCAAGCTGTCAAAGTCCTGCGCAGAGAAGCGTTCTCGGATCGGCGCGATTAAGCCATGAAAGGCCAAATCGGCCAGCTGGGCGTCCGATAGCACCAGGCTATAACATCGGTTCCTCATCTCCCTGAAGCGTTGGATGTATTCTTGGACCGATTCGTTGTGTTTTTGCCTGATGCTGGTTAGGTCCGACAACTTCATCTCGTGGTTGCCGGAATAGAAGTAGCTGTGGAATTGTTTTTCAAGATCGGCCCAGCTCTGAATTGAGTTGTAGGGCAATGAGAACCACGTAAAGGCTGATCCTGAAAGAGAAAGAGGGAACAATCAGACCCTCAAGGCGTCCGTAGACGATGCTTCACCGCACTGTGCCAAGAAACGGCTAACATGCTCGTAGGTCGAAACGTTGTCCTGCCCTGAGAACTTTGAAAAGTCCGGGATCTTGTATCGGTTGGGCAACGGGATCCGCTCAAAGTGCTCCGGATAGGGATACCGATACATGTTCCCTGAGTCTTTTGGCTTGAGGCCGAATTGATCGCGCATGACATCTGCGATCAGATCGGCCCATGTTCGGTTGTCTTGCTGTATCGGCTCGTATGGTTCATACGGTGCGGGTGCTTGCCGATACAGCGATGGTGGCGTCTGAGGCCTGTAATCATGATCTTGACGGCCTCCTTGGTACTGGTGGTGATGATCAGCGGGAGGTGGCCGAGGCGCCGGTGGTGGCGTTGGTAGTCCTGGAAATAGTTGTCGGCCACTGGCGTTATACCGTCTATCTGGGTCAATCGGCTCTGACTGCCGATTGTCACTGAACATGTGAGCAAGTTGACCCTGGGGCAGCGGCTGTTATCGGTTCAGTATAGTAATTGCTGGCCTTATAGCCGTTTCACCTAGATTCAGCTGACCGAGGACTCCTCCCGGTGGTCCTTGTTGCGCCAGCGTTGGGATCGGCCGATTCTGCGTGACCAGTGTCCTATAACCAGAAAATTGGCCGTCTGTGAAGTACGTTGGCCCCCGTTGTAGCTGGTCGGCTATCTTGGCGTCGACCACAGTAGCAATCATGTTATTGAGAGTATTGACCAGGATGCTACTTTGGTTGACCAACGCGTGATGAACGGCCGAGTCAATCCGGTCTTGTAGAGAATATACAGCTGCATCATCCTGCACCTGGGTCGGCTCCTCCACTTACTGTTTGCCTTTTGTATCACCATAGGAGGATGCCTTAGTGTCGTTCAGGCTGAACTTATATTTCTGATGCACGGCTCCGGATCTTGTTTGGGTGAAAGACTGCAAATAGTTAGCCTGGAGTTCTTCCACCATTTTCTTATACTCGGCTTGTTGTTCAGCCGATAACTGTTCCATCTTCACAGGCACGATGTTGTCCTGCGTGATGCCGGGGCTCTTGGAGTCGACCATCTTGCCGGCTAAATCTATGCGTCCCAGTCGAGCCGACAAAGAAAGTCCCACCGGGCGTGCCAAGAAGCGTGTTGATGAGAAATCTCTCTCACGCGCTGGCCTGGGAGATCTGTTTGACTCCAGTGTAGGTCCTTCTCAGCTGCCTATGCTGTGCAGGGCGTGCCAGTTGATTTGATCTGTTAATCAACAAGAAAAACAAAGAAATATACGTTAAGTGTTAGGTTAGATCCCCACGGGATCGACTAAGGGAATCCATGAACATATATGTGCTATTCTAAACTATATTTAAGCCAAGTGACTGGAATGGATCGGCTATACCGAGACAACATCAGTCGCTTAACCCAAATACAGTAAAGAATAACAAATATATGGATCGATAACCTAGTCGATACTGGAAAGCTAACAATGAATCGGCTAGTACTCCGATGAATCTTATGGAAAGATATCACTCTTGAACCAGACGTATAGCCTAGAAATCGGCCATCGGCTGTCGATGGTAGGCCCATTTCGGCTGGCAACATCCGACAAGAGTGCAATCTTAACATAAGAGGCAATCCTAATACAAATCTAATAATAAACATATTAAGAGAAATATATCAGGGCAAATAAGGCCGGCTGAAACCCAGGCGCTGTCTCTAAACAATATAAATCTAACCGAACAGATCATTGGCAGCTCTAAGAACGACTTAATAGTTCAAACATGATGCAGCATTAAGTATAAAAAGAACAACCCAATCTGTTTTAGCCGATTTATACCTCTCGAGACGGTGGATACCACATATAAGCTGGCCAACCTTTAGATCTAGCCCTATTGGCTGCAAGTTCTTGATAGAACTAAACAATGGCAGGATAGATCCAAACATTGATCTAATTTATATGCGCTATATGATAAATAGCGCAATATAAACTTCTGATTCTAATGTGTCATTACGATGGAAGCACTAGAAACAGCAAATCATACCACTAATGACAAGCATTTACCTAGATCTGGGGATCAAAACGATGCAGCCCGTAGCCAAACAAAGTGCTCGTCTGAAGAAAAGGTTGGCGATGCGCCGAAGGTTTGATTGATTGTGAATGTCTATATTTACAGGGGGTCTCGGGTCCTATTTATACCCAAGGTACAATTATCTGTACAAACCCTGGACTCTATCTAAACTACCATTTAAAACACAACATTGTCCTGGAAAGGACCCATGCCGTGTTACAACTACCAGTCTAAACAAACCCCTAGATTACAGATACAATTGTCGTTACAGGACTCTATCCATAAGTGGTAATATCATTTAACGAGCAATTAGCAACCGAATCTTCTATTTATCCTCAAACTTCTGCATTAGAAACGTTTCATCTCTTCCGGACCTGGAATCGGCTATCGGCTGCCCCTGTTCGATCCATCCTTAGCCGATTGGCCTCACAGCCGATCACTCCTTTGGCCGATGCGACCCCTATCTCCAACCGATCCGACTCTGCTTCGCCTTTGCAGACTTAGGGATTCGATTACCAAATTTCAGTGTTAACAGACAGTGCCTACCACCTTTTTTGTCATTGACGGGAAGGGGTCATACAGCCTGCTGCTGGGAAGGGATTGGATCCAAGCCAATTGTTGCATCCCTTCTACCATGCACCAGAGCTTGATCCAATGGCAAGACGACAAGATCTAAATCGTTCCAGCCGATAGGTCAGTAAATGTAGTCGATGTTGATTTAACACTTTGGGAGATCGACGACATCGATTGCTTGTCCGGCAAAGTTTGGGAGGCTGATTTTCTAAAGATGTCCAATTCTACTATACAATCAATTGGAGACGAAGTGCCTCAATTACTACTTTGAGGGCGTCATGGAGGGCTCAAGCGTCTACACTAAGGACACCATGGACGATCTCGATGGCAAGTTAGGGCAAAGTTTTATGTCGGCCGACGAGCTTGAAGAGGTTGATATAAGTCCAGGAGATAGGCCTAGGCCAACATACATTAGTAAAAACTTGTCTTCTCATTTTAGAACCAAGCTGATTGATTTATTAAAGGAATATAAAGATTGTTTTGCTTCGGAATATTTTGAGATGCTAGGTCTTAGCCGATCGATTATGGAATATCAGCTCCCCATTAAACCAGGATATCGGCAATACAAACAGCCTCCTAAGAGGTTTAAAGCCGATATGTATGATGCGATTAAGGCCAAAATTACTCGGTTGTATGATGCTGGTTTTATTCGGCCGTGCCGATACGCCGAGTGGGTGTCAAACATAGTCCCAGTAATCAAGAAGAACGGCAACCTTATGGTGTGCATCAATTTTCGTGACTTAAACAAAGATATCCCTAAGGACGAGTACCCCATGCCGATTGCCGATTTATTGGTCGATGCTGCTTCAGGGCATAAAATCATAAATTTTATGGATGGCAATACTGGATATAATCAAATTTTTATGGCTGAAGAAGACATTCATAAGACTGCTTTTAGGTGTCCTGGTGTAATCGGCTTATATGAATGGGTCGTCATGACATTCGGCTTGAAAAATGCTGGGGCTACTTATCAGAGAGCCATGAACTATATTTTTCATGATTTAATCAGCTTCTTAGTGGAAATCTACATTGACAATGTGTTGATGAGAATTTTTCCCACGCACTGGCCTGAGAGATCTGCTTAACTCCAGTGCAGGTCCAAAATTGGTCGCCTTTGGTGATTGCGCAGGCGTGCCAGTTGGTTTGATCCTACAACCAACAAGAAACAAAGAATAGACGATTAAGTTAAAATTAGATCCTACTCGATCGGCTAAAGGTATTCATAATATATAATTACCATTCCAAAGTGCCTTTAGACTAAGTGATTGGGATAGATCGGTAGTATACCGAGACAGTATAAATCACTTATATCTAAAAGCACACCAGAACGCAAATTACATATATTTATAGCTTAGCCGATGTCGTAGATCTAATGAAAATCGGCTAATACGATGATATGTTTTATATGAAGATATTAATCTGAACTAAATACACTAAACCAAGATCAACCGGTTGTTAATGTGACTTAACAGATTGATACCAGGCTTAGTATATTTAAATAGATTAAGGTCTTAATATAAAAGACAGTTTTAATACATCTAGCGGTAATAATACATAAAAGATGATTAAAATAGGTAAGACCGGCTGAAACTCCAGTACTATCTCTAATAATAATCATTAAGCCGAATAGATCTATATGATTCTAAGAGCGACTTAATTGGTCGATTTGATGCAGCATTAAGTACAAAAAGAAGCATAAGATCTATTTAGACTAATGAAAACTCCTCGAGATGGTAGATACGCCATATAATCTAAATTAACCTCTGGATCTAGCTCTATCAGCTGCTACCTTCAAGAAGACACTAGCCGATTGAGAGATAGATCTAGACATTGATCTAAGTTATATGCCGCATATGATAGATCAAGCAATTTGTAACATCAAGATCAGAGTGTCATGATGATGGAAGCACTAACCCCGATAACACAAACCGCTTATAACAAGAAATTACCTTGTTCGAAGATCGAAATCTGATGCAGCCCAAAAACGAGGCAAGAACTCGTCGAGAGAATAAGAACGAAAAGGTTGGTGATGCACCGAAGTTGTATTGATGTGTGTTGTTCTTTCGATTACATGATCTTGGGTCATATTTATACTCGAATATACAATGAGTCCGCAACGGACACGATTCCTATTACAGATTAGATTACAAATATTTCTAAACAAACCAACATTATCTATAAAGAAAACTATACAAAATACCCTAACTTAAAGATAAAATTGCCGTTATAGGACATTATCCGTAGATGGCAACGTCTTTGAAGCACTTTGGGAACCGAATCCAATAATTATCTCTAAGCTTTCCTTCCGGGATCGGTCTCATCTCCTGTTCCCAAACGAAATCGGCTATCGGCTATCCTAGTCCGACTCGAACTTAGCTGACTGGCTTCGCAGCCGATCGGACTTAGCCGATGCAACCTCTGCTTCCAAGAATCGAGCATTTCCTCCAATTCTGCTTCAATCCTTGCTTCAAACCCGGGGATTTGCTTATCAAATTTGGTCGTCAACACATGCCCCCAAGTCCGCAATATTGAGAATGTTGCAGATTTTGTGCAATCTTGTCCCTGGAGAAACCCTAGGTCGAGTCTGTTTCGACTGTTACAAAACTCTTTAAAGAATGCCCCTTCCGCGCCGAACCAACTCATGCCGTCAACACAATCCACAAAACCAGCAACCACTCTCGAGCTCTCCGGTGACTTCGTCGGCTTCCTCGAGCTCACCGCAGCGATCCCTTCTCTCCGACGACAAGAACTGAGGCGATGGCGGCCCCCGCTACTCCATCTGGCTCCACTCCCGCTGAGTTCCCTGAGGTACACCCCATCGACTGACCCCTTTTTGTTTCCGCTTTAAGCCACAAATCTGAATTCTAGGTTTTCCAAGTGTTAATTTCGCCCCCTTTTCCGATTGTAGCATCTTGCACACCAGATAATGATTCCCAGCTTAATCAATGACCAAAGATACTTTCTAGAGCCTATCGGCAACAAGGACCCTGCTGAATTCATCATAGCCGAAACCGATAGGGTACCCTATAGGATGAAGAACCCCAACTTAGGCCACTGGAACAACACTTTCAAATCCTGCCCTTCGACTGATAAATCCTGGCCCACATGGTACAAGAGGATGCAACCTAGCAAACATAGCCACTGGGAAGAAATCGGCATAGCGCAGTACTTGGCCCTCTCAGTAGCCAACATGCCCAAAGACGAACCATTAATGTTGGCTGCCAGCTATTTTTGGAACAATACCCTTAACGCCTTCCTCTTCCAGCAAGGCCCAATGACCCCAACCCTGGCCGATGACTTCATGATAACGGGACTTGATATTATGTCATCGGCTAATCCTAATCGGCTGGACAACAAGGGTCAATTCTCCTTCAAGACAAAAGCCATCGGAGGCTGGAACGGCTATATTTCCATGAACATAGGCACCGGACCAATTACCCCCAGAGAGCATGTAGTGTTCCTAAAGAAGTTTATCTTCTGCGGCTCCAGTTGTGGCCCGACCGGAAATTGGCAAGTAGTAGCCGAAGCCCTGGTCAACAAAACGAAACTTCCCTTGGGCAAATTCCTTCTAGGCTACCTCTATCAGACATTGAGCCAAGCAGTAGCCAAGATAGCAGTCGATGCATCAATCGGCACTGGAGGCCCCTGGTGGTTTCTACAGCCGTGGCTTGTACTGCTAACTCAGAAAGTCTCCGGACGACCAAGACTAGCCGATGCACGCTTCCCCCTCTTAGAGCCGACTGAGGATGATGAGGGGAACGAAGTAACCACCAGAAGATGTCTATCCTTCGGGGAAGCCGCAACTACTCACACCGGGTCCAAACAATCAAGTGAGCTCTTGGCTGAATGGTTCATTTCCTTTTATGACAGCCTTGCAAAGAACAATCAAACTTGGTTTTTCCATGAAGACTTACCGGAGTTTGAGTTGCTGACTGAACTAAATTTGGATGAAATCAACTCAGATAAATACCCCAAATGCATAGAGATCTTTACCACGGCGCTCATTCCTTGCATCTTGCCGACTGGGATTCATCAGGGCCAAAATGTGATCAAGACTTACGAATTTTACTACCCTGTATCGGCTGGAAGGCAACTTGGTCTAGGACAGCTGACCATCGGCTGCTATTATGCCGGCAAGATTGAGACCCGAGGGGTAATTGACTCAAAGCTTATGATAAACAAGCTGATGGAGATAGAGAGCCCACCCCTCGACAGCATTGGAATCCTAGAGCTGGCCCATAAAAGGAGTACAGCCTATGACAAATAATGGGTGGAGATCAAGCAACATATTTTCCATCAACGCGCCTCCATGTACCTCACCACGCTTCTGCTGGATGAAATCCCTTCTGTAAGTATTTTTATCCTTAAACATTTTTTCTCTGAGCAATCGGCTGTCATCATTTCCTAACACTTAGTTATTTTTTTCCTTTGTAGACGACAGACTTAGATCCCCCTTGGTGAGAAATTCAGGCATCGTCATTAAGTATCGGCTGGGCCTTATCCCGAATGGCGGCGATTATGCTCCATCAGCCATCGGCTTCAACGCGCCGAAGGTAAGGACGCTGCTCTATGGCCAAACCCGTGAGGCCGTATCAAGGAAGAAGAGAGCCACTTCATCGGTTGCGGGTCCATCGGCTGCACCTACAAAGAAACAAAAGAAGCCAAAGCCCGTTGTACCAGCCGATAGCCTACCTTCTCTCGACCCCAGCATCGAGGAAGCCCTCAATGAAGAGGTCAGGGACGAAGAGATCTCCCAGGCTGTTGAAGAGGCAACGGCATCAAGCAACTCAGATCAAAGTGTAACCACACCGCCAGCCGACGAACATGTTCAAAGACCCCCTCACCCCAAAGCGATTGGTATGTGTCTTTGCTTTTTCAATTCGATCTTCAAATTCTAATCTTTCGATCCCTGACCAAGTTCTTTCTTGTAGTTCAAAAGACTAGCTAACCGGCCTCCTCGTCCAACTTCTTCAGTAATCTTCAATTCTAGCTCTTCCTTGCTTGTTTTCACCTGGCCAATCTGTTACTAACACTTGTCCTTTTTCGTAGCATGCTCAATCTTCATCGACTACGCCCCATGCATCAAGCGAGAGGATTCCATCGGCTACAGGCAGCCACCATGCTGGAGAAGTACCTGCGCCAGCTCCTGCCGTCCGAGTAAGCAAACTTCTCTCTCTCGGGAATTTACATCGGCTCTCCATGATACATTTTGATCACTCTGAGTCCTTCTCACATACTCTATCTAGTCCCATTTGATATCAAAGAGTTCATCGGCGAAGAAGAAGACGCTACCAGCCAGGGCCAGACCGCTATAGCTGACTACCTTAAGGAAAAGCTTCAAGATATCCATCGTCGGCTAGATATCAATTGGACCAATTGGTCGTGGAGTGCGGGCTGATCCGAGCACGCTTCAACCACATTCAAAATCAGCTTCCTGAAGACTTGGCCGAAACGATCTCCCAAGCCGCATCCATCGACCTTCACCGGTTCAAGCTGGAGCGGGCCATGCAAAGAATGATCGATAGATGAGACTAAACCAACTTGGCGGCTACAATTGATGCCACGGTGACGAACCTTGTGACTGAGAAGGCCAAGTTGGACGAGCTGGCGGCCGGGCGATCGGCTACACAGGAAAAAATCAGCCAACTTGAAGCAGAGGAAGCCGATTTGCTGGCGAAGCTGGAGCAGTGCAGGACCAAGATTGCTGAAGAGAAGCAAGTACTAGCCGATCTCCCCAAGGCCACTGAAGAGCAAAGAAAGGTGACTTCCACCAGCAAGTTCTTGGGAGATCTAAACAAATAGGCTAAGGTGATCCCGGGCACCGAGGCAGAAGATGTCGCCATGATCGATCAAATCAAAGCCATTACGCAAAAGGCGATGTCGGCTATCCAAGATTTCCTCGGGATGTAATAGGGCTAGTATTCAAAACTTTTCGTCTCAGCTTGTACATATAACTTTTGTAATCGACGTGCTATGCTTGGAACATATATCGTATATTTTCTGTCGATTTTCTCAGTCTTCATGTCTTGAATGTTTCAAACGTTTTCAAAGTCCAAAAATTTTTGAAGTCCTCATTCTGATTTCTGACTTTGTATGACATATGCCCCCCTAATTTTCTCAATGTTGCCTTCAGAATTGATAAAATTCTAAGGAGAAACCATCGAGCACCTATCGACTAAAACCCAGCCGATTTGAAAAATGAGAGGGGAAAACTTGAGTAAAAATATCCTGAAGGAGATGTGTATAATCTCACAACACATCGGCTAGCATGGATCGGCAAGGACTTAGCCGAATCATGAGTTGATCCAAATACTAGGGTAATATTTTTTCAGGTACTTGCCATTAAGAGCCCTTCCAAACACTTCTCCGTCAAATCCTTCCAACATATAAGCTCCCTTAGAGACACATTTGTGGATCTTGAAAGGCCCTTCCCAGTTAGGCGACCACTTGCCGAATTTGCTATCTCTTGAGCCGATCAGCAATACCAGCTTCCAAACGAGCTCGCCTTCTTCGAAAGACTTAGGCATGACTTTCTTGTTATAATGACGAGCCACCCATTCCTTATCTGTAGTCACCTTTTCCAAGGCACGCATCCATCTAAAAATCTTAGATTAAGTTTTGGAGTCACTTTTATGATTTTTATTCGGCTTTTGGTGATTTTATTGAATTCTAATCATATTCAATCGATTTCTCGCACGTATGTTTAGAGTCCGAGGGAGCAGTTGACTACACCGAATATCCCGGTCAACCAGGGTACGAGCAAGGCAAGTCATCACTACCTTTGAACATATTGAGCCTATTTGCGAACTTGTGTTGCTTTTAAACTTAAACATGCATGCTATACACGAAGTATTCCTGTTCTTGCTATACCATGCCTTGATATTGAATTCCAATAGATATATTCTTTGTAACCTACGATATGATATGTCCGAAGGAAATCTTCGGTAAATGCTTAGCCATGCTAATATTAGATTCATGCATACTCATGTTTACAAAATGCTATATGCTCGGGCAACTACCTTAGGGAAGGTAGTTGAGATACGACATGTGGAGACATGGGCGCCACATTGTCTTGAGAATGATAAAATGGGTTTTGAAGAAAACTAAAAATACAAAACCAATGTTTTCGACTGGGGCGGCCGTATGATGTGGGTGGATTTCGGAAAAGGCAAGTGTCGTCCCTGGTCAATTAAGGACCGAGCCATGAGACTTATAACATGGAACGAGCCAGTACAACCGTACTTCTCGAATGGGGATAGACCTAGCGGAGTAGACAACCGAGCGGAGGCAGTATCCCTGCATAGTTGTTCTGATGATTGTGATGAGGTTGAAGGCTTGTGTGTGGAATGATGATGGATGATAAATTGAAATTAATTACAACTTAAAGATGAGTTTTTCTCTTACCCCGGGAGCGCCAAAACTCCTCGCACTGCTAGGAAAGGACGGCTAGAGTGCAAGAGGGCTAAAGTTCATGGAGTGGGTACTGCCAAAGTGAGGTTATTGAAAAGTTTTGCCGTGACCGTCTCATGTGTTGGGACGTAGGCTCATTCGTTGGGCAGTCACGGAGTACGGGTAAAGTGTACATCCACTGCAGTGTGAGTAAATCAATCTATTCGAATAGCCGTGCTCACGGATATGGAGCGGCGTGACAAGTTTCTCTCTTGGCTAGACTCTAAATTTTAAAATAATGGGATGGTATGCATAATGACTTTATGAGCTGGTGGATCAACTTCTTGAAAGGCGAGAAGCGGTAGACTCCCCAGAAAATCATGACGATCCGATGGCGGGAAGCTATCCTTGGATCACAATGGATGGTGGACAGAACCGTCGCCGACTTAATGAACTATGAAAATAAAACAAAACTTGGCTAGATATTAGGTTTGTGAAAAGAATTATAAAACTGGCTTTGTGCAAATGAACCCCAGCCATTCTTTGGATATCCCCCTATCATATGCATCCTTGTTGTGATGTCTTGCTAAGTACGGTTGGTACTCACCCTTGCTATACGCACAAATCTTCAGATGAATGGAATGAGGATACGGAAGACCCCTACGCCTACTACCAGGAGGGTGTGGAACACGAAGGCACCTAATAGGACTTAGACTCCGATCGTTGCCTGTGTCAATGACTTGTCGCTGCCTTCTATCTGCTGCCTTATCTTATCTCTGCTTTTGGTTGTATTCAGACCGTGTGGTCCTATATATTAGACAATGGCCTCGGGCTTATATTGTAATACTTTTGGTGTAAGATTATTCATGCATATGCACCTGATAATTCAGTACTGTATTTCGTGAGTACCAAACTACTCGATTCAGGGAAATGGTACTATGAACACGAAAGATTCCCGTTTCGAAAACAGGGGTCCACACCTGCTCTGGGGACAGCACTAGTTTGGCCAAGGTTTCTTCGACGACGTCTGCATCAGCCTCGGCAGCCTCAAATTTGGCCGGTAATATAAACACCATATTGACCGATACAGAAGCTATTCCTTTATCTTTTGCCATCCTTTTGGCCTGCTCGGCTGGACTCTCATCGGCTGAGGCATTAGCTTTCTTTACGCACCATTGTCTCTTTGGGTGGTTTTGTTCTTTTTTCTTCGTCAGTCGATAGTCGATCTTGGCCTAGACTTCTTTCATCACCATTGAGGGTTGGCGATCTGCTCTTCTTCATCCTCGCCCTGGAAGAAGTCCTGGTGAATCAAGCTGAGCTGGTTGTGGACGGAGAGTTTTCGTTGGTTGAGCTAAACGGCTCGGGGGATGAATCGGCTGGGGTTCGCACTCGACTCTTGCCTAAGCTCGTCTTCCCTGAATTCACTGCAGGCTGGGCAATTTTCCAAGGTGGGCAGCTGCATCCCTTGCTCCCAGCAGAACCTAAAGAACTCGCACCGTCAATGGGGCGATGGATGTAGGCCTTTCCCAGCCGATCAGTCGTTCTCTGATAAGGCTTGCCGCGCCGGGCCTCTTCCTCCTCTTGAACCCTGAGTTGAAACCGGAGTCGGCTGTCCATGTGCTTGGGCCAACGATCGACCGATCGACCACTGGTGTAGACCATGTTGATGGGCGCCGGGTCGGCTCCAATCGGCCTCTTGGATTGTTCTTGGCAGTCCTTATCAGCCGTGCTTCCTTGTTGGGCCTCGACTAAGCTGTGTGCCATTCTGTGTTGCCGATCAGCTCGCCTTGGGCTGGCATGAACTACGTTAACAGGGAAGGGGTTACCGTCGACTTTTATCAGCTTAGCTGATTCTTCAAACTTGATCTTCCCCGCTTCTATGGTCGACTGAATTTGCTAGTGGAAGACTTTGCAGTCGTTGGTGCTGTGGGAGGTGGTGTTGTGCCACTTACAATATTTGTTTTTCTTGAGCTCCTCGGCTGATGGGATGATCGAAGTCATATCTCTCCTCCTTAGCCGATTTCTTCAGCCAGTGACACGTAATGGTTTTCTTGTTCTTGGTCCGCTCGGCCACTGCCACCTCTGCGTCGTTGTCTCTTGAATCGGAGTCTGAAGCATAAGCAACATGGCTAACTTTCTTAAAGGCCTTCTTAGATTCTTGGAAGCGTTGCTCGTGGGCCGTTACTTTTTGAGCCAGGTGGGCCAAGCTCTCGAAGTCTTGACCCAAAAACCTTTCCCTGATGGAGGCCAAGAGGCCATGGAAGGCTAAATCGGCTAATTGTGAGTCTGATAGCACCAGGCTATAACATTGGTTCCTCATATCCCTGAAGCGCTGGATGTAGTCCTGAACCGATTCTTTATGCTTCTGTCTAATGCTGGTTAGGTCCGACAGCTTCATCTCGTGTGTGCCGGAGTTGAAGTAACTGTGAAACCACTTCTCGAGATTGGCCCAACTCTGAACCGAGTTGTAGGGCAACGACGAAAACCATGTGAAGGCCGATCCTGAGAGAGACAGTGAGAACAATCGTACTTTGAGCGCGTCCATAGCCGATGCTTCTCCGCACTGAGCCAGAAATTGGCTGACATGTTCATAGGTCGAGACGTTGTCTTGCCCAGAGAATTTCGAAAAATCCGGCACCTTGTACTGGTTTGGCAGGGGCACCCTCTCAAAATATTCCGGATACGGGTACCGGTACATATTGCTGAAGTCCTTTGGCTTAAGGCCGAACTGATCACGCATGAAAACTATGATCAGATCGGCCCAAGGCTTGTTTTCTTGAGCTTGCAGCTATGGTATCGGCTCGTACTGCTCATATTGCATGCTAGGCTGCCGATACTACGTCTGTGGTGAATGAGGTTGGTTGTACTGCTTGTAATTGCCTCTTAGGTACTGATGTTGGACTTGATTCACGAGAGGAGGCAGCTGTGGTATCAACGGAGCTGCTGCTCAAGGGAAGGCCGAACACCGCTGGAGTTGTGAGGTGGGTCTGGCATGTAATTGCCAACCGGCACTTTGTGTATGAGAGGTTGCCGATTGGTGCTGAACATGTTCTCCATCTGCTCCTGAGTTAGTATTGGGATTCCGTGGCCCTGATGCTAGGCTGTTGCCTAGTCAGAAGTTTGGGCGTTGGTTTTGCAGCCGATGATTGTACATTCGGCTAAATAGGAGCCCCCCTAGAGGAGTCGGTTGTCCCAGTGGAGGAATTGGTAGCCCTTCTGTTCCTTAGTTGCCTTGGGGAGATCGGCTAGCACTTGCTTTTTTGCCGCAAGCTTGGCCCTGCACTATTCGAGTTTCGCCAACAAGTCAGCCTCTTCTTCTTCGAGTTGGCCGATCTTAGTCTGTGTAGCCGACGGCCCAGCCGTTAGTTCATCCAACTTGGCCTTCTCGGCCACTATGTTTTCGGTGGCATTGATCGAGGCCGCTAGGTCGGCTTGGGCTCGCTGGTCGACCATTCTTTGTACAACCCTTTCCAGTTTGAACCGGTGCTGGTCGATGAAGACGGCTCGGGAGATCTTCTTGGCCAACTCATCGGGGAGCTGACCCTGAATGTCATTAAAGCGTGCTCGGGCTGGCTCGCACTCCATGACCAGTTGATCTACATCGATGCTGAGCCGACGATGGATGTCTTGAAGCTTCTCCTTGATGTCATCGGCTATGGTAGTCTGGTCTTAGCTAGTGGCCTCTTTTTTCTCACTGACAAACTCTTTGATGTCAAATGGAAGCAAATTGGCTAGAGTCTGCAGAAAGAGTTTCACAATTAAAACAAAGCATGGCAGCCGATCCCAAACTTTTGAGGAGAGGAGAAGCAAACTTACTCGTACAGCAGGAGTATGCGCAGCTGCTTCTTCAGTGTGATGGCTGCCCGTAGCCAACTGAGTTCGCTCCCTCGATACACGGGGGGCAGCCAATGGAGATCGAGGGGGCTGCAAAAAGCATAAGTGTTAGTACGAGTCGGTCAACACAAGCATGAGTAAAAAGATAAAGGAAGAGATAAGTTCAGAAATTACTGGTGAGGCTGGACGAGGAGGTCGGTTGGCTAATCTCTTGAACTACAAAGAGGATTTGGTAAGGGTTTGAATGATTATAATTTAAGGGCCAGATTAGATAAAACAAGATGCTTACTGATCGCTTCAGAGCAGGAGGGCTTGGTGGAGTTGGATCATCAGTCGGCGGGCTGACAGAGTTATGGCTGGAGCTGCTCGATTCGGCCGCTTCTTTCACAGCTTCTGGGATCTCCTCATCCATGACTTCTTTTTGAAGGGCTTCGTCAATGCTGGGATCGAGTGAAGGCAGGCTATCGGCTGGTGTAGTCGGCCTTGGTTTCCTTTGCTTCTTCACGGGGGCAGCCGACGGTCCTGCAGCCGATGGGGCGGCCCTTTTCTTCCTTGTCATTGCTTGGCAAGTTTGGTCGTGCATTAAGGTCTTCAGTTTCGACGCGTCCCAGCCGATGGTCGACGAAGCGTATCCACATCCGTTCACGAGAATGCCCAAGCGGTATTTAATGGTGATGCCAGAGTTGCTCACCGTGGGGGGATCCAAATTTGTCGTCTGCAAAAGGAAAAAAATGTTTAAAGTGTTAGCAAGAGACGACAGCCGATTGATCAAGAAGAAAAGATGCGTAAGGATGGAAATACTTACAGAGGGGATTTCATCTGGCAGGAGGATGGTGAGGTACATGGAGACATGTCGATGGAAGATGTGTTGCTTGATCTCCACCCACCATCTATCATAGGTCGCGCTCCTCTTGTGGGCCAACTCTAGGATCCCGATGCTGCCGAGGGGTGGGCTCTTTATCTCCATTAATTTGTTCATCACCAAATTTGAGTCGATCACCCCTCGGGTCCCTATCTTGTCGGCGTAATAGCAGCCGATCGGCAGCTGTCCAAGCCCAAACTATCTTCTAGCCGACATTTGGTAGTAAAATTTGTAGTAAAATTCGTAAGTCTTTGTTACATTGCGGCCTTGATGTACTCCAGTCGGCAAGACACATGGAGTGAGTGCTATGGTGAAGATTTCTCTACACTTGGGATATTTTTCCGAGTTGATCTCATCCAAGTTTAAATCAATCGGCAACTCAAATTCCATTCGGTCTTTGTAGAAGAACCAAGTCCGATTGTTTTTGGCCAGGCCATCATAGAAGGAGATGAACCACTCGGCCAGCAGCTCACTTGATTGCTTTGATCCAGAGTGAGTGGCTGCGGCTTCCCCAAAGGACATACATCTTCTGGTAGCCACTTCATTTCCATCATCATCTTCAATCGGCTCCAGGAGGGGGAAGCAGGCGTCGGCTAATCTTGGCCGACCAGATACTTTCTAGGTTAACAACACAAGCCAGAGTTGCAGAAACCATCAAGGGACTCTAGTGCTAAGAGTGGCGTCGGTTGCGATCTTGGACACGGCTTGGCTCAACATCTGATAAAGGTAGCCGAGGAGGAATTTGCCTAAGGGGAGTTTTTTCTTATCAACTAAGGCCTTGGCTAGTACTTGCCAATTGGCTGTGGGACCGCAACTTGACCTACAGAATATGAACTTCTCCAGCCACATCATCAAAAAGGCGGTATGCTCTCTGGCATTAATCGGCCCAATTCCCATGTTCATGGACACATATCCGTTCCAACCCCCAATTGCTTTGGTATTAAAGGAAAACTAGTCCTTGTTGTCCAGTTGGTTGGGGTTAGCTGATGACATGATGTCAGGACCCATTAGCATAAAGACATCGGCTAAAGTTGGGGTCATGGGACCTTGTTGGTAAAGAAAGGCATTCAATGTGTTGTTCCAAAAATATGTTGCAGCCGACACTAATGGTTCGTCCTTGGGCATGTCGGCATGGATAAAGCGAGGCATTGGGCTATTTTGATTTCTTCCCAGTGACTTTGTTTGCTGGCCTGCATCCTTTTGTACCACGACGACCATGACTTGTCAGTTGAAGGCCAAGATTTAAAGGTGCTGTTCCAGTGGCCTAAGTTTGGGTTCCTCATTCTATAGGGCACTCTGTTGGTTTCGGCTATGATGAACTCAGTGGGATCCTTATTGCCGATAGGCCCTAAGTAATATCTCTCGTCATTGACTAGGCTTGGAACTGCTACTTGATGAGTGAGATGCTACAATCGAAAAAAGAGGTGGATTTCAGACTTGGAAAACCTAAAATTAAGACCTACGGCTAAAAGATGGGAAAATAAAAGGGTTGGCCGATTGGGCGTACCTCGGAGAACTCGGCGGGTGGAGAGCCTGGTTGAGCGGCGGGGGTCGCCATTGCTGCGGTTGAGTTCGTCGGAGAGGTGGGATCACCGCGGTGGGATTGAGGAAGCCGAAGAGGTCACCGGGGAACTCGAGGACATTTGCTGGTTTGTGGATCGTGTTGAGGCATGGGTTGTTCGGCATGGAGAGGCATTATTTAAAGGGTTTTCATAACGGCCGAAACAAACTCGACCTAGGGTTGTGCTGGAAATAGGATTGGATAAAATCCGCAACATTATCAATGCCGCGGACTTGGGGGGTATGTGTTAACGACCAAATTTGCTAACCAAACCCCTGAGTTTGAAGCGTGTTTGAAGTAGAGATTGGAGCGGAATTGGAGGAAACGCGCAATCTACAGAAACAATGGCCGCATCTGCTAAGTCCAAATCGTCTACGGAGCCAGTCGGTTGAGTCCGAGTCGGACCAGGATAGCCGATAGCCGATTTCGATTGGAGACGAAGGTGGAGCCAATCCCGAAAGGAAAGCTTAAATATAAATTATTGGATCCGGTTTCCAGAAGTGTGTTAAAGATATTGCCATCTACGGATAAGGTCCTAACGGCAATTGTATCTTTAAGTTAGGATATTTTGTATAGTTTCCTTTATAGATAATGCCGGTTTGTTTAGAGATTTAATCTGTAATAGGAATCGTGTCTGTTACGGACTCATTATATATTCAGGTATAAATATGACCCGAGACCTTGTAAAAAACAACAACACGTCTCAATACAACTTCGGCGCATCGCCAACTTTTTCGTTTTACGTTTTCTCGATGAGTTCTTGCTTTGCTCTCAAGCTACATCGGTTTCGATCTTCGAACAATGTAATTTCTTGTTACAAGTGGCTTATATCGTCGGGATTAGTGCTTCCATCATCATGATACTTTAATTATGATGTTATAAACTGCTTAATTTATCATATGTGGCATATAATCTAGATCAATGTCTAGATCTATGGATCGGCTAATATCTCTTTGAAGATAGCAACCGACAGAGATAGATCCAGAGGTTGATTTAGGTTATATGGTGTATCTACCATCTCGAGGAGTTCTCATTAGCCTAAATAGATCTCGTACCTCTTTTTGTACTTAATGTTGCATCAAGCTGATCTATTAAGTCACTTTTAGAGCTATACAGATCTATTCGGTTCAATGTTTACTATTAGAGATAGTACCGGGGTTTTCACCGGTCTTACCTGTTCTAATCTTGTTTATGTATTATTACTGATAAATGTATTAGAACTGCCTTTTATATCAAGATCTTAATCTACTTAAATGTGTTAAGCTCATTATCAATCTGTTAGGTTATATTAACAACCGATTGATCTTAGGTTAATGCATTTAGTTCAGATTAATATCTTCTTATAAAACATATCGGAGTACTAGCCGATTTACATTAGATCTGCGACATCAGCTAGGTTATAAATATATATAATTATTATCCTAATGTACCTTTGGATCTAAGTGATTTATACTGTCTCGGTATGCTGCCGATCTATCCCAGTCACTTAATCTAAACGTGCTTTGGATAGCAATTATATATTTATTGATACCCATAGCCGATCAAGTAAGATCTAACCTTAACCAAACGCCTATCTTTTTGTTTCTTGTTGGTTGCAGGATCAAACCAACTGGCACGCCCGCTCAGTCACCAAAGGCGACCAATTTTGGACCTGCACTAGAGTTAAGCAGATCTTCCAAGCCAATGCGTGTAAAAAAATGCACACCAACGCGACGGAGGCAAAAGTGATGGCGTGAAAAACTCTTAGACGGTGATTGTTATTTAGAGAAACGTGGTGACGGCCGAAATGGAAAAACCCTGAAATCTCTCCAAGATAAGATTCGGTAAATCCGCAACATTAACAATATAGCAGACTTGAGAGGCATGTGTTAACGACCAAATTTGGTAAGCAAATTATCAGATTTGGATCTGAAGACGAAGCCGATTTGGAGAGAGTTTAGTTCTTTCAAAGAGAGTGCACGCTAAGTAATGACCGAGTCGGCTAAGGAGTTCATCGGTTGGTAATCGAATCGGCTAAGGTAACTGTCGGCTGGTACTGAATCGGACAAGGATAGCCGATGTAGCCGATTTCGATAAGGACAGATGATGGACCAATCTTGAGGAAAAGGTGTTGGAATTAGCTTCGGATTGGTTAAAGTACTTCAGAGATATTGTCATCTACGGATAAAGTCCTGAAAAGACAATTATATCTATTAATTAGAATATTTGTATAGTTTCCTTATAGATAATATCGGTTTAGGCATATTTGTAATTCGATCTGTAGTAGGGATAGGAATCATGTCCGTTACAGACTCATTGTGTATCTGGGTATAAATATGACCCAAGACCCTGTAATCAAGAAGAAAACACACAATCAATACAACTTCGGTGCATCGTCACCTTTTTCCTTCAATAGTTTTTGACGAGTTCTTGCTTTCGGTGCATCGTCACCTTTTTCCTTCAATAGTTTTTGACGAGTTCTTGCTTCTAGTTGGGCTGCATCATTTGATCTCCAGCGAAAAGGTAATTCTTGTCACAGCGGTTTGTGTTATCGGGATTAGTGCTTCCATCATCATGATACTCCAATCTTGTATTTGTAATCTGCACAGTTATCATATATGTTATATAATGTAGATCGATATTGTGGTCTAAACCCTAATCGGCTAGCATCAATCACTAGATGATAGCCGGTAAGTTAGGATTTCAATGTTAATCTATATTATATAGTATATCTACCATCTTGAAAGGTGTTCATAGACTCGTACAGATCCTATGCTTCTTTTGGTACTTAATGTTGCATCGGTTAGGTTCGATCTATTAAGTCGTCTCTAGAATCATAACAGATCTATCTTGTTTTATGATCATTATTAGAGATAGTATCGGAGCTTCAGTCGATCTTATCTGTTTTAACTGTCTTGTATGTTTTATATTTACTTGATATGTTAAAGATGTCATTTATATTAAGATCTCTCTATAATTAAATATATTAAGCTTGTAATCGATCTGCTAAGTTATCTTAGTATATGATCGATCCCTGTTTAATATATTTAGCTAGTAGTGATATCTTAGTATAAAATGGTATCGCAGTATAGCCGATACACATTAAATCTATGACATGGCTATGATTGAAATATATATATATATAATCTACATATTGGAGCACTTTTAGATTTAAGTGGTTTATACTGTCTCGGTACACTTCTGATCTATCCTAATCACTTAGTGTAAATATGTTTTGATATCTGGATTATGTATTATGAATATCTTTAGCCGATCAATTAGGTTTAATTATCTCAGCCGATTCAATGTACATCGCATCGGCTTAACACTAGGCGATACGTCATCGGCCACCAGCAGATCGGCTATCATTTGCAAGCTAATACTTTCCGTTGTTTCTTGTTGATTGCAGGATCAAATCAACTAGCACGTCTACAAACCTCAAGTAATAATTTGGATCTGCACTAGAGTTAAGCAGATCTCTCAGGTCAGTGCGTGAGAAATTTTCTCATCAATAAGCACCATTTAGAAGTGCTGTTGATGATGCTCTTAGAGCATGTATTAGAAAACTATTCGTAGGGTGTGAGTGTAATGTTACGTGTATAGTGGTGTGTACCTGTGTCTATCGTGTAATGAAAAAATTGTTTCTACTGTATTGCTAAGTAACACACAACAGTAAAAAAAAGAGCTTCACAGTAATGGGTGCTGATGCAATAGTTGTTAGGAGAGGTTCTCCGTAAATACAGCTGATTTGATCCCTCCTAAACCCTAAACTTGATACTTCTGTCTACTTCCTTCTCTCTTGTTGTCGATTGCCCTGCCTGACACCACTATAATCATTTCTATTTTTCCTTCTTATGCCAACCTACATTAACTATTAGACCCTCACGCAACCTCCACTCTATTCTTTGCCTCTACATAAGTAGATCCTCTGTTGCTTAATTTATATATGTAACTGATGCTCATAAGACCTAACTACGTAACCACGGATCTACTTAGAAGAAAAAAGATATATTTGCAAGATATAAGTGCAGAAAATGTGTTTCCGTATGGATGTTAAATGTTTATATAAGGTTAGTGCAAAAATATAAAAATTCCAATAAAAATGACAAACACATAACCGACACAACTAAAAATCATTTATTTGTGGGCAAACTAATAATCGTTTCAGGGTAAGGCTTTTAAGCTTTTACTCTTCGGTAAAAAAACTAAGTTATAAAATTAACTTATAGAATTTAAAATTTGGTATGGAGTATATGGCACAGGTCAAACAAACAGTTCAACAACAATATGATAGGAAGCATGGAACACAAAACCAACCACCAACAATACCTATTAAAAGTTTGGAACATTTGAATTAGAGAAGAAAAATACCAAGAGATATTAATTGGTGGTCTAGGCCAAGAGGTAAGCACAGGACATTAAAGATGTAATGCTAAGCAATTTTCATGTTTATTTCTTTAACATCAAAATCTATGTCAACATTTTTCCTCTAAATTTTACCGACAGTTAACAAAATTACTTTAACACTAACATAGAAGATGAGTGTCGGGGATGGAGTAAAAATAGCTGTTCTTTTGTTGGCAGGGAGGTGCCGCAGATTTCAATATTAGTTTTTATCACCATCCTGAAAAAGAAAGCCCTAAAAATATCTAACAAAAAATATCTAACAAGGATATATCCAGGAGTGAGCGTCATTGTGTGTACAAAATGTAAAAATGTAAAAATGGAGTGTTGAAGGTTTGTACAACTGTACGTAGAAGACCGTCACATGAAGTATACGTAAACCAACCACCATCACTACCCATTAAAAACTATTGGGGCATATCATTTTCCATTGCAAAACCGGTGGTCCGGATGTGAGAACACCGATCGATCAATCTGCCCCTCAGGAGGTAAAGAAGCATCCACACACAACCGCATTGGTCACGACCAGTGACTTTTCAGAAAGACAAGTATATATCTGGACCCAAAAGGTCTCGATGACTCCAGCTCCAATCAACCGCGGATGAGCCTACCACAAGACTTCCAATTCCAAAAGCGCGTAAACAAATACCCAAATCCCAACCGCGATCGAGCGGAAAGAAATTCCGCTCGCGGCGACGGCGGAGACGGCGTACTCACACACGGTCGCGCGACACGGCGATAAGCTGAGCACCCGATCCCTCGTTTCGGCGCAGTTGCAGGGTGCCCGCCTTTCGACGTTATAGAATCGATGCTTTTTTTTCTGGTCGCCGGATCGATCCCGTTCATCCTCCCAGGGGAGGCAGCGAACATGAGTTGTTTGTTGGTAACCATCGTTTCTAAGCCGTTGGATCGAGGGACGGACGGCTCAGGTTCCGACCTTCATTCCAAGAAGAATATATAAAAAAGTGTCTGCTGGTACTAGGATGATCCACAGCATGATCACGTCCACAGCGGATGGCTCCTTTTGTTTAAGGACGTGATTATACAGTACGTGCTCTTTTAGTAGCCTAAACACGTGAAATTAGTATCCTGTTCAATCAAGTGCGTTCTCTGAAAATAGACGTGTCTAATTAGCCATTCATCTGTTTCCCATGTGGGAAGAATGTAAGCATGCAACAGCAAAACTTCAAATATTTTTTTAAATTACATATCCGATCTCCAAACTAATTATATCATTATATTCATCATTATATTTATGTTATTAAATATTGATCATACACGATCAATGTTCTGACGAAAAGAAATGTTCTGACGAAAAGAAATATATATGTTGTAAATTACTTTTATTATATACACAAATTACTTTTATCATATATATATATACTTTTATCATATATATATATTATTTTTATATTTGATTAATTTACCTCTTAGATATTTATGAAAGTAAATTCAAGCCTAAAAAGTAACTTACACAAATCATAATTACTTTTAAAATTTATTCTTATTTTTAAATCATCTAATATAGGTATTCTCTAGATGATTAATTCTTTTTTAAGAGAGTTACTTTTAATAATGAAAAGTTACTTCTACTTCTCTAGAGAGGAGAGGGTACTTCTTCTATCAGTATAACTACTTCTGACATTGACATTATGAATAGTTACTTATGTTATCGTGAAGAGTTGCTATTTTTCTTCGAAGTTACTTTCTTTTACTAGTGTAATTAGTTTGTAAGTTATATTTCTAATCGTCAAGGGGTTGTAATTGTTTTTTAAGTTGTTTTTTCTCTATAGTTACTTCTAATCATTAATCATTAAGGTTACTTCTATTCTCTACTTCTTATACGATGAAAATTACTATTTTTTAAAAAATAATATATTGATTACTTCAAAAATAAAGAAAATAATTTTATTTACTCGTGAATCTTCTCTACATTTTACTTCACACCGTTTCTTATTTAAACATTGTCCACTATGTGTATTTCAATGTAACGAAAATTACTTTTATTGTAAAATTAGTTACTTCTGAGGTTTAAGTAAATTTTTAGATATATTTAATATTACACTTGTTTTGTTATATATTTTGAGTGAAGTGTGATGGTTCAAACAGATTTTAAAATTAATATACGGTTTTAAAAGATATAACTCATAGGTCCTGTAAGAAAAATGAGCTAGTGCAAAGGAAGGGATTGGTTGGTGTTAGCCCATCACGTGAATATGCGTCTTTTTGCTTCAGAATTTTTCGGTATGGTTGATCGGACGGTCTATACACATATCGCTTGATCGGATGACTCACACATGTGTCAGCTTTATAAGTCTAAATCAAGAGCACGTATGAAATAGATTTTGTATTTGATTAATGCATTGGCCCAACTGCTGCCTACCGTTTCTGGCTGTCACGCTTGGATGATGGGCGTGGATGGGATCATTAGGGGGCACAATGGATGATGGGTCTGAGACTCTGAGTGCTTAGTACCACTTGTTTCTTAATTAGCAGATTAAATAACGCAGCGGGCCAAGATTCTGACGCGAACGGGCGCGTCCCGGGGGTACGATATTTTTCTGTAGCCGGAGTGACGCGGCTGATGGTGCTGCTGCCCTTGCTCGCGTTTGCAACCGCAGGCAAGCCCATGCTCACACGGCGCAGCCCACACAGACTGACAGCATCACGGCACCAAGCCGTTCGCTGTACTTTGCTGCATTATTTGGGTGATGATACTGTAGGTTTCAATCCTCAAACTATTGAAGATCCTGTTCATATAACATAGATGTTAGCACGTTTTTAAACTATTGAAGATATATTTTATATAAAAAATTCATATACAAGAGATTATTTGAAAAAAATCAAATAAATTTATTTTTTAAAATTTTTAAGAATTAATATCATGTGTTAAATATGTTTCTAATTTTATGCACAACTAATTAGACAAAATCATTGTCTAGAAGAAGCCGTAAACTTCAAATGTCCATTTTTGCCGTAAAAGCAAGATTGGGAAAATCGGCTAGCTCAACGGACAAGATGCTGTCAGGGGTGGAGGCTACGGACAAGATGCTGTCAGGGTGGAGCTTTGGGCCTGGTTCGAATTCTCTGAACCCAAATTTATCTCATCTATTCTTTTTTTCATTTTCAAACATGAAAATCCTTTGCTCCATATCCGCGTAAAAGCGAGATCAAATCCTCGCAACTACTCTGTTTATATCGTAGGATGCTAACTAGGACCCGATGTAAGTGGCGTTAGCGCATTGCAAGTCGTATGCTAACACAACACGGTGTCACATCAGCAATATCAGTGCTGAATCAGCAAAGATAAAAACTGTTTGAACCCATCTGTTAACGTCATGATTGGGCCTGTTCGGAGGAGATTTGCTGCGGCTGTGCAGCCGCAGCAGCTACAGTATAACAACACAAGTCATACTGCAGCACAGCTACCGTCACTGAAATTTTTGGCATTTTTAATTTTATTTTTTTAAAGATTTACAAAATTAATTTTTTTGAATTTCGAAATTTACACATCTAATCTCCTCCCGCCCTCCGGGAAGACGTGACTGGAAAAACGTCCTCCCAGGGCGTATTATCCGACGTGGCGGACGGCGTTGGGTGCCATCTCGCGCGGAAGGAATTTTGCGCGGCCCCCTTCCCGCCCTTGGTAAGGGCGTTTTTCATGTGCACGGGGCCGCCGCAAAAGGCCGGCCGCGCCGGCATTTTTGCAGCGGCCCCTTCCCGCCCTTCCGGAGGGCGTTTTTGCCTAAACCCTAATTGCCCTAATCGACATCGACCCACCCTCTCTCGTGTTGTTTGAGATGTAAAATGTTATCGTTGTATTTTTTGCTAATATAACCAATCCATTTGATTTGTGGTATTGTTGCAAATGTAACCATCTTCGTGATTTGTCGTATTGTTTGAAATGTAAATGTTATCGTCGTATTGTTGCAAATGTAAATATTGTTGCAAGTGTAAATGTTCGAGGTATCGTACATATGTTGTTTGCATTACCTGTGAACATATTGTTTTAACCAAGTTAACTTAGTTACAATGGTTAAGCAGTTGTTTGTCACACTGTTACATAACCCATTAGGTACGGATGATACAATATAACTAACTCATCCCCGACGAGTCAAGGCTCGGCTACCTACGGAACCGTTCAAGGGCGATAAGCTTGTCATCAATTTTCTCTTTCCTTCTCGATGTTGTACTCCTTTTGAGTTTCACATTCAGTTACTTTTAGGCCGTTATATTGGGGAATGACATTGTCGATCCACCTAGTGAATCCACACCTTCTTTGAATGCCCTGGTAAAGAAACACATGTAATCAGTTAGAGAGCCACTAGAGCGAAGACGTTTGCAGAATTGATAAAATGAAAGACGTACAACGAAGTCGTTGTCTAAGTTGGGGCAAATGAAATATCTCCGACCATATGTTCGTGGTTCAAAGGAGGTAGCCATCTTGCAACGATTCCTACAACCGCACATAGGACGCTCCGACCATTTAGGGAAACCCAGTGGGTTGTTCCTCCAAGCTAAGCTTGCGATTTCGACGCGACGTTCATACTCCATCCAAGCCTGAATGAATTGTTCAGTTGACTCAGGTTGTGTTACCGTCTAACCGATCGAAGCAGGTTTAACCGTATCGATCCAATCTTTGTATGGACACTGACGTACATCCTCCTGGTTGCACATTTTTTATAGTCGGGGTTAAAAAATGGAACAAGCGAAAAGGTTAAAGAAAGAAAAATTATACTCACGACAAAATCGTCATCCGCAATCTCGGGACACACGAAGCATCTTTGTCCTCTAGTTGCTTGTCTTATGGATCTTACCACCTGGCAACGTAGACCACAGTGGCATTCTGGACGTTCCCGCCATGTGGATAGTGCCAGCTGATCCATAGGCCAGTCCAAAGCTTCAGCGCGAACTCGACGTTGGTACTCAGCCTTCCGTTGAAGGTAGTCTGACCTTGTTTCGCTAAGTGGGTAGTAACGTGTTCCATCGGTTCGTGGGTTCTCCGTATCTATCCACTCAACGAAGTTGCACACCCGACGATATGCCTGCATGAGGTGTTAACACGATGTACAATCAAGTTAGCGTTTTCTGCGTGAAGATTTTGTAGATGAAAGCATTGCAGTTAAGCCATACCTGATCAATGTTGGCGCATTGGAAAAATCGTCTCCCCCTGGTTTCAGCGAGGAGAGACGACGTAAGTATGCAGCCATCTCCACAATGGCATAACGGACGGTCACACCATGGTGGAATAAAACCGCTCAAAGGATGGAGTCGCCAGTGGAGACGCTCAAGGAATGGATGATATGAAGATCTCATTGCAGGAGTAAATGTAGAAAAGAGAATGCAGATTTGAAGAGCTCGTATTCGGATCTAGGCAATATATAGTGCAGAGAGGTGAAGGTTCACATCTATGTATCGTTTATGTCTGTCACGGGGCAACAGCTGAACGAGACGTATCGTGTAGGATTGTCACGGGGCAAAAGTTGATAGCGACGTATCGTGCAGGACTATCACGGGCAAAAGCTGATAGCGATGTCTCGTGCAGGTCTAACTGGGCCAAAAGTTTTTTTGTCGTTAGTAAGAGTATCATGCAGCGAACGATACGGAAGGATCTCGTGACATGTGAGTGCGACGAACAGACATAGATATATACAAACATCAAACACAAAATAAATAATTACAATTTATACAAACTGTTGCACACAGAAGCTACTGACGAGGCCTCTTACCCCTTTCCCTCCTAGGCTGTGCTCTGACGTGCCCCTGAGAGTACGTCAGCCACCATATGACGCATGCACCACCTACTCCGAGCATCATGCCACCTAGCTGGAAGTCCCCTCTCCGGCCAACCATTCTGAAGATAGTCGATTGCCCTCAGCATGCCGGCATGACGATCATGTATGAGACAAACATTGGGCCTCATACGAACGACTTGGCATCGAACTCTCTCCAAGAACCAATACCAGCTTTCGGTGTTGTCACTCTCGACAAATGCAAACGCCATAGGTAACACCGGTTGTTCCCATCTGCTCCAATCGCCGTCGCATCTCGACCTCTGTATTTGCTCTCGAAAAGGTTCCATCTATGCACAAAGACACGGGCGACGGTGCACAAATGCGTTGATGCAAGCACCAATCGAGAAAAATGCTCTTTGCAGCACGCTCTTGCTCGAATCAGTAGATGATAGAAATGTTTGAATGTCGTAGTAGGTATTGGGGTTTCTCTGAGCAATGGTGGCTAATAGACGAGGTAAATTATCATACGATGCTTCAAATGTGCTATACCTCATCTCCAATATCTTTTGTTTCGCCCTCCAAGCCTTCGCATAGCTAATAGTATACTTGAATTTGTTCTCAATGTGCCTAATAATGGAGGCGGGTTCAAAATCGTGTTTTTAACAACATGGTGTACATCTCACCGGCAACAAACGCCGACGTGATGTTGCGGTGGTACTTATCTACCCCGGCAACATACATGTGTGCTCACCAACAATGCGACTTTCCAATAGTCACTCCATTTCCCCTTGTATGCATGAACGCGCCACGGACAATCATCCTTCATACACTTCACATCATACACATAGTTCGTAGACTTCACCACCCTAAACTCTCTATGCAAATACACCGCCCAATGCTTCACTGCCTCTTTCATGTCTTCCTTATGAGCATACCTAGCACCCTGGATGACCTCGTTATCCTTGTATTCAAATGAAACATGTTGTCCTTCCGAGATAACAAGCTGAGAGAAATCAGCTTTTTCCCAATCGACGGGCATGACATCTTCTTCCTCGTCCGATGATTCATTGCCCTCCGCCTGCTCATTTTCAGAATCCTCCCTCTCCATTTCGTCAACAATTGCTTTGATTCTCTCCCCCTCGTCTGCCACGCCAATCGCCTCCTCCAAGCTTGCTTCATTGCTTGGACCTTCGCCATACTCTGTTTGCATTGTATTAATGCTGTCGTGCAGTGCCACAAAAATAACAAGGGGCCAGGACCTTTCAAGTGCCATGTCCACATAACGTCTCCACGACTCAGTGTTATCAATAGGCATAAGTTCCCAATAATATCCTTCTGTTGCACGACTTACTACAACGAATAGAGATATTGTGTTCACTCTTGTATCCACTTTAAATCCACGTAGCAACCAACTATACACGACTCAAATGTTTTCTCTCGCGGCCTATCGATGCCCTTTGATTTCATCCTAAATTCGACAAATCTACACCTTCGGACCGTATCTAACGTTGCCTTCACCGTGAACTATCGAAATATGATCTTACTTGCCATAGTGCCGACAAACAAATTAAAACGAGTTTATTCCATACTACGAATATATTGCCTAGATGATTACTGTGCCTAACTTAATTTCTTTAACAATATGTTCTCTGGTCTACATCTTAAATTTTCCCAAATCGATTTGTTCGTTTCATCTACCGCCAATCGTACCTCGTTCATTTCAATTTGCCAAAATTTATAAACTAAATTCAATTAAATCATAGTTTACATCTAAACATATTTTGATTATCAACAAAATTATACGTACGATCATTTTCTATAGTGCTTACCATCTACTCACATAATTTACACTTAGATCCAAACACATTCTACCTAAGTTCATCTATCTATTCTACCTCTGTTAATGTCCATTAAATTATCCTTGTTGATCTATCTATTCTACCTATGTTACTGTCGATTAAATTATCTAAATTGATCTAAATTAAATCATCTGTTTTACAAATCTATAACAAAATATTCAATACCTATTCAAATATTACAAATTTATATTTTTCCTAATATTTCATTTACATACTAACTAACAAACAAAATAACGACGGGATATTGCATTTACCTCGGATGAAATACGCAATCCAGCAGGCTTCGCCGCGCTCCTCCTCTTCCTCACCTCTCTCTGTTCTTTTCTGGATTTGGGAAGGTGTAAATGAGGTCAAAATCATTGAGTGTCGGCTTATATACTTGGTGGTAAAAACGCCCTTGGTAAGGCGGGAAGGCCGTGGCAATTTTGCGGGCGCGCCCCGTAGCGAGTGAAAAACGCCCTTAGTAAGGGCGGGAAGGGGGCCGCCGCAAAAATACCAGGCGACCGGCCTTTGCAGCGGCCCCGTGCACGTGAAAAACGCCTTACCAAGGGCGGGAAGGGGGCCGCCGCCTGCAAAATTCCTTCCGCGCGGCAGACGGCACCCAACGGTCTTCGCCACGTCGGATAATACGCCCTCGGGAGGGCGTTTTCATCACGCCCTCCCGGAGGACGGGAGGAGATTAGATTTGTAAATTTTTGAATTCGGAAGTTATTTTTGTAAATTTTTTAAAAAAAATTAAAAATGCCACAAATTCACCGTCACAGCAGGCTGCAGCGTCGTGTGTGGCCGAACAGGCCCATTATCTTCTCTCTTTTTTCTTTCGCTGTTGCAGAGGTCCGAGCTTGAAATGGCAATCATAGAGAATTCCAGATGGGCCTAGGCCTTGTTGTTCATACGGACCAACTTCGGAAGCCCATCAAGTATCAACACTTTTACCTTGTTTGCTGGGTTAGCTGGACCTTAGTAGTAGCAGACAACCTATGTTAACACAGACTACTAGTACGATATTTCAAACACGCACCCACACACGAAGCGTGGAGGTGAAAACGAACAGATCGTTGCAAGAACACGGGATCAGGTTTATCAAACAACATGATAACCACATAATTATTATATCACGTTTTGATTTTTGAAACTTTCTGAACTTCAATAATAAAAGAGTGGTCTTAGGTGAGCCTACCACAGACAAATCCACTTATCATTATCTTGCTCGTGGTCAAGCTCCCGTACCCTCCCATTCCGAAAGGTAACGGGGCCGGCCCTTAGGTCCAAAGTTGTATGTCACTGCAGTGGTGCTGATAGATTCAACTACTAAAGCTCTGTTATCGGACATTGCAGGCTTAGCATCTATTTTTCGTATATCGCTCCACCACACTAAGAAGATGTGGTCTTGTCGAGTGCTTTCGCTCCGTCTAATTTAGAAGATGATGATAAGCGAAAAAAGTGGAACACTAAGATGCCGATGAACTCAAGCTAAAAGAAAAATTCCGTGTGATATATATAGCGGTAACCGTACGGGTTTTGCGGTAAGCACGCGGTTATAGTGGTAACCGCTTTACCACGGGGACGACAACCGCTAAAAAAGGGTTAGATATTGGTAATCCTACGTGACAAATAGATTGCTTGTGTATGCAGTGTATTCCCTATATGGTCGTTAGTAATAGAGTAAGAATTAAAAATAAAATAAAGTAAATTACACTTATGTCATACAAATATAGGTGATAAGTACAAACAGGTACTCCAACCTGACAATTTGCAAAACGTTCACTCTGGAAAATTAACAAGTCGGTTCGAACTAAGATCCACTTTTGTATGATTGAACTGAGTGACATGTACAGGCAGCTAGCGAAGGTCCATGCGAAAATCATTATCACTGCAAGAACCTAAATTTTATATAGATCACATGCAAATATTTGAGCAAAATAATTGTAAGTATGACAAATAAGACAGACAAACTACTAAGATCATCCTATCTATACAGGAGGTGGGTGTAAAATTTTGATGGTGGCTATTCAAACTTTACACTATAATATATTATTGATAAAAAACAAGAGGTATTTCTGACTTATATACTTACATGGAGAGCTATTTTCTCTCGACCTATTTATATACTTTAAATGACAGGACAGGCCTAGTGATGGTGTCCGAATCACTAGCGTCATTTAACTCAAGCTGACATGTGGTCATTTATATATTTTAAATAACGTTAGTGATGATATTTAAATTTATTTTCAACGTCACAAGTTAATATATAGGGTCATAAGGTATCGTAATTATACTACAAACTTATAATTCTTTTATTTTTCTTTTATATCTTATAGTACTCGTTGCCACGTTACCTAATCATAACCAAATTGCCGGAGGTACTGAGGCGCTATGCGTCTGCAAGAGGAGAAAGGGGAGACCAGGAGCTAAGAGAATCTGATCATTGGGGCTACGGACATTTCTAACCTTTCACTTCATTTTGCTCTCTTATAGTTCTTATTTAACTAAAAGTAAATATTTTAAGAGTGCCTCCCTAAAGGTTAAGTTTTATCATGTCTAAAGGTGAACCCACAACGTTAGAATATCCGGTAGTAGCAAATTTGGCCTACATGTGTTTGATTGTAATGATCATTTTGACTCTGATTTGCATGAGTAAGCAATTAAGGGCCGTTCAACTTGCTCGCGATGAAGATTAAGCGAATACAACAAAAAAAATTATTAACACATAATTAATTAAGTTTTAATATTTTAAACTTAAAAAATAGATTTATCTGATATTTGAAAGCAACTAAATTGTATATAGAAAATTTTTTCACAAAATATATTGTTTAGTAGTTTAAAAAACTTGCTAACAAAAACCCATGTAAAACCTGTATTTAATCAGAAAAAATAGGGCTGTACTGAAACAAACCATTTAGAAGTTGCTAACACTGTTTTCTTTTGCACCTAGTATGGTAGCCGTAATTTACTCATTATAATAACGGCAAACTTTAAATGCCTTCAGGCTTTAAATGCCAATTATACTGTATAATTGTAAAGGGAATCTTCTTCAGGCCAATACAATTGCGCCAATGTCCAAACAAAACATGTCAACTCTTTGCGAACAGTACTTGTTTTTACTGGAAACAGTACTTGCACTTGACAAAGTGGGCTACTAATCGATCGGATTAGCATATTAGTGCGTGCTTCATTGGCTGATTAGCTGCCCTAAAAAGATATTAGTTGATCGATTTGCTCTCGCTTTTGTTTTCGGCAGACCGGCAGTGCAACTTCTCTAATCTGCCGTCTCTTGTCATGTGCCCTAAAATGCCTGATTCTGCAGGAAGGTTATCAGTCGATTTGAAAACTGAAAACGAAGGCAAACGGAGTAATTAATTATCGTTCCGATATTGTGCCATATGCGGGACAAATTCTTCAGTGAAGTAACTCTTCTTGTCCCGCCCTAGTGGCCTGATTACGAACAGTGTAATTTTATCCTATGATGTTTACATACTAGTGGCACGAGATTAGCTTTTGGATAATCAGGTTAAGGAAAAACAAAAGAGAGATAATGCCAACCAGTCATGTCAGTTCAGTGCATGGATGGATGTGAGATCCAACCTTAGGTGGATCAGTTCCTATCTATCAGTCACAATTTTTGTCAGGGAAAAAAGGCTTAGATTCTTTGACCATCCACCGTATGATATCCGTGTAAAAAGAACGGGCTTTCGACCAGAGGTACAAAGTAAAAATTGTTTTGTCGCGTCTTTTATCGACGTTGATTGGCCGGTAGCTACATTTCACGCAGTCGATGGAGATAAGATTTAGAGCCCTGAGACTGCGAGAGATAGGGATAAGATTACCAGGGATCCGCGGGTTTTAATAGCGTCAAAGACGATTTGGTGATCGCGCACCCCGTCCGTTTCACGTCACTGCACGCGGTATCGTATCCTGCTTCTTTTTTTCTTGTTTTTTTTGAGAAGTATCGTATCCTGATTAAGTGATTCCTGAATCGGAGAATTAGGAGTAGAGAATTTTTTATTTTTTATTTTATTTATTAAAATATTTTAAAAATAATTTTTCGTTTGGAACTTTAAAAAATACTGGTCTCACATATTTTAGGAAGTTTTTTTGACGTGGAAGGCGGTCGTCGGTCTTCGTGTAGGGTCTGCTTGTTGGGGAGTGTTTTTGCGGATGGCCCCCTTGTCGCTCTCTCGGATGATATTTTTGTCGAGAGGAGACCACTTGCAAAATGCAACAAGGACGGCCTGATTTTTTACAAGCGGCCTCTTTGTTGTCCTCGTTGAGGATTTTTTTCCGAGAGGGACCGTCCACAAACTCGCAGCAGGCGGCTTTTACCTTTTGCGGCGCGGCCCCTTGTCGCCTTTCCACGAGCTTTTTTTGCCGAGAGGATCCGCGTGCAAACCACGGTCGAGGGCTATCATTTTGCGGCGACCCCTTGCCGTTCTCGGGAAGGGCTTTTTATTTTTCTGCTCCCGGGTATAAAATGTCCTCTCTCTCCTTGAGTTGTCATTATAATCACTTAAAATCCAAAAAAAGAAGAAAGGAGGGAGGGGCGAGGGTGATGAGAAGGGCAACAATGAAGCTTTGTCAGTTTGCTGACTCCATCGCAGGTAAATACATTCTATCTTCTTTGGTTGCCAATTCTGTAGCATTGTAGCATTAGTAGTATATATTTTAGTTAGATCAAAGATCTTGAGCATACAACAAATTTGTAAAATTTGATACCTAGGACATACAACATATTTCTAGAACTTGAGACTTAGGATATAGTAGAAATTGATGAAGGCGACATTAGATCTGGTTAGTATGACCTGAACTTAGTTAACATACCATTTTTTTCATCGAACAAAATGTCAAGTAAGGCCATATTCCAGTTAGTTCACGGTCAAGGCAACCTTAGATTGGTCCAGATGGTGTTGATCTGTAGAATTTTAGCATGATATCAAAGGGCATTGATAGGCCGACTGAGAGAACTTTTCAGTCAATTTATAGTTGGTTCTGAAAGCCCGTAGATGTCACCTAGAGGGGGGGGGGGGTGAATAGACGATCCTAAAATTTTCTCGAAAATGTAGCGGTTAAAACACACAGGCACCAGAACTTTTGGTACTTGAACCCCGGAACTTCCGGTCAGCACAAGTTGTCTGGAACTTTCGATGTTATAGTCCGGAACTTCCGGTGTTCTGTGACTTAAAAAGATCTGAACTCAAATTCTACTAATTCCTACACAAGTTTATTTTCTAGCAATAGGAAGATACACACAGGCAGTAAAGACAAGCTGCAGGAGGTAAAAGGATAATGCATGAGACACAAGGATTTTTACCCGAAGTTCGGATTCAAAGAATCCTACTCTCCGTTGAGGAACTCCATAGAGTTGGGTCTTCATTAACCCCTTGCCTCACCAAGCAAATCCCTAAGAAGAAGTCTACGTCCTTCAATTCCAACGTTTCTAGGTTCTTACTAGAGATTAAATTGACCACAAAGATCCAAATTTGATCCTTTAGCGTGAACCACAAACGTAAATTGCTCTACCTAGACAACCTCCAAAAGATCAGCTTGGTTTGTCACTATCCATACCTCGTTTCCTTGCGGAGGAGAGATGATCCTTCACAAACTTTCCCGGGCCAATCCACAAATCTTCGAAAGCTCGCGGGAGACACCTAACTATCTAGGAGATTGCTCTCCAAGAGTAATAGGCACCACTCCAAAGCCATGCAAGAATCACCAAGTGCTCAAGTCAACTAGCTCTCTCACCCTCACAATCACTCCAATCACTCAACCTTCTCACAAATTTGGTTATGTGGCTCAAGAATTGAGTTTGAATGTGCTATAACACCATGGGAGAGGCTAGGAGACTAAAAAACGAAAGTGGGATTGCCAAAAGTGAGCGGGGACAAGGTGGGATATATATATAGATACACGCTTGCGTCACTTAGCCGTTACACACAAACTCAGCTGGAATACAGTCCGAAAGTTCCGGTCAGGGATTACCGAAAGTTTCGGCTAACACTTGGTTCTGAGGGTTTGGCTGAGGTGAATAGGTTCGGAAGTTCCGATGTGGAACCTCGGAACTTCCGATCGGTTTTCTTTGCCGAGGGAAGGGGAATTTTCAAAAGCAACTTCAAAAATTCTCACTCAAGGATATTCTGACTAAGAGCACTTAGATCATCTCATGGCATGAGTTTCACCCCTCTTAATAGTACGGTTTTTCCTAAAACTCAAGATTCAAGAAAAAAACTATTATACACCTGTTAACGACCAAATTTGGTAACCAAATCCCTAAGCCCAAGCCAAGATTGGAGCGTGATCGGATCGGGAAAGTGATCTGCAGAGAAGCTGAGGCCACATCGGCTATGATTCAATCGGCTGGAAAACCAGTCGGCTAAGGCCGAATCGGATGGGAACAGCCGATAGCCGATTCCAATTCAGAAAGGAAGATGGGACCGTTTCCGATGGAAAGCTTGAAGATAAATGGTAGATTTGGTTCCCAAATTACGCGTTAAAGATATTTCCATCTACGGATAGAGTCCTGTAACGGCAATTGTATCTGTAAATTAGGGATTTGTTTAGATATTGCTCTTGTAATGCAGCATGGGACCACGTCCCGGGATATTATCGTACCATGTACAGTAGATAGATTAGAAACCGTGTTATGCATGGACTTTGTTGTTCTTGGGTATAAATAGGACCCGAGACCTATTGTATCAAAAAACATACACAATCAATACAATCTCGGCGCATCGCCTCACATTTTTTTAGACGAGTTCTTGATTCGGCTCCGGGTTGCATCGTTTCGATCCCCGATTAAGGTAAATGCTTGTCATTGGTGGTTTATTTCGTTCAATCTAGTGCTTCCATCATCATGATACTCTAGGTTTGATGCTTTAGACTGCACAAGTTATCATATACGACATATAATCTAGAACAATGTCTAGATTTATCTTGCCATCGACTTGTTCTTCTCAGGAAGCAATAGCCGATAGAGCTAGATCCAGATGTTGGCCTAGGTTATATGTTGTATCCACCGTCTTGAGGGGTTTACATCAGTCTATATAGATCTAATGCTATCTTTTTGTACTTAATGCTGCATCACCTATGATCTGTTAAGCCACTTTTAGAAGTATTATGATCTATTCGGTTAGATGTAAATTTGTAGAGACAATGCTGGGGTTTCAACCGGCCTTACCTGTTTTGATATTTCTTTTAGTATTATTTGCTATTAGATTTATTAGAGATGCCTCTTATATTAAGATCTTAATCTGGTTAAATGCTTTAAGCCGGTATCAATCTGTCAGCATCAGCCGATAGCCGATTGATCTAGGTTTAACTCATTTAGGTTAGATCAATATCTTTTCATAAGAAGTATCGGAGTACTAGCCGATCTACAGTTAGGTCTACAGTATCGGCTAGGCCATGAATGTATATATTTATTATCCTAGCGTATATTTAGATTGAGTGATTTATACTGTCTCGGCATAGCCAATCTATCCCAATCACTTAGTTTAAATATGCTTTGGGATAGCAAATATATGTAAATTTGTTTCCTTAGCCGATCCGTAGGATCTAACCCTAACCTTAACACATATCTATTTGTTTCTTGTTGGTTGACAGATCAAACCAACTGGCATGCCTGTTTACATCAGACAGCCGAGAAAAGGACCTGCACTGGAGTTAAGCAGATCTCCCAGGCCAGCGCGTGAGAGAATTTTCTCATCAACAACACCGTCGTCGAATCTTTTCTCCTTTTTGCAATTGATGTTTGGGGTTCTCCTTTTTCAAAACCTGCACAACTAAGCATCTAGGGACTAATTCTCCTGCAAACATCTCAATTAAACGCATTACTCCCTTAACCAAATTGTTATTAACCACCAAAACCCACTTAGGGGGTTAGATGCACTTTCAATCTCCCCCTTTTTGGTTGTTGAGGACAACTTGGTTAAAGCTTACAAAAGGATGGAGTCAATGAAGTTTTGAGTAAAAGGGTTAGATAGAACTCCCCCTAAATGTATACATAGTGTGAAATAAGAGTGAATTCAATATGCATTTTTGATAGATGAGTTTAGGGAGTTTCTAACCACCTCAGTGGGGTGCAACAAAGGTGAAATGAAATAAATTTAAAGAGTATATGACATGACAAGCACACAAAGAAATTGAAAACAACATTTCACCACTCACAAGTCACACAAGCGATTATGCAAATAAGCCAAATTAATACCATAAGGTCTAGCAATCATTACATCCTAGTACACATAGAGTTCACATGTCCAAACGATGGCGAAAGAGAAGATAGACCTAGGAGACAGCTGCATGGCCGGAAGTTTCGGTGGAAAGGTCCGGAACTTTTGGTCGGCTAGCAGTAACAAGCCGACAAGGAAGCACAAAAACGAGAAATTGACCCACTTTCTCAATCTTCTCCCCCTTTAGCATCAAGACACCAAAAAGGGATCAGAGAGAAGGGAAGTCACTTGGAGTCATCGAAGTGGGCGACGATCTTAGTATCTCCACTCTGAATGTCGTCGTCGCCACACCAGGAGAAGGGGAAGCCTCGGCAACGTCGGTGGCGCTACCGGAGTTAGCAGTTGGCGAAGCCACAGTTGGAGAGTCGTCCTCCTCCTCGTCCCCCTCTGAGTGCGAAGACACCTCAACGAAGGCGTGAGGGACAGAACCAGAAGTTTTCTCACCGGCAGCAACATCGCGAGCAGTCTCGTAGGCTGCGAAGGGATCCTCATATACCTCATCCTCGGAATTGTCAGAGACTGTATGACCAGCCTCCCTCAGAAGCATCTTCTGACGCCGCTCGATCTTCTTGACCTTGGAGGCGGTCTTGGCGCAGAGACAGAAGATCGAGCGCAGCACCTTCTTGATGGGCGAGCTGGAGCTTGAGCCCAAAGGGCGTGAGGGAGCTGAGGAAGGACCGGCACTTGATGCTGAGCCAGAAGGATGGGAAGGAGGAATCCTGGGTGTAGACGGCACATGCGGGCGAAACGGCTTGTGAGTGGAATCATAGGTGTAGAAGAAGCCGGTCACATTGTTGATCATCTTCATGATGTATGGAGCATACACACACCCTCGCTTGGGATCGCAGGCAGTGTTGTATATCTCGAACCAAATGAGCTTGGAGACGCTGAAGGGCGGCTGATTGTACCGCATGCAACTCAAGAGATGTGCATGACGCGCAGGAAGTGCCGTCGCATCCCCGGCCTTCGGCAGCAGGGTTCACCTGACGAAGGAGTCAAACACAGAAACTTGACACAGGGAACCAAAACAGAAGAGGAATGGAAACTGGGAATGTCCAGACCTGAAGATGGAGTACATAAGCTTGTACTGAGGTAGAAGTCCCTTTGTGGTCCTGAGACAGTCACGAGGAGCATCTAGTGAGTAGAGGAACCTGGTGCGCACCATGGGGATGGAATCTTCAGTGTGGATGTTGGGACGGTTCAAATTAACAGGATCAAACCCCAAAATCTCCGCGAACTGAGGCAGAGACACTTTGTAAGGGCGTCCCTCTGTCCTCCACTTCAAGAAGGGAACCCCATTCTTTGTGGAACTGAAGAAAACAGTGGCATAGAACTGCCCAATAACCTCAGTGTTCCAGGAGCAGTCGAGGCAGAGGACATCCTTGAGGTTCTTGGCTTCGCATACTTGCATCAAGTCATTGAAGTATGCGTTGTTCTTCAACTGAAGATAGCCCCAGTCTAGCCACTTCATCTCCACAACCCGATTGGTCCGGGAGAGAAAGACTGAATTGTACCAGTCGAGCTGGAAGAAAGTCCTGAACCGGGGATCCAGGGACTCCTGAGGAACGGTGTCAGGATCCACCAGGCGATCGCGACCACACCGGGCTATCTGCTTGAGATAGTTAATCCTCTGACGCCTAGTGTGGTGATCGGGGTTAATATCATAACCCTGAATAAGGTACAACGGGATGGGATTTCCCCAAGAACACGGCTCATCCGGGCGAGGACGGGTGGCGTGGAACGCCGAGCGGGGACGGGGTGGAGGATCGCGGCTTGAGAACCTCCTGCTGCCGTTTCGACATCTCGAATGGTCAAGGGCCGGTTCTGAGTAGCACGGGACGGCCTGGGAGGAGACCGATCCTTACGCCTGTACTCAAAGACCACCTTTTCTTTGCCGAGACGACCTCGAGGACCTCGAACGGGGGGACTATTGTCATCGTCATCCCTCGAGACGTCCTGGCGAGCCTTCTGGCGCTTTTCACGAGCCATGAAATCACTGTAATATGGAACAAGCAAATATAAGGGAGATGCAGTGACAAAACGGAGTGAAAGAGAGAAAGGTTGCATCAGGCTGCACAGGGACCGGAAGTTCTGGTCCAAGAACATCGAAACTTCTGGTGTGCCTGGCAGTCGCGCGACCCTCGACCGAAAATCAAGCACATTGCCTCAAAATGCACAGATCGGCCACCTACAAGGTACTAATTTGATTTGCAACCGAAAGGAATTCTCCCTAGGTCCAAGAATTGAGAGATCGGGGCAAAAGAAGGTGAAACTAGGGAGAGGGATCGAATGAAGTACCTCGGGCAAACGGAAGTCGAAAACAAGCGCGGGGCGTCGATCCTTGACCAAAAACAACTGGAAAACGATCAAGAGTGAAGAGTTTGCACGGTAGAACCAACGAATCACCGGGAGAGGGGTGAGAGAGGGGAAGACGACGGTGGATAGAGAGAGGAGTTAGGGTTCTCCATCAGCCACCCTTGGGATTTGAACACCTCGACTATCGGAACTTCCGGTCGGTCCTGAGCGGAACTTCCGATCGGCTCGAATTTTAGACAAAGAGAAATTATCGAAAGTTCCTGGCTGGGGTCTGGAACTTTCGACAAGAAGCTGAAAGAAGGAGTCTAGAGATGGATGGACATGTAAACAAATGTGATGCACACGACCAGCACACAAGCAATCATTACATAACAATGGTCACAATGCATCACAAAAGGATCAAAAACCAAGTTTTCGCAATCAACACAAGCACATAACAATTTTTGCAAAAATTTTGGAAAAGGTTTTTGGGCAAGATGAAAATGTTTGAACCTTATTTTCATATCAAAACCAGCTTCTACCCAAGAAGCGATCTCAAGATACAAATGTTCAATTTTAACTTACACTCAATTTGATTCATGCTTGACTATTGATTAGCCAACCAATCCTCAACAAATATTGTGAGAATCCAAGATATTTAGCTCACTTCTAAGCTCACGAAACCTCTTCTCATCCAAAGGCTTGGTGAAAATGTCGGCTAGTTGACTCTTGGTTCTCACATGGGATAGGACAATGTCATCCTTTGCCTCATGGCCTCTCAATAAATGGTGGCGAATGTCTATGTGCTTGGTTCTTGAGTGCTGGACGGGATTATTGGCTAGTTTTATGGCGCTCTCATTATCACATAGGAGAGGAATCTTGGAAAAATTGTAGCCAAAGTCTTGTAGGGTTTGTTTCATCCAAAGGAGTTGGGCACAACAAGATCCGGCGGCTATATATTCAGTTTCGACGGTGGATAGTGCAATGAAGTTTTGCTTCTTAGAGGACCAAGAAACAAGTGATCGTCCAAGGAATTGGCACGTGCCGGTAGTGCTTTTGCGATCAACCTTACACCCAACATAATCTGAATCGGAATAGCCAACAAGCTAAAAGGCACAACCCTTAGGATACCACAAGCCAAGGTTAGGAGTGTGCACCAAAAATCGAAGGATTCTCTTAACGACAATCAAATGACATTCTTTGGGTGCCGCTTGGAAGCGAGCACACATACACACACTAAGCATGATATCGGGCCTAGATGGACAAAGATAAAGCAAGGATCCAATCATGGAGCGATATACCTTTTGATCCACGCTTTTGCCGTTTTCATCGAGATCCAAATGACCATTGATAGGCATTGGCGTCTTGATGAGCTTTGCATCCTCCATCCCAAACTTCTTGAGTACATCTTTCAAATACTTTGTTTGAGAGATGAAGGTCCCTTCCTTGAGTTGCTTGACTTGAAGCCCGAGGAAGAATGTGAGCTCACCCATCATCGACATCTCAAATCTCTTGGTCATTATCCTACTAAACTCTTCACATGCTCTAGGGGCTTGCTTGAGCCCATAGAGTGCCTTGTGAAGCTTGAACACATGATTTGGATATTTGGGATCTTCAAAGCCAGGTGGTTGCTCAACAAACATCAATTCGGAGATTGGTCCATTCAAGAAAGCACTCTTGACGTCCATTTGATGTAATCTAAAATCATGGTTAGCAGCATATGCTAAAAGAATGTGAATGGACTCAAGACGAGCAACCGACACAAAGGTTTCACCAAAGTCGAGGCCCTCGACTTGAGTGAACCCTTGTGCCACTAACCGGGTTTTGTTTCGAGTGACTACTCCATTCTCATCTTGTTTGTTGCGGAAGATCTACTTGGTGCCGATCACATTTTGATTAGGTCTCTCCACCAATGACCACACTTGATTGCGAGTGAAGTTGTTCAACTCTTCTTGCATGGCCATCACCCAATCCGGATCACTAAGCGCATCCTCCACCTTAACTGGTTCCAAAGAAGAGACAAACGAGTAATTCTCACAAAAACTTTCAACACAAGATCGAGTGGTTACCCTCTTTTGAATGTCTCCAAGAATGTTGTCGACGGGGTGATCTCATTGAACGGTATGGTGTATCCTTGGATAGTGCACCGAGGGGACTACAGCCTGATCAGGTAGCTCTTGAGTGCCCTCGGCGTCGAGCCTATCCACTTGTGCAGGAGGCACGCCTTCATGTCCAGTATCCCGGAGATTCCGGCCTATTGGGCCCAAAACTTCCGGTCGACCTGATGCCCGGATGTTCCGACCCCTAGGGCTCAGAGCATCTGGCCGGATGTTCCGGCTATGTGCACCGGAATTTTTGGTACCTCGTCTTCTTGACTTGATGAAGAGCTATTGGCTGTCGACAATGGAGGTTGATCACCATTCACTTGATCATCCTGCGTCTCGACTGGACGAATATGCCTAATGGCCTTCGTTGCAATTGACTTTTTTGGGTCCGTATCATCGATAATATGCACCACAATTTGCTCTCCTTGGGAGCCATTACATTCATCAAATGTCACATCCCTAGTGATCTCAATAATACCGGAGGTTTTGTTGAAAACACGATAGGCATGGGCATTTGATTCATAACCGAGTAAGAAGCCCTCATCCACCTTAGGTGCAAACTTAGACGAACGAGGCCTCTTACTCAAAATAAAGCACTTGCTCCCAAAGACACAAAAATAAGAAACGTTAGGCTTTTTACCACTCAAGAGTTCATAAGATGTCTTCTTCAAAAGCTTGTGAAGGTAGAGACAGTTGATGGCATGGCATGCGGTGCTCACGACTTTCGTCCAAAAGACATCAGAGATCTTGTACTCATCAAGCATCGTCCTAGCCACTTCAATGAGTGTGCGTTCTTCTGTTCGACGATGCCATTTTGAGGTGGATCATATGGGACGGAGAACTCATGTTTGATGCCTTCCTCATCAAGAAATTCCTCCACTTGTATATTCTTGAATTCTCCTCCATTGTCACTTCACACTCGTTTGATGGAGATATCATATTGATTTTGGGCTTGCCTAGCGAAGTGCTTGAAGACTTCTTGAGCTTCACTTTTGTCATGAAGAAAGAACACCCAAGTGAAACGGGAATAATCATCAACAGTCACAAAACCGTACTTGTTACCTCCTATGCTTAGATAAGCCACAGGGCCAAATAAGTCCATGTGAAGAAGCTCGAGTGGTGTTGAGGTAGTCATGATGTTCTTGATGGGATGTGGATTTCCAACTTGCTTTCCGGCTTGACAAGCACTACACACGATCTTTCTCAAAGGTTACATTAGTAAGACCGAGAATGTGTTCCCCTTTTAATAGAGTTGACAAATTCCTCATTCCTACATGGGCTAGCCTTCGATGCTATAGCCAACCCATGGAGGATTTTGCTATTAAACAAGCTTCGGGGTTTACTCTATTATGTCAAAGTCAACAAGATAGAGATCACCCTTTAACTTTCCTTTAAAGGAAATGGATGAGTCATCTCTCCTAAAAATGGTCACATCCACATCGGTGAACAATCAATTGTAACCCATTTTGCATAATTGTGAAACGGAAAGAAGATTGTAGCTCAATGACTTGACAAGCAGAACATTGGAGATAGATTTGTCATTTGAGATAGCAATTTTACCTAACCCAATTACCTTTCCTTTGCCGTCATCTCCAAAGATGATATTTTCGTGATTTCCTCCCTCCTCATTAAGACTTGTAAACATACTCCTCTCCCCCTTCATATGGTTGGTGCATCCGCTGTCCACCACCCAACTTGATCCACCGGAGGAGTATGCCTACAAAATAAAGTCATGCTAGGGTTTTAGGTACCCAAACTTGTCCAAGTTTGGATCCTCGAATGTTAGTCACAAGCACCTTGGGCACCCACACACAAGCACAATACTCATCATTGTGACCTCCATTGAAGTGAGCAACCACCTTACCATTGTGGTTCTTGCTGATCACAAATGAATCATAGTATATACCTTCTGGCCGGAACTTCCTGGCCCTATGCCCGAAACTTCCTGCCAGTTCCCTTGACCTGGTAGAGGATTGGAACTTCCGACCAAATTGACCAAAACTTCCGGTATTTTCTCTCTATCCAAGAGATTTCTTTCTCCGAAAATTCTGGTCAATTGGTTTGAAACTTTCAGAGATCTGACCAGCCAAGGGACAGCCCACCTTGCTTGCTTGTGGGTTGCCTCCTTCCTTGACAAACTTTAGGCAAGGCTTCCCATTCACAATTACCCTTCTTCTTGACCATCTTTGGCTTGGCTTCGTTGTTCTTTGGACACTCGGCGATGAAGTGACCATATTCATCATATTGAAAGCAAGCTCTCTTGGATTGGCGAGCTCTTTCCTTGTCTTCACTTCTCTTGCTCTTGCCAAATCCTTCTCGATGAAGGTATTGCTTGAACTTCCTCATCATAAGAGCCATCTCTTCATCATCACTCTTATATTCACATGAAGCTTGATCACTTGAGGCCTTCAAAGCGACTTCTTTGTTCTTGATCATTGCCACATTCTTGGCCATTTGCTTGACCTCCTTTGCTTCTTCTTCTAGCATCTTGTGAGCAACAATTCTTCCAAGAATGTCACTCGGTGTAAGCCTCTTGAAATCCTTCCTCTCACAGATGAGAGTGACCAAGGTAGGGTTCCTTGGTCCAAAGGCGCGAATAAGTCTCTTGACAACGACATGATCCGTCAAGTCTTCACTTCCAAGCCCTCGGATCTTGTTGACCAAGAGCATCATGCGGTCATACATCTCTTGAGGAGTCTCATTGTCTTCCATCACAAATCTTTCGAGCTTTCCTTCCAAGAGCTCAATCTTTGATTCTCTCACTCCGGGGGTGCCTTCATGAGCCACTTGTAATGTGTCCCAAATCTCCTTGGCCTCCTCAAGCCCATCAACCTTGTTGAATTCCTTCGGGTTCAAGGCGGAGAGAATAGCTGTCGAAACTTGGTTTCGGCAATAGAATTTTGGGGGTGCAGTCAAGATCGCCAAGCACAATGGGTTAGGTGGAAAGCAAGGTTTAGACAGGTTCAGGCTCTCTCGTGAGGTAATACCCTACTCCTGTTTCGCGGATTCGATCCGCCGAGTGTCTTTATTGATCTCGTGATCTAAGGCTCCTAAGTCTAAAGCTCTTGCTTATCAATTCTGATATTGCATATCCCTCAAGGGACGCCCCTTACCCCCCTTATATAGTCTTGGGAGATGGGCTTACAGATCGGAAACCCTATCTTATTCTAAGTCGGATTTCTCAAATCTTACCAAACCGTGACTATGGACCGTTGCCTTATCTCAATCGGCAACGTAACACCCAAGTCATATTTGGTTTACATAATTGGCAGGCGTAACCTATCCCTATCTCCAGTCGGATAAGCTTGCCATGTGGATACCCGATTGCCATAATCTCCACAGTAGCCCCTGAGTCCTTTTCAGTCAATGAGACAACTCAGCATCAAACCAAGACAGTATACAGCCAAACAACTTTTTGGCCAAGTGCTTCTGGCGCCGAGTGATTCCATCATCTCTGCCTGAATCTCCCGAGTGGCTCCCAAGACTGTGAAGGGCTGGAAAATATCCAAAGAATAAATACCTAGATGTATCTCTTGATACACCTAATTAGGTATAGCCCTCGACTATGTGATTAGCCAAAAACAGACCAAACATACAGCCAAGAACTATAAAGAATCATACTCATATAAATGCTTAGCTCATACTAAAGCAATTATAAAAAATCTCATTACTCGACAAGCTCACGCTCGTCCGAGTGAATTTGCCTGAGTCATCTCAGAACAAATAACTCAATCAACCCTCGTGGGTGAAAAAGCACTCGGTAGGCTCATGCTTATCCGAGTGAAGCTACCCGAGTCATCTCGGATCAAATATTTTAATCATCCCTCATGGGTAAAAAACTAATTCACTCGACAAGCTCAAGCTCATCCGAGTTGGTTCGCCCGAGTCATCTTGGAACAAATAGCTCAATCGACCCTCATGGGTAAAAAATACTCGGCAAGCTCATGCTCATCCGAGTTAACTTGCCCGAGTCATCTCGGAACCAATAATCTAATCGACCCTCGTGGGTAAAAAGCACTCAGTAAGCTCATGCTTATCCGAATTAACCTGCCCAAGTCATCTCGGAACAAGTAATTCTATCGACCCTCATGGGTAAGAAAATCAATTCACTCGGCAAGCTCATGCTTATCCGAGCTAATCTACCCGAGTCATCCCAGAATAAATAATTCAATCACCCCTCACGGGTAAACAAATTTTTTAGTCATCTGAAAAATACGACCAAAATATTAAATAGCTCCTGCCATAATATTGGTCTTAATCTAAAAAGATCTTCACCAAGGTGGAAAAATAGCATTGATATAATCATTTAATCAAATGCTTAAAAACCAAACAGTCCCTGTCGTCAGGACAGCCATGAAAAGCTTAACTGTAGGTCACCTTTCAAATTGCATTGTGCCAACTTCTCATGAAGTTACGCAAACAGCGGTATGAAAGGATTTTAAAGGTATTGGACTATGTGACACGTGCATATTGCCAAGGCAATTCTGCTTAAGTCCATCCACTTAAGTCCCTAAGGACACGTGTCAAGCCACACCTTAGCTGGGCCGCAAGTCTCTCATGGGCTCGGCCCAATCGCGAGATGACTTAGCAAAAACCCTCAAGTCTTTTTACGAAGCCTCGAGGTCATCCCCGCCACTTCGTCTTCCCAAAAATTTCCTCTTTCGCAGTACTGTTCACCAGCTCTCTGCCTTTTTCCCGATTGCTCCCATCTTTCTCTTCGTAGGAGGTCTCAGAACATAGACCCCACTGGGCAGAGCAAAGGCCCAAAGTCATCTGTAGCGGCCGAAGCGACAAGGCCTGCAGAACAAGAATCCAGGGGCCCTTTCCCGAGTGAGAGCGCTCCGAGTGAGAAGCTCCCACCTTCCGGTGAGGATGTCGTGAAGGAGCTCCCGATGCCCCAAGAGACCCCGCTGAAAACCGGTCGGCTGAAGAAGATCTCCGACAGTCAAGGGTTCGACCACTGATGCTGGTGAGCTTTGAAGCGGTCTTCTGACTTTAGTCTTCAATCTATCTTTTCTTTGAATCGATCAACAAAAGAGGAGGAGATCCCCAGGCTGCAATCTTCAGAGGCCTGGATCTCAATGACTGTGTGAATGTTGCTTGTAAACTCTGATGTGAACTTGTCAATATCTAGCTTATTTATGTCAATGCCTTGATCCGAGTTTTCATAGAAAATTTCTTAAGTAATTTTCGTTCGACTGTCACCAAGTGTCGAAACTTGGTTTCGGCAATGTAATTTCTGGGGTCGCAGTCGAGATCGCCAAGCACAATGGGTTAGAAGAAGAAGAGGATTTAGACAGGTTCAGGCCCTCTCGTGAGGTAATACCCTACTCCTGTTTCGGTGGATTCGATCCGCCGAGTGTCTTTATTGATCTCGTGATCTAAGGCTCAAAGCTTAAAGCTGATCTAACATAGGATTCTTTGATATCCCTCAAGGGACGCCCCTTACCCCCCTTATATAGTCTTGGGAGGAGGGCTTACAGATCGGAAACCCTATCTTACTCTAAGTTGGTTTCCTCAATCTTACCAAACCGTGACTATAGGTCGATTGCCTTATCTCTATCGACAATCGTAACACCCAAGTCATGTTCGGTTTACGATATGGCAAGCGCAATCTATCCCTACCTCCGATCGGATAAGCTTGCCATGTAGATACCCCATTTTCATAATCTCCACAGTAGCCCCCGAGTCCTTTTCAGACAACTCAGCTTCAGACCAAAACAGCACACAACCAAAAACCTCTTTGACCGAGTGCTTTTGGCGCCGAGTGATTCCATCATCTCTGCCTGAATCTTCCCGAGTGGCTCCAAAGACTGTGAAGGGCTGGAAAATATCTAAAAAGTTCTCAAAAATAAATATCTAGGTGCATCTCCTGATGCACCTAATTAGGTGTAGCCCCCGACTATGTGGTTAGTCAAAAACAGACTAAGCATATAGTCAAGAACTATATAAAAAATTATTCTCAAGTAGATGCTTAGCTCAAGCTAAAGCAACCTCATTACTCGGCAAGCTTGTGCTTATCTGAGTGAATTTGCCCGAGTAATCTCAGAAAAAATAATTCAATCAACCCTCGTGGGTGAAAAGCACTCGGTAAGCTCATGCTTATCCGAGTGGATCTGCCCGAGTCATCCTGGAACAAATATTTCAATCGTCCCTCATGGGAAAATGAGTTTTTTCATTTGTATGAAAAATATGACCAAGTTATTAAATAGCTTCTGCCATAATACCGGTCTTAATCTATAAAGATCTTCACCAAGGTGGAAAAATAGATAGCATTGATAAAATTACTTAATCAAATGCCAAAAAACCAAACAACCCTTGTCATCAAGGCAGCTATAAAAACTTAGCTGTTGGTCACCTTCCAAGTTGCATCGTGCCAGCTTCTCATGAAGTCAAGCAAACCGCGGTATGGAAGGATTTTCAAAGGTACAGGGCATTCGGACACGTGCATATTGCCAGGGCAAATCTGCTTAAGCTCATCCGCTTAAGTCCCTAAGGACACGCGTCAGGCCACACATTAACTGGGCCGCAGATTCTCTTATGGGCTCGGCCCAATCACAAGAAAACCTAGCGCAACCCTCAAATCTTTCTATAAAGGCTCGAGGTCGTCCCCGCCTCTTCATCTTCTAGAAGATTCCTCTTTTCGCAGCACTGTTCACCAGTTTCCTGCGAAGAACCCTAGACTCGCGCGCTCCCAAATCCATCCATCCAGGAACTCGCTCTTTGCAACAACCAGCTTCCGCAGCCAAATCTCCCAAGTTCCCTTGTCAAAATCCCCACTTTTTCCGACCAAATCCACTTCCCATCAACACCACACTCATGGCGGAGGAAAAGAGGATTCCGTTTGACCAATGGGCCACATCGGATGTGAGGGAATCTACCCTCAAGGAGATGGTGAAGCATGGCGTGCTTCCCCCAAAGGAGATCGTGGGCTGGCGCCCGGCGGCGGGTGAGGACTTCCCAACCCCGAACACCGGTGAGCTCGTCGTTTTTACTTCTTTCTTCTATTGCGTGTTTAGCCTTCCTACCTCCGAGTTCTTCTGGGGGCTTCTAGATTATTATGGGCTTCAACTCTATCATCTGAACCCCAACTCGATGCTTCACATCGCTCTCTTTATTCATGTATGCGAAGCATTCCTTGGCATCCTCCCCCACTTCCAACTCTTCCGCCGCATGTTTTATCTTAAACCACATCCGAATAAAGACCACCCATGCGTCGTTGGCGGGGCAGGTTTCTAACTCCGCGGATCTCTCCGCTAGGAGTACTTCTCTCTTCCCTTAAAGTCCTCCAATAAGGGATGGCACGCGGGCTGTTTCTACATTAACAACCTCGAACCCAGCTTGCCAGCCTTCGTCGGTCTTCCCCCTGTCCCCAGGCCAACTTGGAGCACTGTTCCAGTAGCCCAAGATTGGGACGAGGCCAATAAGCTGCTTGCGAAGATCCTGGCGATGAAACAGAAGGGTCTTCGCGGCGAGCAGATCACTCGGCACTTCATCCGGTGCCGACTGGCTCCGATCAAGGAGAGATCAAAGCCAGCCTTCGAATACGAAGGTGGGAAGGACCCCAATCGGGAAGATCCAGATCCACTCAGCTACGAGATCCTGAAGATCCGGATGTACAAGATCTTCTCGACGAGCATTGCAGTTGAGCGTGCCCTCATTCTGCCGGTTCTTCCCTTCAGCATCCACCGGCCTCCTCCTCCGGTAAGCCGACTGGTTGCTTCATAATGTCTTTCAATCTTGATATCTTGTCTCTTAATGTTGTGCGAGCTTTTCCTTTAGGAAAATGCTTCTGTTACCTCAAAGCCGTACAAGGTGTCTCACGATGACGCGCCACGTCACCCTGTCAAGAAGCCGGCTAGCGGGATCAAGATCCAAAGTGATCCAGTCGGAAAGCGAGCGGCCCCGAGTGAGGACACAAACAAGCGGGCGAGCAAGAGGAGGCTAATCATCGAGGTTTCGGATGATGACGTCCCGGCTCCTCCAGTCGAGACCCCTCCTCCAAGGCGATCGCCGAGGACGGCGCCGAAGATCCGCCGGTCGTCCAGGTATGCTTTATAACTGAAGTCCGAACTTTCTCATTGAAAGCTTTCTTTGTCTTTACCCCGGCTGTATTCATCATCGCAGGAGGCCCCAGGACATAGATCCTGCCGGGGAAGGTAAGGGGCCGACCCCTGCCGCAGCTCCCGAGGTGCCAAAGCCTGCAGAGCCAAAGCCCCGGAGCCTGCATCCAAGCTAGAGCGCTCCGGGCAAAAAACCTTCGCCTTCGAAGAAGGATGCCCCAAGGAAGGAGCCCCCGACCGCCAGCCGGGACGTCCCGACTGGAAGCCAGTCAACGGCCGGAAAAACTCAGGCCGCGGCTCGGGCAGCCCCGACTGAGGATCACTCGGCGAAGAGCCAGAGGAAGGAGGCCGCCGGGCCGTTCCACCTAAGTGCGCGGCCACTGCAGCTGGTGAGTCTTGTACCAAAGTATTCTTTTTGCTCTTTTGGTTTGAGCCCTTCATGTCTTCATTTGTTCCTCTTATCTGCTAGCCACAGTGGAGGAAATCCCCAGGTTGCAGTCTTCTGAAACCTGGGTTCCCCCGATTAAGATTGAGTGGCGGGACTCGGAGGGCCAAAGGCAGGGCATCATCCTGGATAGGCAAGCTGAGAGAGAAGAAAGGGATGCCCTCGTCGATAGTTTGAACGAAGCGACTCGGCTGCTCAACGTAAGCCTTAGTCTTTTTCTTTTATTGTATTATCATCCTTTTCCAGTCGGTCACTCTTCGGATTCCACGCGCAGAAGGAGTACTGCCGCTCCATGGCAAAGTTCGAGGTGCTGGAGAAGCTGGTTCCTCACCTGAGCTCCTTGGAGAACGTTGCGGGAGCGAAAACACTCGGGAGGAAGCCACGTCGAGGAGGCGGCTTTAAGGAGAGAGATCGCGAGCTTCGGGAGGCGAACCTCGACCTCCGAGGATCAATCGGGAGTAAGCTCGTCTCTCCAAGTTTCTTCATGATTCTCATGTTAACCCCGGTCGCTGATGATCTTCTTCACTTGTAGAAAATTTGTCGGAGGTCCATTCGCTCAGAGTCCAGCTGGAGGCAGTCAGCCTCGACAAAGCCGAACTGGAGGCCGAGTTTGAAGGTAAGCCTCTTTGAAGTAACATTCCTTGTGCTGCTTTATTTTCGAGTGCTTTGTATGACCAGATGCTTTGGCAGCTTACAAGGTTAAGACCCGAGCTCAATATGACGTCTTGCTTGAGCGGGTCAAACAAACTGGAGAGATCCGGGAAGAGGTCACCAATGCTGCTGCGCCGATCTTGCTATCTTTGTTCCATCGTGGAGTCGGGACCAGCTCACTGGACTCAATTGAAGTCTTTGACAAACTGCGAAGGGCTCCTGACCAGTATCTGGCCAACATCGCTGAAGCAGCCAACATGGGGGCTGGTCTGGCTCTTGCACAGACCAAGTCCCTTTACCCCCGAGTGGATATCCACTCGGTCGGGGAGGGCTTCGCTGACGGGACCACAGATGATGTCGAAACTTGGTTTCGGCAATATATTTTCTGGGGTCGCAGTCGAGATCGCCAAGCACAATGGGTTAGAAGAAGAAGAAGGTTTAGACAGGTTCAGGCCCTCTCGTGAGGTAATACCCTACTCCTGTTTCGGTGGATTCGATCCGCCGAGTGTCTTTATTGATCTCGTGATCTAAAGCTCTCGCTTATGAAGTTGTATCTAGAATCTAATCTCGATCTCCTATCGGAATATCCCTCAAGGGACGCCCCTTACCCCCTTATATAGTCTTGGGAGGAAGGGTTTACAAGTCGGAAACCCTATCTTATTCTAAGTCGGTTTCCTCAATCTTACCAAACCGTGACTATAGGCCGATTGCCTTATCTCTATCGGCAACCGTAACACCCAAGTCAAGTTCGGCTACGATATGGCAGGCGCAATCTATCCCTTCCTCCAGTCGGATAAGCTTGCCATGTAGATACCCGATTGCCACAATCTCCACAGTAGCCCCCGAGTCCTTTTCAGTTGACGAGACAACTCAGCTTCAGACCAAAGCAGCACTCAACCAAAAAATTTCTTTGACCGAGTGCTTTTGGCATCGAGCGATTCCATCATCCCTGCCTGAATCTTCCCGAGTGGCTCCAAAGACTGTGAAGGGCTGGAAAAATATATATAAAAATTCTCAAAAATAAATATCTAGGTGCATCTTCCGATGCACCTAATTAGGTGTAGCCCCGACTATGTGGTTAGTCAAAAATTGGCTAAGCATATAGTCAAGAACTATAAAAAATCATTCTTATGCAGATGCCTAGCTCATGCTAAAGCAATCACTGAAATCTCATTACCCGGCAAGTTCATACTCAACCGAGTGAATTTGCCCGAGTTACCTCAGAACAAATAATTCAATCATCCCTCATGGGTAAAAAGCACTCGGTAAGCTCTTGCTTATCCGAGTGGATTTGCCCGAGTAATCCCGGAATAAATATTTCATTCATCCCTCATGGGAAAACAAGTTTTTTCAATCATATGAAAAATATGACCAAGTTATTAAATAGCTTTTGCCATAATACTGGTCTCAATCTTATAAAGATCTTCACCAAGGTGGAAAATAAACAGCATCGGTAAGATTACCCGACCAAATGCCGAAAAACCAAACAGCCCTTGTTCACCAAGGCGGCTATAAAAACTCCGCTGTTGGTCACCTTCCAAATTGCATCGTGCCAGCTTCTCATGAAGTCAAGCAAACCGCGGTATGGAAGGATCTTTAAAGGTATAGGGCACTCGGACACGCGCATATTGCCAGGGCAAATCTGCTTAAGCTCATCCGCTTAAGTCCCTAAGGACACGTATCGGACCACACCTTAGCTGGGCCGTAGATTTTCTTATGGGCTCGGCCCACTCACCAGAAAACCTAGCGCAACCCTCAAATCTTTCTTTAAAGACGCGAGGTCGTCCCCGCCTCTTCGTCTTCCAAACGATTCCCCTTCTCACGGTACTGTTCAACAGCTCACCGCGGAGAACCCTAGACTCGCGCGCTCCCAAATCCGTCCGTCTAAGAGCTCGATCTCTGCAACAACCAGCCTCCATAGCCAATTCTCCCACATTCCATCGCCAAAGATCCAACTTTTTCCGGCCAGATCCACTTCCCATCAACCCATTCTCATGGCGGAGGAAAAAAGGATTCCCTTCGACCAATGGGCCGCTTCGGAAGTGAGGGAATCTACCCTCAAGGAGATGGTGAAGCACGGCGTGCTTCCGCCAAAGGAACTCGTGGGGTGGCGCCCGGCGGCGGGGGAGGACTTCCCGACCCCAAACACCGGTGAGCTCGTTGTCTTCACTTCCTTTTTCTACTGCGGGTTCAGCCTTCCCTCCTCCGAATTCTTCCGAGGGCTTCTTGACTATTATGGTCTTCATCTTTACCATCTGAACCCCAACTCGATGCTTCACATAGCTCTCTTCATTCATGTGTGTGAAGCCTTTCTTGGCATTCTTCCTCACTTCAATCTATTCCGTCGCATGTTCTATCTGAAGCCCCATCCGAACAAGGACCAACCTTGCGTTGTTGGCGGGGCAGGCTTCCAGCTTCGCGGATCTCTCCGCAAAGACTACTTTTCTCTCCCTTTGAAATCTTCCAACAAAGGCTGGCACGCGGGCTGGTTCTACATCAATAATCTCGAACCCAGTCTGCCCGCCTTTGTTGGTCTTCCTCCTGTCCCTAAGCCATCTTGGAGCACCGTGCCGGTAGCCCAAGATTGGGATGAAGCCAACGATCTGCTCGCGAAGATCCTGGCGATGAAGAAGAAGAATCTTCGCGGGGAACAAATCACCCGGCACTTCATCAGGTGCCGACTGGCGCCGATCAAGGAGCGGTCGAAGCCGGCCTTCGAGTACGAAGGCGGGACGGACCCCAATCGGGAAGACCCAAATCCGCTCACATACGAGATCCTGAAGATTCGTATGTACAAACTCTTCTCATCCGGGATCTCAGTCGAGCGGGCTCTCATTCTACCAGTCCTTCCATTCAGCATCCACCGACCTCCTCCTCCGGTAAGCCAATTGGTTGCTTCATAGTATCTTCAATCTTGACGTCTTGTTTCTCAATGTTGCACCTTCTCTCTTCTGCAGGAAAACGCCTCTATCACCTCCAAGCCATATAAGGTGGCTCATGATGACGCGCCGCGTCGCCCGCCAAGAGGCCGACGGCGGGATCAAAATCCAAGCTGATCCAGTCGGGAAGCGGGCAGCGCCGAGTGAGGACTCGAACAAGCGCGCAAGCAAGAGGAGGTTGATCATCGAGGATTCGGATGACGACGTCCCGGCTCCTCCAAACCCCGCGTCTAAGGCGATCGCGCGGACGGCACCAAAGATCCGCCTGGTCATCCGTAAGCTCAAACCGAAGTTCAAACTTTTTTGCTGGAAACTTTTTTTTATATTTGCCGTATTCACTTTCGCAGGAGGCCTCAAGACATAGATCCTGCCGGAGGGGGTGAAGGGCAAATCCCGACCGCTGCTCCCGAAGCGCCAAGGCCATCAGAGCCAAAACCCCGGAGCCCGCAACTGAGTGCGAGTGTTCCGGAGAAACATCCTTCACCTCAGAAGGAGAGCGCCCCAAGGGAGGAGCCCCCGACTGCCAGTCGAAATATCCCGACTGGAAACCAGCCGGCTGCCGGGCAACCCACGGCTGCGGCTCAAACGCCCCCGACTGGGGGTCACTCGGTGCAGAGCCCGAAGAAGAGGAAGAGCCCGTCGGCCCCACCTAGCCAGGCAGCCACCGAAGCCGGTAAGACTTGCTTCGAAACATTCCTTTGTTCTTTCAATTTTGAATCCTTCATGTCTTCATTGGTCTTTCTTGTTTGCCAGCCACGGTAGAAGAGATCCCTAGGTTACAGTCTTCTGAGACCTGGGTTCCTCCGATCAGAATTGAGTGGCGGGACTCGGAAGGAGAGAGACAGGGCATCATCCTCGACCGGCAAGCTGAAAAGGATGAAAGGGATGCCCTCGTCGAGAGCCTGAATGAGGCGACCCGACTGCTCAACGTAAGCCTTCGTCTTTCTTTTTGATTATATCTTCGTTATCCTTCAGTCGATCATTCTTCTGCTTTCGCATGCAGAAAGAATATTGCCGCTCAATGGCAAAATCCGAAGTGCTGGAGAAGCTAGTCCCCCACTTAAACTCCTTGGAGGACGTTCAGCGACAGCTGAAAGCCACTCGGGAGAAGGCCGCATCAAGGGAGGCCGCTTTAAGGAGGGAGATCTCGGAGCTTCGGGAAGCGAACCTCGACCTCCGCGGATCAATCGGAAGTAAGCCCGTCTCTCCCAGCTTCATTATGATTCTTATGTTGATCTTGGCTATTGATGATCTTCTTTCGTTGTAGAAAATTCTTCGGAGGTCCACTCGCTTCAAGTCCAGCTGGAAGCGGTCAGCCTTGACAAGGCCGAGATGGAGGCCGAATTTGAAGGTAACCTTCTTTGATGTCAAATCCCGTGTGCTACTTTATTTCCGAGTGCTTTGAGCGATCTGGGACTTTTTGCAGCTTATAAGATGAAGACCCGAGCCCAATACGACGTCTTACTTGGGCGGATCAAGTCCAGCGACGAGATACGGGAAGAGGTCGCCAACGCCGCCACGCCGATCTTGACATCCTTGTTTGATCAAGGAGTTGGGGCCAGCTCGCTGGAGCCAATCGAGATCTTCGACAAGCTTCGGCTGGCTCCCGAACGATTCGAAGAACATCACCGAAGCGGCCAACATGGGGGCTGGTCTGGCTCTTGCACAGACCAAGTCCCTCTACCCCCGAGTGGATATTTATTCAGTCGGGGAGGGCTTCGCTGAGGGAACAACAGACGAGCAAGCCTTAGATATGCTGAGTGAGGCACAAGAAGCGGCGAAGAAGATATCTTTGGATGTAGTGAACAATTTCAAGCTCTGATCTGTATTCTGACTTTGTTTTGTAGATATCATGTAATTGTAACACTCTGACGTGGAATCTTTGTGACTATTTTTAGTTTATTTATGTCAACGCCTTGATTCGAGCCTTTGCGTGAAATTTCTTAAGTAGTTTTCGTCCGTGTCATCAAGCCTAGGCTCGATTAGGTCATCGGAAAACTCTCAGTCCTTAGACACTGAGCTCGAGTCGAAGGACATTAAACAATGATAAACCAAATTATGCACAAAAATTTGATGAGGAAAATTTGAGCTTTATTGATATGTGTATCAGCCCCCGACTGCTAGCTCAAGAAGTCATCTTGCTTGAGGTTGGCAGTCAAGGAAAACATGAGGCCTTAGCCGAATTAGGCGTAAAATCGTCGAAGGTGCTCGATGTTCCAGGAGTTCTCCACCATGGACCCGTCTTCGCGTTTTAGCCGGTAAGCACCGGGCCGAGTTACTTCGGCGATTATGTACGGTCCTTCCCATAAGGGAGATAGCTTGTGTCGGTCTTTGGTGGTCGGATCTTGCGTAGAACCGGATCGCCAACAATGAAAGCTCGTGCTCTCACGTTGCGACGTGGTATCTTCGAGCCCTTGAAGGTATTTGGCCGATCGGATGAGGGCGCCTCGCGGGCCTCTTCCAATCGGGTGAGGTCATCCACTCGGTCGATGTCGTAGCGTTCATCGTTGAAGCTGCGGACCCGGAGGGACTCATATTCCATCTCATTTGGCAACATGGCTTCGCGCCATAGACCAAAAAGAAAGGAGTTTGGCCGGTGGCCCGACGGTGTGGTTCGCAGCGACCATAGAACCGAGGGAAGTTCTTGGACCCACTTGCCGGCGTAAGGGCTTAGTCGGTCAAAAACGCGAGCCTTGATACCTTGAAGGACCATCCCGTTGGCTCGCTCGACTTGCCCATTGCTTTTGGGGTGAGCTACTGATGCGTAGCAGATCTTGATCCCGAAGTCTTCGCAGAATTCCTTGAAGATGCCTCCCGTGAATTGAGTCCCATTATCGCTTATGATTCTGTTTGGGACGCCGAAGCGGTGCACGATGTTGAGGAAAAAGTCTCGTGCTTTGTCGGCGGTGATTGTGGCAACCGGCTTGGCTTCAATCCACTTGGAGAACTTGTCGATTGCGACGAAGAGGTGTGTGAAACCTCCGGAGCTTTCTTGAAAGGGCCAACCATGTCCGCCCCATACCGTGAACGGCCGGAAAGTGGGATTGTTTGAAGCTCCTGGGCCGGGACATGGCTTTGTCGGGCAAAAAACCGGCAGCCTTCGCAGGTTCTTACGACTTTGTCCGCGTCGGAGACCGCGGTGAGCCAGAAGAATCCTTGCCTGTAAGCTTTGCCGACCAGAGTGCGTGCTGCCGCGTGGCTTTCGCATATGCCCGAGTGGATATCTTGGAGTAATTGTTTCCCTTCTTCGGGTGTGATGCACCTCATTAGAATTCCGGAGGGGCTTCTCTTGTATAGATCGGAGTCGACCATGACGTACGCTTGGCAACGACGCCGGACGCGTTCTGCTTCATCCCGGTCATCCGACAGCTCTTGCTGAGTTAAGAATTTGATGAGCGGCGTCCTCCAGTCGGTATCGATCATGGTGACTTCGTTCGTGGTTTGCTCGTTGGGAGCTGTCTTTGCCATGACGGTTGGCTCGTAAAGATGCTCGACGAAGACGTCTGTTGGAGCAGCTTCTCGCTTGGATCCGAACTGTGCCAGCTCATCGGCAGCTTCGTTGTTATGTCTCAGGACATGTGAGAGTTCTAGCCCATCAAACTTGTCCTCAAGCTTGCGGACCTCTTGTCGGTAGGCCTCCATAGTGTCGTTTAAGCAGGACCAGTCTTTCATCACTTGATTGACGACCAGCTGGGAGTCGCCTTTCACAATAAGCCGTCGAATGCCGAGTGAGACTGCGAGGCGCAGTCCATGTAGAAGAGCTTCGTACTCGGCGACGTTGTGTGAAGCGGAGAAGTGGAGGTGAAGGGCATATCTTAGCCTTTCCCCAGTCGGGGAGATCAGCACAACTCCTGCTCCCAGGCCGGTGATCCTCTTGGATCCGTCGAAGTGCATGGTCCAGTGTTGGAGGTCTTCTCGGGGCACATGCTCTTGCTGTTCAGTCCACTCGGCCAGGAAGTCCGCTAAGGCTTGTGACTTAATGGACGTCCTGGGCTTAAAAGTTAAGTCCAGCGGCATCAGTTCTAGGGCCCACTTGGCGATGCGCCCGGTTGCCTCGCGGTTGTGGACGACGTCGCCGAGTGGAAAAGAGGTGATGACGGTGACCGAGTGACCCTGAAAGTAGTGTGCCAATTTCCTCGCGGTTATTAGAACACCATAAAGCAATTTTTGTATCTGGGGGTATTGGGTTTTGGCTCCTGCCAATACTTCGCTGACAAAGTAAATTGGCCTTTGAATCTTCTGGGCCCGTCCTTTTTCTTCTCGTTCAACCACAAGGACCGTACTAACCACTTGGTGAGTGGCTGAAACATACAGCAAGAGGGGTTCCTGGGGTTGAGGCGAAGCCAGGACGGGTGGCGTGGTAAGGAATTCTTTGAAATCTTCGAAGGCCTTGTCAGCTTCTGTGGTCCATTGGAAGTCGTCTGTCTTCTTCAGCAACCTGAAGAAGGGCATGCCTCGTTCGCCGAGTCGGGATATGAAGCGGCTTAGTGCCGCCATGCAGCCAGTGAGCTTTTGGACGTCTTTCTGATTACTCGGGGGCTTCATGTTTAAGATAGCGTTGATCTTCTCTGGGTTTGCCTCAATGCCGCGATGTGATACCATGAAGCCGAGCGGTTGCCCGATGGGACGCCGAAGGTGCACTTCTCCGGTTCAACTTCATTCGAAGGCCCGGATGTTTGCGAAGGTTTCTTCTAAGTCGGCGATCAGGTCTTCTTTCTGCTTGGTCTTGATGACAACATCGTCGACGTAAGCTTCAACGTTTTTGCCGATCTGCGTCTGGAAGCATCTTTGGATCATGCGTTGGTATGTAGCTCCGGCGTTCTTCAGGCCGAAAGGCATGGTGATGTAGCAGTAGGCCCCGAACGGTGTGATGAAAGATGTCTTCAAGCAGTCGGATTCTTTCAAACTGATCCGGTGATAGCCCGAGTAACAATCCAAGAAACTTAGGAGTTCGCAGCCGGCCGTGGAGTCGACGACTTGGTCGATGCGAGGCAGCCCGAACGGATCTTTGGGGCAGGCTTTGTTGAGGTCGGTGTAGTCAACGCACATGCGCCATTGCCCCGTTTTCTTGCGGACCGGGGCTGGGTTGGCTAACCGGTCGGGATGAAGGACTTCTTTGATGAAGCCGGCAGCCAAGAGCTTTGCGAGTTCTTCTTTGATCGCGTCTTTTCGATCCTGTGCGAACCTGCGTAACCGTTGTTTTATTGGTTTGGCGTCATCTTTGACGTTCAAAGAGTGCTCGATCACCTCCCTAGGAATTCCAGGCATATCAGATGGTTTCCAAGCAAAAACATCTTTATTATTTTGGAGGAAGGTGACGAGCGCGCTTTCCTATTTAGGATCTAGGTCAGCGCCGATTACAGCAGTTTTTGAGGGATCAGATGAATCAAGGGAGATCTTTTTGGTCTTGGCGTCGCCGGATCCTGATTTGGCTATCTTCTTCGCGGGGACTTCGCCCTCTGCCGAAGTCGATGCAGCCAATCGGACTTCTTGTTGGCCACGTAATCTCTCGCGAGATTGGGCCATGTCGCAGCTCTCCTTGTCGCAGTGAAGGCTTGCTTCACGTCGCTGCGAAGAGTGATGACGCCGTTGGGACCCGGCATCTTCATGCGAGAGGTAAGTGTAGTGAGGGATCGCCATGAACTTGGCAAGCGCAGCCTTCCGATGATGGCATGATATGCTTTTCGAAGTCGGCCACCTCGAAGGTGACGTTCTCCGTTCGGAAGTTCTCTCGGGCTCCGAAGGTGACTGGGAGGGAGATGTGCCCGAGTGGTGTTGAAGATAGCCCGGGGATAACTCCGTGGAAGGGGGCTGAGCTTGCTTTGAGTTCGGCCCTCGGGATCGCATTTCATCCATGGTCTTGGCAAACAGATGTTGAGGGCGCCCCCCATCGATGAGGACGCGCTTAAGCTCGATGTTGCGGACCACGGGGTCCGTGGACGAGTGGATAGCGTCCGGGTGGACCACTCGGTCGGGATGATCCGAGCGGTCAAAAGTAATGGCCACTTCCGACCATCGCAGATATGCGAGGGACTTCGGGTTGAGCCGCGTTGACCTCCCGCCGCTAGCTTTTGTTTCCTCTTGGATTCATAAGCTAGCGGGCCTCCGAAGATGTGGTTGAGCTCCCCACCGGGTCTTGAAAAGGTTCAGCATTTTCAGCCGCATTGTTCTTTTTGGCGCCGGACGGGCCAGCCTCGTCGCGGCTTCTTGCGTTGCGCCGCGTCGCAAACCGCTTGTAGATAAAGCGATCCTTCGCCGCGTGCTTATGATTCGGATGGTGGGTGCACCGGGCGTTCATGATGGCGTCGTAGGCGGCGACTCGGGGACGGCGTTGAGTATTGGAGGTCGCAGCCACTAGGTCTTCGGATCGGCGCTTGCGATCTTTCGGCCTTGGTTGCCGTTGTTGCCGCCATCCTTCTTAGGATTTCGGCTTCCTCCCGCTTGCTTGTCCTCTCTTCGTCGGGCCGGTCTTGACGGGCGGCTTTAATGGCGTCGTTTGATTTGGCGTATGAGTTCGCCGTCTCAAACATCTCGCTTCACCGTCTTCGGTGGCTTGCGTCCGAACTTGCCGATAAGCGGCTCATCACGGACTCCCTTCGGAAGGCGGCGATGATGATGTCATCGGTAATGTTCGGGATCTTGTTGCGCTTCTCGGAGAAACGACGAATGTAATCCTTCGGGGCTCGTCCGGCTTCGGATGACGTTGTAAAGGTCGAAGTGTGTGCCGGGCCTCTCGAAGGTGCCTTGGAAGTTGGCGATGAAGTGGTCCCTCGCTCGCTCCACGAGCCGATTGAGCCTCTTGGCGTGCTCGTGAGCCAATTTCGACCGAGTTTGCGAGGGCCACGGGCGAGTAGTTGGCCATGGCTTTATTGTCGCCACTGCAGCTCGGATGGCAAGGGTATATACGGTTAACCAAGATTCGGGGTCGGTCTTGCCATCGTACCTTTCAATCCCGTGGGCTTAAAGCCACTCGGCCAATGCACTCGCGAAGCTCCCGAGTGAAGGCCGGTACTCCATCGTCGCCGCTATCGGGTGATCCCCTCCGATCTTCCCGAGTGCGACGGTCGCGCTCTTGGTAGCGGCGGTCGAGGACTTCCCGCGATCACTCGGCGGGGTCTTCTCTTGGCTGGTTGGGTAGCCGGAACTGCGGCGGCGGACTCGGTGGTGGACGGGTGGACGTCCATGTCGTTTGTCGCGGGAGTCGGCCGTCTCGCTCTTGGTGCCTTGGCGTGGAGTCGCGAGGTGGGCCTCTTGGCCGGTTGTCGACCGAGCCGGCTCAGCCCTCCGTAGTCTCCGACTTTAGGGGTGGGAGCCGGCTCTTGTCGGCGTTTCGGCCACGGATTCGCCGGCCTTCGCGCCGAAGTGGTGGGAGGGCCGTTAGCCGTGGCAGCAACGATGGTCTTGATCTTATCAAGTATAGGAGTCACGTTGGCCGGAGCCGTCTCCATGACGGTGTCCAAGAGCGTGAGCGCGGCGACAGATTCGCGTGGCGTCCGGAAGACGTTGGTGTTGCGAACCCGTGTTTGGAGGATGGCCTCTGGGCGGATCGTCCGCCGCACGTAGATCCCGCTTCCTTTGTCGCCTCGTCTTTGCGTTGTTTGTCCTCCTCGGCTGTCTTGCGCTCAAGCTCCACTCTAGCTCGCTCCTCTTCGGCAAGCCTTCGGCCATGGCTGAGTCGGACTCATCCGGCTCGGCCATGAGGACGTCAAGCACTTCTCGGCTCGCACCATATGGCGGCGGAGTTGTCGGCTCGTCGGAAGGGATGCCGTAGAGATTGTCGGCCGGCGGAGCTGAGGTATCCGTTGAGCTCGAAGATGAGCAGAGCCGAAGGACGGGAGGATGACGGCAACCTCCCTTGATCCTAGGAAATTCGGATCTGGATCGCTCCGGTCCGAGTCGGAGCTTGGGGATTAGGCTTCTCCGAGTGGATCGCCGCCAACTTGGGGAGAGCAGCTGATCGTAGATCTTGGCGACGTTTGGTAACCCAAACGGCACCGAGAGGTCTTCAGTGAGTAGATTGCTTCCGTCGGGAGGCAAGAAGATTGGCGCAGATCTCGGCGGAATCCGGTAATCCGAATGGCGCCGAGTGAAGTCCGTCGTCGGAGAAGGTGGATCGCATCTTGGTCTTCAAGATGTTGTTGAAGATCTCGGCGCTGTTGGGGAGCCCGAACGGCGCCGAGTGGGTCTTTCCCTTCGACTGGTTCGAATCCGAGTCGAAGGAGGAGTCGTCGAAGGAGCTGGCGGCGAAGTCGCCGAATCTGAAGGAGATCCCATCACGCTTGTCGGCGAGATTGTTGAAGAAGTCTCGACGCGCGGCCCCCTACGCGCGCCAACCGCCGAAACTTGGTTTCGGCAATATATTTTCTGGGGTCGCAATCGAGATCGCCAAGCACAATGGGTTAGAAGAAGAAGAAGGTTTAGACAGGTTCAGGCCCTCTCGTGAGGTAATACCCTACTCCTGTTTCGGTGGATTCGATCCGCCGAGTGTCTTTATTGATCTTGTGATCTAAAGCTCTCGCTTATGAAGTTGTATCTAGAATCTAATCTCTGATCTCCTATCGGAATATCCCTCAAGGGACGCCCCTTACCCCCCTTATATAGTCTTGGGAGGAAGGGTTTACAAGTCGGAAACCCTATCTTATTCTAAGTCGGTTTCCTCAATCTTACCAAACCGTGACTATAGGCCGATTGCCTTATCTCTATCGGCAACCGTAACACCCAAGTCAATTTCGGCTTACAGATATGGTAGGCGCAATCTATCCCTTCCTCCAGTCGGATAAGCTTGCCATGTAGATACCCGATTGCCACAATCTCCACAGATGAGCAGGCCTTGGATATGCTGAGTGAGGCGCAGGAGTCAGCAAAGAAGATCTCCGTTGATGTAGTGAACAATTTCCGGATTTGATTTATCTTTCAAACATTGTTTTGTAAATGTCGTGTGATCGTGATGCTCTAATGTAGAACTTGTGATATATTTAGTTTATTTATGTTAATGCCTTGATCCGAGTTTTTGTGCGAAATTTCTTAAGTAGTTTTCGTCTGACTGTCACCAAGCCTAGGCTCGATTAGGTCATCGGGAAACTCTCAGTCCTTAAACACTGAACTCGAATCGAAGAACATTAAACAATGATAAACAAAATCATGCACAGAAGTTGATGAGGAAAACTTAAGCTTTATTGACATATGTACAGCCCCCGACTAATTCAAGAAGTCATCTTGCTTGAGGTTGGCAGTCAAGGAAAACATGAAGCCTTAGCCAAACTAGGCATAAAATCGTCGAAGATGCTCAATGTTCCAGAGTTCTCCACCATAGACCCATCTTCACATTTTAGCCGTATGCACCGGCCGAGTCACCTCGCGATTATGTACGGTCCCTCCCATAAGGGGGATAACTTGTGACGGTCTTTGGTGGTCCGAATCTTGCGTAGGACCAGGTCGCCAAAGATGAAAGCTCATGCTCGAACATTGCGACTGTGGTATCTTCTGAGCCCTTGAAGATATTTGGCCGACTGGATGAGGGCTGCCTCCCGGGCCTCTTCCAATCGGGTGAGGTCATCCACTCGGTCGGGGTCATAGCGTTCATCGTTGAAGCTGCGGACTCGGAGGGATTCGTACTCCATCTCGTTTGGCAACATGGCTTCTGCGCCGTAGACCAAAAAGAAGGGAGTTTGGCCGGTAGCCCGACTGGGTGTGGTCCGTAGCGACCATAAGACCGAGGGGAGCTCTTGGACCCACTTGCGCGCGTAAGGGTTTAGGCGATCGAAAACGTGGGCCTTGATGCCTTGGAGGACCATGCCGTTGGCTCGTTCGACTTGTCCATTGCTTTTGGGGTGGGCAACTGATGCGTAGCAAATCTTGATTCCGAAGTCCTCGTAGAATTCCTTGAAGATGCCTCCCGTGAATTGAGTCCCGTTGTCAGTTATGATTCTGTTTGGGACGCCGAAGCGGTGCACGATGTTGAGGAGAAAATCTCGTGCCTTGCCAGCAGTAATTGTGGCGACCGGCTTGGCTTCAATCCACTTGGAGAACTTGTCGATTGCGACGAAGAGGTGTGTGAATCCTCCTGGAGCTTTCTTGAAGGGGCCGAACATGTCCAAGCCCCATACCACGAACGGCCAAGATAGTGGGATTGTTTGTAGCTCCTGGGCCGGGACATGGCTCTGTCGGGCAAAAAATTGGCAGCCTTCGCAGGTTCGTACGACTTTGTCCGTGTTGGAGACCGCGGTAAGCCAAAAGAAACCTTGCCTGTAAGCTTTGCCGACCAGAGTGTGTGCTGCCGCATGGCTTCCGCATATGCCCGAGTGGATGTCTTGGAGTAGCTGTTTCCCTTCCTCGGGTGTGATGCATCTCATTAGGATTCCGGAGGGGCTTCTCTTGTATAGGTCGGAGTCAACCATGACATATGCTTGGCAATGACGTCGGACGCGTTCTGCTTCATCCCGGTCTTCCGGTAGCTCTTGTTGGGTTAAGAATTTGATGAGCGGCGTCCTCCAGTCGGCGTCAGCCATGGCGACTTCGTTTGCAGCTTGCTCGTTGGGAGTTGTCTTTGCCGTGATGGTTGGTTCATAGAGGTGCTCGACAAAGACGTCTGTTGGGGCAGCTTCGCACTTAGACCCGAAATGTGCCAACTCGTCGGCTGCTTCGTTGTTGTGCCTTAAAACATGTGAGAGTTCGAGCCTGTCAAACTTGTCTTCAAGTTTGCGGACCTCTTGTCGGTAGGCCTCCATGGTGTCATTCAGGCAGGACCAGTCCTTCATTACTTGATTGACGACCAGCTGGGAGTCGCCTTTCACGATGAGCCGACATATCCCGAGTGAAACTGCGAGGCGCAGTCCATGTAGCAGGGCTTCATACTCGGCAACGTTGTGTGAGGCGGAGAAGTGGAGGTGAAGTACGTATCTTAGCCTTTCCCCGATCGGGGAGATCAGCACAACTCCTGCTCCCAAGCCGGTGATCTTCTTGGATCTGTCGAAGTGCATGGTCCAGTGTTGGAGGTCTTCCCGAGGTACGTTCTCTTGTTGCTCAGTCCACTCGGCCAGGAAATCTGCCAAGGCTTGTGACTTTATGGACGTCCTCGCCTTAAAAGTCAAGTCCAACGGCATCAGCTCTAAAGAACACTTGGCGATGTGTCCGGTTGCCTCTCGGTTGTGGATGACATCGTCGAGTGGAAAGGAAGTGACGACGGTGACCGAGTGACCCTAAAAATAGTGTGCCAATTTCCTCGCGGTTATTAGAACACCATAGAGCAATTTTTGTACCTGAGGATAGCGAATTTTGGCTCCTGTCAACACTTCGCTAACAAAGTAGATTGGCCTCTGAATCTTCTGAGCCCGTCCTTCTTCTTCGCGTTCGACCACGAGGAACGTACTGACCACTTGGTGAGTGGCTGAAACGTACAACAGCAAAGGTTCCTAGGGCTGAGGCGAGGCCAGGATGGGCGGCGTTGTAAGGAACTCTTTGAAATCTTCAAAGGCCTTGTTGGCTTCCGCGGTCCACTGGAAGTCATCTGTCTTTTTTAGCAGTCTGAAGAAGGGCATGCCTCGTTCGCCGAGTCGGGAGATGAAGCGGCTTAGTGCCGCCATGCAGCCAGTGAGCTTCTGGACGTCTTTCTGTTTACTCGGGGGCTTCATGCTCAAGATGGCATTGATCTTTTCCAGATTAGCTTCAATGCCGCGATGTGACACCATGAAGCCGAGCAGTTTGCCTGATGGGACGCCGAAAGTGCACTTCTCCGGGTTCAACTTCATTCTGAAGGCCCGGATGTTTGCAAAAGTTTCTTCTAGGTCAGTGATCAGGTCATCTTTCTGCTTGGTCTTGATGACGACGTCGTCGACATAAGCTTCCACGTACTTGCCGATCTGCGTCTGGAAGCATCTTTGGATCATGCGTTGGTATGTGGTGCTGGCGTTCTTTAGGCCGAAAGGCATTGTGATGTAGCAGTAGGCCCCAAACGGCGTGATGAATGATGTCTTCAGGCAGTCGGACTCTTTCAAGCTGATCTGGTGATAGCCCGAGTAACAATCCAAGAAACTTAGGAGTTGGCATGGTCGTTGAGTCAACGACTTGGTCGATGCGAGGCGGCCGAATGGATCCTTGGGGCGGCTTTGTTGAGGTCGGTGTAGTCAACGCACATGCGCCATTGCCCCATCTTCTTGCGGACCAGGACTGGGTTGGCTAACCAGTCAGGATGAAGGACTTCTTTAATGAAGCCGGCAGCCAAGAGCTTTGCGAGTTCTTCCTTGATAGCGTCTTTTCGATCTTGCACGAATCTGCGTAATCATTGTTTTATCGGTTTGGCGTCATCTTTGACGTGCAAAGAGTGCTCGATCACCTCCCTAGGAATTCCAGGCATATCAGATGGTTTCCAAGCAAAAACATCTTTATTATTTTGGAGGAAGGTGACGAGCGCTCTTTCCTATTTGGGATCTAGGTCGGCGCCGATTACAGCGCGAGGGATCCGATGGATCAAGGGAGATCTTCTTGGTCTTGGCGTCGCCGAATCCCGATTTGGCTATCTTCTTCGCGGGGACTTCGCCCTCTCCGAAGTTGATGCAGCGATCGGACTTCTTGTTGGCCACGTAATCTCTCGCGAGATTGGGCCATGTCGCAGCTCTCCTTATCGCAGTGAAGGCTTGCTTCACATCGCTGCGAAGAGTGATGACGCCGTTGGGACCCGGCATCTTCATGCGAGGTAGGTGTAATGTGGGATCGCCATGAACTTGGCAAGCGCAGTCTTCCGATGATGGCGTGGTATGCTGTCTCGAAGTCGGCCACCTCAAAAGTGACGTTCTCCGTTCGGAAGTTCTCTCGAGCCTCGAAGGTGACAGGGAGGGAGATGTGCCTGAGTGGTGTAGACGATAGCCCCGGGATGACTCTGTGGAAGGGGGCTGAACTTGCCTTCAATTCTGCCCTCGGGATCTGCATCTCATCCATGGTCTTGGCAAACAGGATGTTGAGGGCGCTGCCCCCGTCGATGAGGACGCGCTTGAGCCTGATATTGCGGACCACGGGATCCAGGACGAGTGGATAGCGCCCCGGGTGAACCACTCGGTCAGGGTGATCCGAGCGGTCAAAAGTGATGGCCACCTCCGACCATCGCAGGTACTGAGGGACTTCGGGTTGAGCCGTGTTGACCTCTCGGTCGGTTAGCTTCTATTTCCTCTTGGATTCATAGGCTAGCGGCCCCCCGAAGATGTGATTGAGCTCTCCCACTGGGTCTTGAAAAGGTTCGGCATTTTCAGCCGCGTTGTTCTTCTTGGCGCCTGATAGACCAGCCTCGTCAGTCGGCTTCTTGTTGAGCTGCGCCGCGTATTGCTCGGCGAACTATTTGTAGATGAAGCAGTCCTTCGCCGTGTGCTTATGATTGGGATGATGAGTGCACTGGGCGTTCATGATGGCGTCGTAGGCGGCGACTCGGGGGCGGCGTTGAGTGTTGGAGGTTGCTGCTACTAGGTCCTCAGATTGGCGCTTGTGATCCTTTTGAGCCTGGTTGTTGCTATTGCCGTTATCCTTCTTAGGATTCCGACTTCCTCCTGCCTGTTTGTCTTCCCTCCTGTCGGGCTGGTCTTGACGGGCGGCCTTGATGGCGTCGTTGGATTTGGCGTATGAATTCGCCGTCTCGAACATCTATTTCACCATCTTCGGTGGTTTGCGCCCGAACTTCCCGATTAGCAGCTCATCACGGACTCCCTTCTGGAAGGCGGCGATGATGATGTCATCGGTGATGTTCGGGATCTTGTTGCGTTTCTCGGAGAAACGACGGATGTAATCCTTCTGGGGTTCGTCCGACTTCTGGATGACGTTGTATAGGTCGAAGTGTGTGCCGGGCCTCTCGAAGGTACCTTGGAAGTTGGCGATGAAGTGGCCCCTCAGCTCGCTCCACAAGCCGATTGAGCCTCTTGGCAGGCTCGTGAGCCAGTTTCTGGCTGAGTTAGCGAGGGCCACGGGCAGGTAATTGGCCATGGCCTTGTTGTCACCGCCTGCAGCATGGATGGCGAGGGTATAGACGGTAAGCCAAGATTCAGGGTCGGTCTTGCCGTCGTACCTTTCAATCCCTGTGGGCTTGAACCCACTCGGCCAGTGCACTCGGCGAAGCTCCTGAGTGAAAGCCGGTACTCCGTCGTCGCCGCTATCGGGTGATCCCCTCCGATCTTCCCGAGTGCATCGGTCCCGCTCCTGGTAGCGGCGATCGAGGACTTCCCACAGATCACTCGGCGGGGTCTTTGGTTGGCTGGTTGGGTAGCTGGAGCTGTTGTTGCGGCGGACGCGGTGGTGGACGGGTGGACGTCCATGTCGTTTGTCGCGGGAGTCGGCCGTTTGCTCCTGGTACCTCAGCATGGACTCGCAGGGTGGGCCTCTTGGCCTGGTTGTCGACCGATCTGGCTCGGGCCTCTTATAGTCTCCTGACCTTAGAGGCGGAAGCCGTCTCTTGTCTGGCATTTCGGCCACATATTCAGTCGGCCTTCGTGCCGAGGTGGTGGGGTGGCCGTTAGTTGTGGCAGCGACGATGGTATTTATCTTGTCGAGTATCGGAGTCACATTGGCGGGTGCCGTCTCCATGACGGTGTCCAAGAGCGTGAGCGCGGCAACAGCGTTCGCTGTGGCGTTTGGAAGATGTTGGTGTTGCGAACCCGTGTTTGGAGGATGGCCTCCCGGCGGATCGTCCGCACGTAGATCCTGCTTTCTCTTGTCGGCCTCGTCCTTGCGTTGCTTCTCCTCTTCGGCCGTCTTGCGCTCGTGCTCAATCTTGGTTCGCTCTTCTTGACAAGCCTCCCGGCCATGGCTGAGTCGGACTCGTCCGGCTCGGCCATGAGGACATCAAAGCACTTCGGCTCATAGTCCATGCGGCAATCGGAGTTGTCGGCTTCGTCGAAGGGATGCCATAGAGGTTGTCGAAGCCGGCGGAGCCGAGGTATCCATTGAGCTCCGAAGATGAGCGGGAGCCGAATGATGGGAGGATGACGGAGACCTCCCTTGATCTGGGTAGCCGGGTCTGGATCGTTCCGATCGAGTCGAGCTTGGGGGTGTGGGCTCCTCCGAGTGGGTCGCCGCCGACTCGGGAGAGAAGTTGCTGTAGATCTCGGCGGCGTTTGGTAACCCAAACGGTACCGAGAGGTCTTCGTCCGAATAGATCGCCTCCGTCGGGGAGGTGAGAAGATTGGCGCAGATTTCGGCGGTATTCGGTAATCTGAATGGTGCTGAGTGAAGTCCGTCGTCGGAGAAAGTAGATTGCATCTTGGTCTTCAAAACGTCGTTGTAGATCCTGGCGCTGTTCGGAAGCCCAAACGGCGTCGAGTGGATTTCTCCTTCTGACTGGTCCGAATCCGAGTCGAAGGAGGAATCGTCGGCGAAGTAGGCGGCGAAGTCGCTGAATCTTGAAGGCGATCCTATCACGCTTGTCGGCGAGATTTCTTGAAGAAGTCTCGACGCGCGGGCCCCTACCTGGCGCGCCAACTGTCGAAACTTGGTTTCGGCAATGTAATTTCTGGGGTCGCAGTCGAGATCGCCAAGCACAATGGGTTAGAAGAAGAAGAGGATTTAGACAGGTTCAGGCCCTCTCGTGAGGTAATACCCTACTCCTGTTTCGGTGGATTCGATCCTCCGAGTGTCTTTATTGATCTCGTGATCTAAGGCTCAAAGCTTAAAGCTGATCTAACATAGGATTCTCTGATATCCCTCAAGGGACGCCCCTTACCCCCCTTATATAGTCTTGGGAGGAGGGCTTACAGATCGGAAACTCTATCTTACTCTAAGTTGGTTTCCTCAATCTTACCAAACCGTGACTATAGGCCGATTGCCTTATCTCTATCGGCAATCGTAACACCCAAGTCATGTTCGGTTTACAGATATGGCAAGCGCAATCTATCCCTACCTCCAGTCGGATAAGCTTGCCATGTAGATACCCCATTACCATAATCTCCACACCAAGCCTAAGCTTGATTAGGTCATCAAAAAATTCTCACTCCTTATCTATTGAACTTGAATCAAAACACTAAACAATGATAAACCAAATATAAACAAGTTATCAAAGAAAACCATGCTTTGTTGACACGTATGCAGCCCCCGACTGCTAACTCAAGAAGTCGTCTTGCTTGAGGTTTGGCAGTCAAGAATAACATGAAACTTGAGGCAATTTAAGCATAGTATCGTCGAAGATGTTAAGAGTTCTTCACCATGGATCCATCTTCACGCTTTAGTCGATATGCTCCTGGCCGAGTCACCTCAGCGATTATATATGGCCTTTCCCATAATGGAGATAATTTGTGATGGTCCTTGGTGGTTTGAATCTTGCGCAGAACCAAGTCACCAACGATGAAAGCTCATGCTCGAACGTTGCGACTGTGGTATCGTCTAAGCCCTTGAAGATATTTTGCCGACTGGATGAGGGCTGCTTCTCGGGCCTCTTCCAGTTGGGTGAGGTCGTCCACTCGATCGGGGTCATAGCGTTCATCGTTGAAGCTGCGGACTCGGAGGGATTCATATTCCATCTCATTTGGCAACATGGCTTCTGCGCCGTAGACCAAAAAAAAGGAGTTTGGCCGGTAGCCCGACTGGGTGTGGTCCGCAGAGACCATAGGACCGAGGGAAGCTCTTGGACCCACTTTCCTGTGTAAGGGCTTAGGCGATCGAACACGCGGGCCTTGATGCCTTGAAGGACCATGCCGTTGGCCCGTTCGACTTGTCCGTTGCTTTTGGGATGTGCGACTGATGCATAACAGATTTTGATTCCGAAATCTTCGCAGAATTCCTTGAAGACGCCTCCCGTGAATTGAGTCCCGTTATCGGTTATGATTCTGTTTGGGACGCCGAAGCGGTGCACGATGTTGAGGAAGAAATCCCGTGCCTTGTCAGCAGTGATTGTGGCAACCGGCTTGGCTTCAATCCACTTGGAGAACTTGTCGATTGCGACGAAGAGGTGTGTAAATCCTCCTGGAGATTTCTTGAAAGGGCCGACCATGTCTAAGCCCCATACCGCAAATGGCCAGGATAGTGGAATTGTTTGTAGTTCCTGGGCTGGGACATGGCTCTGTTGGGTGAAAAATTGGCAGCCTTCACAGGTTCGTACCACTTTGTCCGCGTTGGAGACCGCGGTAAGCCAGAAAAAACCCTGTCTGTAGGCTTTGCCCACCAAGGTGCGTCCTGCTGCGTGGCTTCCGCATATGCCCGAGTGGATGTCTTGGAGCAGCTGTCTTCCTTCCTCGGGTGTGATACATCTCATTAGGATTCCGGAGGGGCTTCTCTTGTATAAGTCGGAGTCAACCATGACATAAGCTTGGCAACGACGCCGGACACGTTCTGCCTCATCCTGGTCTTGCTGTGTTAAAAATTTAATGAGGGGTGTCCTCCAGTCGGCGTCAATCATGGCGACTTCGTTTGCAGCTTGTTCGTCAGGAGTTGGCTTTGCCGCAATAGTTGGTTCATAGAGGTGTTCGACAAAAACGTCTGTTGGGGCGGCTTCACGTTTGGACCCGAACTGCGCCAACTCGTCAGCTGCTTCATTGTTGTGTCTTAGGACGTGTGATAGCTCGAGTCCATCAAACTTGTCTTCAAGTTTGCGGACCTCCTGTTGGTAGGCCTCCATGGTGTCATTTAGACAGGACCAGTCTTTTATCACTCGGTTGACAACCAGCTGGGAATCCCCTTTCACGACCAACCGTCGTATCCCGAGTGAGACAGCAAGTTGCAGTCCGTGCAGCAGGGCTTCGTACTCGGCGACGTTGTGCGAGGCGGAGAAGTGGAGGTGAAGAACATATCTTAGCCTTTCCCCAGTCGGGGAGATCAGCATGACTCCTCCTCCCAAGCCTGTGATCCTCTTGGATCCATCAAAGTGCATGGTCCAGTATTGTAGGTCTTCTCGAGGTACATCTTCTTGTTGTTCGGTCCACTCGGCCAGGAAATCTGCCAGGTCTTGTGACTTTACAGACGTCCTCGCCTTGAAAGTTAAGTCGAGTGGCATTAGTTCTAGGGCCCACTTCGCGATGCGCCCAGTCGCCTCCCGGTTGTGGATGACATCGCCGAGTGGAAAAGAGGTGACGACAGTGACCGAGTGACCCTAAAAGTAGTGCGCCAATTTCCTCGCGGTTACCAGAACACCATATAGCAATTTTTGTACCTGGAGGTAGCGAATTTTGGCTCCTGCCTGCACTTCGCTAACAGTCGGCTTCATCAGTTGGCTTCTTGTTTAGTTGCGCCGCATATTGTTCGGCGAATTGCTTGTAGGTGAAGCAATCTTTGGCTGCATGCTTGTGGTTTGGATGATGCGTGCACTGAGCGTTCATGATTGCGTCGTAGGCCGCGACTCGGAGACAGCGTTGGGAGTTGGACGTTGCGGCAACTAGGTCTTCAGGTCGGCGCTTGCGGTCCTTCTAGGCCTGGTTGTTATTGCCATTATCCTTCTTAGGATGCCGGCTTCCTCCCGATTGCTTGTCGTCCTTCCTGTCGGGCCTGTCTTGGTGTGCTGCTTTGATCGCGTCGTTGGATTTAGCGTACGAGTTTGTTGTCTCGAACATCTGCTTCACCGTCTTCGGTGTCTTGCGCCCAAATTTCCCGATCAACAGCTCGTCACGGACTCCCTTCTGGAAGGCGTCGATGATGATGTCGTCGGTGATGTTGGGGATCTTGTTGCGCTTTTTGGAGAAGCGCCGGATGTAGTCCTTCAAAGGTTCGTCCGGCTTCTGGACGACGTTATAAAGGTCGAAGTGGGTTCCAGGTCTCTCGAAGGTGCCCTGAAAATTGGCGATGAAGTGGTCCCTCAGCTCACTTCACGAGCCGATTGAGCCTCTTGGCAGACTCGTGAGCTAGTTCCTGGCTGAGTTGGTGAGGGCCACAGGCAGGTAATTGGCCATAGCCTTGTTGTCGCCGCCTGCTACGCGGATGGCGAGAGTGTATACGGTAAGTCATGACTCGGGGTCGGTCTTGCCGTCATATTTCTCGATTCCGGTTGGCTTGAATCCATTCGGCCAGTGCACTCGGCGAAGCTCCCGAATGAAAGCTGGCACTCCATCGTCATTGCTATCGGGTGATCCCCTCCGATCTTCCCGAGTGCGTTGATCTCGCTCTTGGTAGCGGCGATCGAGGACTTCCCGCAGATCGCTCGGCGGGGTCCTCGGTTGGCTGGTTCGGTAGCTGAAGCTGTTGTTGCGGTGGACACGGTGGTGGACGGGTGGTCGTCCATGTTGCTTCTCGCGGGAGTCAGCCGTTTGCTCCTGATGCTTCTGCGTGGACTCGTGGCGTGGGCTTCTTGGCCTAGTTGTCGATCGGTCTGGCTCGGGCCTTTTGTAGTCTCCTGACCTTAGTGGCGGGAGCCGGCTTTTGTCAGGCGTTTCGGCCACAGACTCAGTCCGCCTTCGTGCCGAGGTGGAGGGATGACCGTTGGCTGTGGCTGCGACGATGGTCTTGATCTTGTCTAGTATTGGAGTCACGTCGGGGGGTGCCGTCTCGATGACGATGTCCAAGAGTGTGAGGGCAGCAACAGTGTTATGCTGTGGCGTCTGGAAGATATTGGTGTTGCGGACCCGCGTTTGAAGAATAGCCTCCTGAGCGGACCGTCCAGCTGCCCGTAGATCTTGCTTTCTCTTGTCGGCTTCTTCTTTGCGTTTCTTCGCCTCTTTCGCCAGCTTGCGCTCTTGTTCGATCCTGGCTCGCTCTTCCTCTGCAAGCCTGCGGGCCATGGCTGAGTTGAACTCGGCCACCTCAGCCATGAGGACATCGAAGCACTTCGGCTCGTAGCCCTTGTTGCAGTCGGAGTCGTCGGCTTCGTCCGAGGGGATGCCATAGAGGTCGTCAAAGCCGACGGAGCTGAGATACTCGTTGAGCTCCGAAGATGAGCATGAGCCGAATGGCTGGAGGATGACGGCGACCTCCCTCGATCCTGGGTTGCTCGGATCTGGATCATTCCAGTCCGAGTCAGAGCTTGAGGATGCGGGCTCCTCCGAGTGGGTCGACCTCGACTCGGGGAAGAGGAGCTTGCCGTAGATCTCAGCGGCGTTTGGTAATCCAAACGGCGCCGAGAGGTCTTCTTCCAAGTAGATCGTCTCTGTTGGGGAGACGAGGAGATCGGTGCAGATTTTGGCGGCGTTTGGTAGTCCAAACGGTACCGGGTAAATTCCTTCGTTGGAGAGGGTGGACCGAATCTTGGACTCCAAGATGTCGTCGAAGATCTTGGCGCTATTCAGGATGCCGAAAGGCACCGAGTGGGTCTCTCCTTCCGACTGGTTTGAATCCGAGTCGAAGGAGGAGAGCATGTCGAAGTTGTTGGCGGCAAAGTCGCCGAATCCTGAAGAAGATCCCATCACGCTTGTCGGCGAGATTGTTGAAGAAGTCTTGACGTGCGGGCCCCTACCTGGCGCGCCAACTGTCGAAACTTGGTTTCGACAATAGAATTTTGGGGATGCAGTCAAGATCGCCAAGCACAATGGGTTAGGTGGAAAGCAAGGTTTAGACAGGTTCAGGCCCTCTCGTGAGGTAATACCCTACTCCTGTTTCGGGGATTCGATCCGCCGAGTGTCTTTATTGATCTCGTGATCTAAGGCTCCTAAGTCTAAAGCTCTTGCTTATCAACTCTGATATTGCATATCCCTCAAGGGATGCCCCTTACCCCCTTATATAGTCTTGGGAGATGGGCTTACAGATTGGAAACCCTATCTTATTCTAAGTCGGTTTCCTCAAATCTTACCAAACCGTGACTATGGGCCGTTGCCTTATCTCAATCGGCAACGTAACACCCAAGTCATATTTGGTTTACATAATTGGCTGGCGTAACCTATCCCTATCTCCAGTCGGATAAGCTTGCCATGTGGATACCCGATTGCCATAATCTCCACAATAGCATTGGCGGCTTGAGCGTTGCGGTGGATGCTTAGCTCTTGCTTCGGAGTGAGGTTCATATCCTCCGTAGGAACATCGATACCTGTGCAAACAATCCTCCAGATGCTAGGATGCAAAGAAATTAGATGCAACTTCATCTTGTGCTTCCAAGCGGCATAGTGTGTACCATCAAAGTGAAGTGCACGCCCGGAAGGCACATAGATGAAGTTGTTAGAGGGTTTATTAAGCTTGATGTGATCAAAAGGTATAGAAGCTCCCTTGTCTCCTTGATTGGAGATTTTCCTCCACTTGCATCGTCTTCATGTTGATTATCCACTCTCGACATCTTGGATCAACTCTAAGCGGTAAAGCCTATTAAGAGCTTAGGCTCTGATACCAATTGAAGGCCCGTAGATGTCGCCTAGAGGGGTGAATAGGCGATCTTGAAATTTTCTCGAAAATGCAGCGGTTAAAACACACAGGCACCAGAACTTCCGGTACTTGAACCCCGAAACTTCCGGTCAACACAAGCTGTCTGTTACTTCCGATGTTACAGTCTGGAACTTTCGGTGTTCTGTGACTTAAAAAGATCTGAACTCAAATTCTAGTAATTCCTACACAAGTTTATTTGCTAGCAATAGAAAGATACACACAGGCAATAAAGACAAGCTACAGGAGGTAAAAGGATAATGCACAAGACACAAGGATTTTTATCCAAAGTTCGGATTCAAAGAATCCTACTCTCCGTTGAGAAACTCCGTAGAGTTGGGTCTCAATTAACCCCTAGCCTCACCAAGCAAATCCCTGAGAAGAAGTCTACGACCTTCAATTCTAACGTTTCTAGGTTCTTACCTAGAGATCAAATTGACCACAAAGATCCAAATTTGACCCTCTAGCGTGAACCACAAACATGAATTGATTTACCTAGACAACCTTCAAAAGATCAGCTTGGTTTGACACTATCCATACCTCATTTCCTTGCGGAGGAGAGGTGATCCTTCACAAACTTTCCCGGGCCAATCCACAAATCTTCGGAAGCTCGCGGGAGACACCTAACCGTCTAGGAGATTGCTCTCCAAGAGTAATAGCCACCACTCCAAAGCCCTGCAAGAATCACCAAGTGCTCAAGTCACCTAGCTCTCTCACCCTCACAATCACTCCAATCACTTAATGTTCTCACAAATTTGGTTATATGGCTCAAGAATTGAGTTTGAATGAGCTAGAACACCATGGAAGAGGCTAGGAGACTGAAAAACAAAAGTGGGATGGCCAAAAGTGAGCGGGGACAAGGTGGGATATATATAGGTACACGCTTGCGTCACTTAGCTGTTACACACAAACTCAGCTAGAATACAATCCGAAAGTTCCGGTCTGAGATTATCGGAAGTTCCGGCTAATACTTGGTTCAGAGGGTTTGGCTGAGGTGAAGAGGTCCGGAAGTTTCGGTGTGAAACCCCGGAACTTCCGATCGACTTTCTCTGCCGAGGGAAGGGGAATTTCAAAACCAACTCCAAAAATTCTCACTCAAGGATATTCTGACTAACAGCACTTAGATCATCTCATGGTATGAGTTTCACCCCTCTTAATAGTACGGTTTTCCCTAAAACTCAAGATTCAAGAAAAAACTATTATACACCGTCGTCGAATCTTTTCTCCTTTTTGCAATTGATGTTTGGGGGTTCTCCTTTTTCAAAACCAGCACAACTAAGCATCTAGGGACTAATTCTCCTTAACACATCTCAATTAAACATATTAGTCCCTTAACCAAATTGTTATTAACCACCAAAACCCACTTACAGGGTTAGATGCACTTTCAGGTTCCTGCGAGGATTCAAAGTTAACCCAGAAATCAACATAATGTCTGTATCTGCCATATTGAGTTGTGCAACAGAAGGTAATTTCTGGGAACTAATGCTGATGAATAGCACTGTCACCTTGAGACGGTATGTAGAGATGGCTTTTGAATGGTCATGGCCTCTTGTTCTTTTTGTGTTGGTGCATGAAAAGGGTAATGGAAATAAAAGATGTTGAGAGTTCAAGCTGAAGGGTTACGCGGAAGCTACGCTAGCCGAAAACAAAAATTTCTACCGCGCAAACCAGGAACAATTGCAAGTAAGGGCCGATAGATCGTTACCGATTGGAGTAGAGTGCAGCGGAATAGCCAATCAGGGCAATCCGATCCGGAACAGTGTAGCCGATTCGCCAATCAGCCGATTCGAGTCGTCCGGCCGCGTTCTCACGCCTCGCTCCGATGCGCCCGACCGCAGCCGATCAAGAGCGCGCAACGTAACAGCGCCTCTACCGGTATCCACACGTCCGGGGACAGAACGCCGTACACCCGTGTGCTAGCACGCGATGCAAGGCTAGGGTTTGGCTCGAAAGTGGGGAGGGTTTCCGTGGAGATTGATCTCGGCGACTTCTGTTGCACGCGATGCAATTGACGTGTCGCAGCTCTCCACCCCTCCCTCCTTTATATAGAGTTGGCCGACTGGGACTAGTGGCCGATTAGGACTCTATTTTGAATCGGATCTCATCCGTATCTCATAGAGTTGGCCGCCCATACGTCGTAAGCCCATAGGACTCTATCCGATCGGATCCCTATCCGATCGAGCCGTATCCGAGTCCAACTCGTATATCTATTCTATCCCCTTAAGCGTGCGACCTTGTAGGTTCAGGTATACTCGGTTTCGGCTATAGTCTAACTTAGCCGACCGTCGGCTCGAGTCCAACTCGGTCGACACATCAACACGGCGCCTAGCAGCACATATTGACACCATAGTATACAAGAATATAATATCGGCTCGAACTGTAATGTGTACACAAATCCCTTTGCCTCACGATACCGCTTAAGCTATAGGCAAGATGTGTGCCATCCCTTCAATAGCTTAACCATTCACTCGAACCGTATTGGATTATCGTCGTTGATTGACTTCTCAATCAACTTAGCATGGCCATGCATTTCCATAATCCATTACCTCGAGGGGCCCGAGATATCTCTCCAAAGGAGGGGCAAATTCCATCTTGATCACTCACATCCCACTCCATGTTTCATAGCAAACCCGAAAACTACCTTTATAACTACCCAGTTACGGAATAGCGTTTGGTAGTCCCAAAGTAGGCTACTACACATGTTGGAATCCATGGTGATCTCGAGGTCTAAGGACTTTGTACCAACACTACCGAGACCAACTAATGGCACATTAATTCTGTAGTGTCTCATGGTGGGTCTATCCAACAATGTGTTCTCCAACACATATGTCCATGTTTATTGATTTGGTATCTCCATACCCATGATCTATGAGACATGATCATCAATCAATAAACATGCCGATCTTAGAATCATATTTGTTCCAACAATATGACATATGATCGAGAGATCGTTTAGAAATAGATTCATACATATAGAGTCTCATAAATAAGTCACGTACTTATTGATCAATACAAGATGTCTATTTCATGGAACGAATAACACTTTATTCATTTATACATAAACATTGACGTGATATCCAACATCTCCATGTTGCCTCTAGGGCATATCACTAACAATCTCCCACTTGCACTAGAGTCAATCATGTAAGTATCTAATACCCATTGCTCTTGTGTGCGCCTCATGCTTCGGTGAGGGAGAGGTTTTGTCGGCGGATCGGCTATGTTGAGATCCGTGTGCACTTTGCATATCTTGACATCACCTCTGTCCACTATCTCGCGGATGAGATGATATCGCCGAAGTATGTTTTTGGACTTCGATGTGACCTCGGCTCCTTGGCTTGCGCAATGGCTGCACTATTATCACAATAGAGAGACATTGGACCAGTCGTACTAGTCATCACACCAAGCTCGAAACGAATTTTTGATCCAAACAGCCTCCTTTGCAGCTTCGAAGCAGCAATGTACTCGGCCTCCGTTGTAGAATCAGCAACGTATCCGCTTGGAACTCTTCCAGTGTGCGCCTCCGTTCGGCGAGAACACGAACCCGATTGCGATCTATAATCATCCTTGTCTGTTTGGAAGCTAGCATCGGTGTAACCACTTACAACGAGCTCTTCTTCACCTCCATAGACTAGGAACATATCCTTAGTTCTTCTCAAGTACTTAAGGATATTCTTTACGGCGATCCAGTGACCTTCACCGGATCGGCGGTATCTGCTCGTAGCACTCAAAGCGTACGAGACATGCGGCGTGTACAAAGCATGGCATACATGATGGATCCAATTGCCGAAGCATATGGAACCATACCCATCTTATTCCGCTCATCATGTGTCGAGGACACGATTCTTGCTAAGATTAATGCCATGTGACATGGGCAAGAAACCTTTCTTGGAATCATGCATGTTGAACCTTTTCAACACCTTGTCAATGTATGTACTTTGGCTTAATCCAATTAGCCTCTTGGATCTATCTCTATAGATCCGAATGCTAATATATATGCTGCCTCCCTAAGTCTTTCATGGAAAAACTATTTTTCAATGAAGACTTGAGGATTCAAGCATAGGGATATCATTTCCAATCGTAATATGTCATCCACATATAAGATTAGAAATACAATTGCGCTCCCACTGACCTTTTTGTAAACACAGGCCTCTTCTTCGTTTTTGATGAAACCAAACCCTTTGATTACTTCATCAAAACGAATATTCCAACTCCGAGATGCTTGCTTCAATCCATAAATGGACTTCGTAGCTTGCATATCTTTCCGAGCGATTCTGGATCGACAAAACCCGAGGTTGTATCATGTATACATCCTCGCTTAGGTTTCCATTTAGGAAAGCCGTTTTGACATCCATCTGCCATATCTCATAATCGAAATATGCAGCAATCGCTAGGATAATCCGAATAGATTTAAGCATTGCGACGGGCGAGAAGGTTTCATCATAATCAACTCCTTGAATCTGTTTAAAACCTTTCGCCACCAATCGCGCCTTATAGATGTGAACATTTCCATCCATATCGGCCTTTTCTTAAAAACCCATTTACACTCAATGGTTTTGACACCATCGGGTGGATCAACCAAGTTCCAAACTTGATTGTCGTACATGGATTCTATTTCGGATTTCATGGCTCCAAGCCACTTGTTGGAATCGGGTTCCACCATCGCTTCCTCATAGGTCTTAGGTTCATCGTTGTCCAATAACAATATATCACGTTGTTCCTTTGTGTACTGTCAGTGCACGACGTGATCTTTCGGACCTCCGTGGGGCTGGTGTATCTACAACGGTGGCGCAACACTTTGCACCTCCTATTGTGGTTACGTGGTCGCTGAAACATTTTCTGGGTTTTCTTGAACTTCTTTAAGATGCACCTGCGCCCACTAACCCTTCTTGAAAGAAACTCTTTCTCCAAGAAGACACCGTGTCGGGCGACAAACACTTTGCCTTGTTCCCGATTATAAAAGTAATATCCCTTAGTTTTCTTAGGATATCCCACAAAGAAGCACTTGTCGATTTGGGTGTGAGCTTGTCGGTGTAAACGTTTTACATAAGCTTCACATCCCCAAATTTTGAGAAAAGACAAACTAGGGGTTGCCCTGTCCATATCTCATATGGTGTCTTTTCAAGCCGACTTAGATGGAACTCTATTTAGTGTGAGCGCAAGCTGTTTCAAGAGCATATCCCCGAAGGATAACGGAAGATCACTTTGGCTCATCATCGACCGCACCATGTCCAACAAGGTGCGATTTCTCCGTTCGGACACTCCGTTCCATTGCGGAGTTCTGGCGGAGTCAATTGTGAAACAATTCCACAATCTTTCGAGATGATTACCAAACTCTTGGCTCAAGTATTCCCCTCCACGATCGATCGTAGAAACTTGATTGTTTTCCCTAAATGATTCGTACTTCATTCTGGAATTCTTTGAACTTTTCAAAGGATTCGGACTTATGCCTCATTAAGTAGATATAACCATATCTACTAAAGTCATCGGTAAAGGTAATGAAGTATTGATAACCACCTCGGCCGTTGAGCTCATTGGTCCACATACATCGGTATGTACGAGTGCCAATAAGTCACTTGCTCTCTCACTATGTCCCGTGAAAGGTGCCTTTGTCATCTTACCAAGTAAACAAGACTCACATGTCTCAAATGATTCAAAATCAAAAGAGTGAAGCAATCCATCCTTATGGAGCTTCTCCATGCGTTTCTTATTTATATGGCCTAAGCGACAATGCCGGATAAACGTGGGGTTTATATCATTAGAGAGTTGCCTTTCGTATTAATGTTATAGATGGGAGACGCTTCAAGATTCAAAACGTATAATCCATTCACCAATGGAGCATGAAAATAGAACATATCTCTAAGATATATTGAACAACCATTGTCCATTGATCTAAAATCATATCCTTCCGCTTGCAAACATGAAGCGGAAATAACGTTTGACATAGTGTTGGAACACAATAACAATTATTCAATTCCAAAACTAATCCCGAAGGTAGATGAAGTGGTACTGTGCCGACAAGCAAGCGTAGCAACGCTTGCTCCATTGCCGACGCGCGAGTTCACCTCGCCCCTTCTCAATCCTCTACTTCTTCTCATTGCCTGCAACGATTTGCAAATATGAGCTACGATCGGTATCAAATACCCAAGAGTCGTAGGTGAAGTAGCGAGATTAATGTCTATAACATTAATACCTAAAGCGAAGTCGTACTTTGCTTCTTCTTGAGATCCTCCATGTACTTCTTGCGGTTCCTTTTCCAGTGGCTGTCTCCTTGCAGGTAGAAGCAAACGGCATCGATGCCGCCACCCCTTCTTGCCCTTCTTTGCATTGGAGGCACTCGCGATCTCATCGGGAGTTAACTTCCTCTTGGTGCAAAGTTTCTTGACAGTGGTTTGCGCTTTGCCTTCGCATCATCATCACATGATGACCATTTTTCTAGATACTCTCCTCACTGTCTTTAGCATCCCATGCAATTCAGCCAAGGTTCTATCCATATTGTTCATGTGATAGTTTAATATGAATGGCTCGAAGCTCGGAGGGAGCGGCGGAGAATCACATCGGTAGCCAACTCTTGGCTAAGGGGAAAACCTAGTTTTCCGGACTCTCGATATAGCCAATCATCTTTATCACATGCGGATGACGGGATTCCCTCAACAAGCTGCACGCAAACAAGGACTTTGAGGTGTTGAACCTCTCGGCCCGAGCTTGGTTCTCAAACATGCCACGCAGTCCCGAATAATAGTGTGAGCATCGCTGCTCTCATATTGCTTCGAAGCTCGGGGGACATTGTAGCAAGCATGAGACAGCTTATATCTAGGGCATCATTAGTGTGCTTCTCATAAGCCCTCCGTGCGGTTGCGGTGGCGTTATTAGGCAAATCCTCGGGATAGGGTACTTCAAGAACGTACTCCTTACGCTCTTGCTTGAGAACAATTCTCAAGTTGCGATACCAATCCATAAAGTTTGTTCCATTTAATTTTTCCTTTTTGAGAATAGATCGCAAATTAAAGGTACTGGGTGTAGTATTAGCCGCCATTTATTCTACAACGAAAAAGCAAAGTTTAGCACAATGTTTATGCTATGTCTATTGTTAAACAATTTAACATTAGACTCCCGTTACGTATTTTCCACCTTCCCTCTAGGTTACGTATTGGGTCAAGATCCACATGTTAGTTAATTTTCTAGTGAGCTTTGGCATCACTGCTAGAAAATTAGTAACATCGGTAAGCAACTCCTTGCTAATCACATCTCTATGTGACTCTTGTTGTTGGTGTGGCATCTCCATGTCCCGGCCCCAACCTATGCCCCAAGGCCCAAAAATGTTTTGATAGCCTTGTTAAGTAAACCAAATGCTCCTGCTGTATATGTCCGACATATACCCCCTCGTGTTATGATAGAGAATGGCACTCTGCTTTGGCGAGACCCACCATTGACGAGCATAACGGTGACGGTGCAACATTTGGAAGGGCATCATTACTACTTAATTTTGCGAGGGATGCTATCCTATCAAACAAACATATCACATATGAAAGCAAGAAGAATAGCAATAAATAGTATGGCCCCCTTCACATGGTGATCTCCATCTTCTACACCGTTCTTCCGAGTGCCGAATGCTTGATTTCTTCAAACTAAGCTACTACTATAGAAGCTCTAATTGAAGATTACATCGACTCGCAGGTCGTGAAAGAATATTACAAGCATTGCACGTATGAAAGAATATTACAGGGATTGCACATATGAAAGAATATTACATGCATCACATGCATCTCATACATACAATAGGGCCATACCATCTCAAAGCATTCTCTGCAAAAACAAGTTAGGCGTAGAAACATTTTCTACTTTCGCAAAGCTACGGCATCGAGACGACCTATAAGGGGACGCACACGGCGGGCTTCCGGCAGCGTCAGGAACACCACACGAAATTCATAGATCCAATCTATGAATTCGCTTACGAAACCATGTCGGCATAATCATATTATGCCGTCCCGATACACTATCAAGGGAGATGGTTTGCGTAGGCGCGAGGCAGCTAACAAGATCGGACTACGAGATAGCTTCGGCATAATCACATTATACCGTTCCGATACACTATCAAGGAACGCTATCTCGAACCCAACTCAAACCGAGTTATATGGAAATTGCTTCGACGTAATCACATTACGCCGTTCCGATACACTATCAAGGAACACAATTACCATTAACTCTCCTCAACAGATCCCGTAAAACCGATTGATCTAATCAACCCGTGTGCAAAACTTGTTCCAGATCCAATCTAAAACCCGAACTAAGCAAGATTAGCTCGATACCACCGAAGGGTTACGCGGAAGCTACGCTAGCCGAAAACAAAAATTTCTACCGCGCAAACCAGGAACACTTGCAAGTAAGGGCCGATAGATCGTTACCGATTGGAGTAGAGTGCGCGGAATAGCCAATCGGGGCAATCCGATCCGGAAGTGTAGCCGATTCCCGGAGACAGCCGATTCGCCAATCAGCCGATTCGAGTCGTCCGGCCGCGTTCTCACGCCTCGCTCCGATGCGCCCGACCGGCCGATCAAGAGCGCGCAACGTAGCAGCGCCTCTACCGGTATCCACACGTCCGGGGACAACGCCGTACACCCGTGTGCCGGCACGCGATGCAAGGCTAGGGTTTGGCTCGAAAGTGGGGACGGTTTCCGTGGAGATTGATCTCGGCGACTTCTGTTGCACGCGATGCAATTGACGTCCCACAGCTCTCCACCCCTCCCTCCTTTATATAGAGTTGGCCGACGGGACTAGTGGCCGATTAGGACTCTATTTTGAATCGGATCTCATCCGTATCTCATAGAGTTGGCCGCCCATACGTCGTAAGCCCATAGGACTCTATCCGATCGGATCCCTATCCGATCGAGCCGTATCCGAGTCCAACTCGAATATCTATTCTATCCCCTTAAGCGTGCGACCCTGTAGGTTCAGGTATACTCGGTTTCGGCTATAGTCTAACTTAGCCGACCGTCGGCTCGAGTTCAACTCAGCCGACACATCAACGGGCGCCTAGCAGCACATATTGACACCATAGTATACAAGAATATAATATCGGCTCACTGTAATGTGTACACAAATCCCTTTGCCTCACGATACCGGTTAAGCTATAGGCAAGATGTGTGCCATCCCTTCAATAGCTTAACCATTCACTCGAACCGTATTGGATTATCGTCTTGATTGACTCCTCAATCAACTTAACATGGCCATGCATTTCCATAATCCATTACCTCGAGGGGCCCAGAGATATCTCTCCAAAGGAGGGGCAAATTCCATCTTGATCACTCACATCCCACTCCATGTTTCATAGCAAACCCGAAAACTACCTTTATTACTACCCGATTACGGAATAGTGTTTGGTAGTCCCAAAGTAGGCTACTACACATGTTGGAATCCATGGTGATCTCGGGTCTAAGGACTTTGTACCAACACTACCCGAGACCAACTAATGGCACATTAATTCTGTAGTGTCTCATGGTGGGTCTATCCAACAATGTGTTCTCCAACACATATGTCCATGTTTATTGATTTGGTATCTCCATACCCATGATCTATGAGACATGATCATCAGTCAATAAACATGCCGATCTTAGAATCATATTTGTTCCAACAATATGACATATGATCGGGATCATTTAGAAATAGATTCATACATATAGAGTCTCATAAATAAGTCACGTACTTATTGATCAATACAAGATGTCTATTTCATGGAACTGAATAACACTTTATTCATTTATACATAAACATTGACGTGATATCCAACATCTCCATGTTGCCTCTAGGGCATATCACTAACACAAGCCATGTGGGGGGATTATATTAGAACATCGATGGAAAATGAGGAAAATCAAATAGAGGTGGTACATGCCATGGGCGTGGCGAATGAGGGAGAGAGATTTGGTATAATCGTTAATGAAATAGAGAGAAGATTTGCATAATGAACATGCGGAGGGCAATGCATCGTCCGATGAGGAAGATGTTGTAATCCTCGCTGATTGGACAAACGAGGACTTCTCGGGGCTTGTTATCTTTGAGGGAGATCATGTACCCTGGGAGTACAAGGAGAACAAGGTGATTCAAGGTGCTAGGTATGCTTATTCGGAGGATCTAAAGGAGGCGGTGAAGCATTGGGTGGTCTCATTGTAGAGAGAGTTTAGGGTCATCAAGTCAACCAAATATGTGTACGAAGTGAGGTGCATGAAGGAATAGTGTCCATGGCATGTTCATGCATTTAAGGGTAGATGGAATGATTATTGAAAAATAAGCATCGTGACCGAGCATCAATGCCACTTACAAGGGATGAAGAAGTATCACCGCAACATCACTTTAGCTTTTATTGCAACTGAGATGTATACAGTGTTGTCCGTAACATTGGGTTTGAACCAAGATCAATTATTTGTTACATTGAAGACAAATTCAACTACACCATAAGCTATGCAAAAATCCTGGAGGGCCAAACAGAAGCTTATCGAGATGAGATATGATACATTTGAAGCATTTTATGATAATTTGCCTCGTCTGTTAGCTAGCATTGCCTAGAGGAATAGTAATACTTTCGGCGCGTACAGTTACAACAGTTGCTCCACCACTATATATAGATAAACCTTGATAAAACACATTAGCTGAATACAAGCTTCTCATATTTCCTTTCGCATTCACACAGATCTAGAGAGAATGGAAGCTCCATTTCATGAGCACCTTAACTAGCGAACAGATCCTTTCGCTGGTCTATTTTCACCATGGTGTGACCGTCTGTTGTGCGCTTGCGGTGATCGATGTATACTCATGGCAGGAGATTTTTCCAATGCCCAAACATTGATAAGGTATTATTCATTTGTTGAAGTTGAATTAACTCTACTCAATACATAAAATGCTAAATGGTTTCTGCACAATCATACTATCTTTCATAGACATACCATAGGGTATGTGACTTCGTCGAGTGGATAGATACAAAAAATCCACAGAACGACGGAACATGCCGATGTTTACATAGTGAAACAAGATCAGATAACCTTAGGAGAAAGGATGAGCACAAATGATGAATTGCTGCAGATGCATTAGAATAGCAAGTAAATCCCCTTGGACTCCCCACCTGATGGGAGCGTCTAGAGTGTCGTTGTGGTGACCGTTGTCAGGTGATAATATTCGTAAAACAACTAACTCTAGGACAAAGATGCTTCGTGTGTCCTAACATTATCGATGACGATTTCGTCGTAAGTATCATTAATTTTTCACTAACATCGATCACTAGTTTCATGTACTTAGCTTTGCATATGTCCTAATGAAATTGTGCACATAGGAAGACATAAGGAAATGTGAGTTCGTGAAGTGGATCGATACGGTGAGAGTTACTTCCACCGGTGCAAGGATAACACAAACTGAAACGACCACCCAATTCATTCAGGCATGAATGGAGTATGAAAAGTCAAGTACAACCTGCTAGCTTAGACTGGAGAAATAATCCATTAGGTTTACCTGAATGGTCGAAGCGTCTAAAATGCAGTTGTAGAGATCAATGCTAGGTGGCTACCTCCTTTGCAGAAGGGACATTTGGAAGAAGATATTTCGTGTGCCCCAATGTAGACAACTTCATTGTATGTCGCAACCTTACATTTTTACAATTCCACTGACATTTTCATAATATTACTACCCTCACTTGCTAACTATATTTATTTTTTAGGCCAATCCAAGGATGTGCGAATTCACTTCGTGGATCGACAATGTTAATCCGACATATGATGGCGAAAAAATAACTGAGGATGAAATACAAATAGAGTACAAGTGATTAAAGGAGCACAAAATTGCAGTACACACTGAACGATGTAGAAGGGATCGGTAGACAAGCTCAAGATCGATTCGTAGGGATAGACAAATTTGTATCATTCATCTATGGGACTTCTTAACCATCCGATGGTTTGTGTTGATGTATGCATCATGAATCGAAAACTAATGGCTATGTTCGTTTCCATTAATAAAGTCACTTTGTAGTCCCTGCGCTATCTTTCTTGAACTAAGTACACAATTCTTTTCTTAAAAATCTTTAAAAAATAAAAATTCTATCTTCAACTATGTACATGATTCAACCTACGCGGAATTGTGCATATGAACATAGTTCAAAATAAATTTAAAAGCAATTGTTACCCTATTGTTAATGAATTTTTGTTGCCTTCTAGACCAAACTCTTTCAATCGACAAATATTATGAAAACCTATCTGCAAATGTTGTTCCCCTATATATGCAAACACATTTATTTTGTTATTGCATACCAAACCATTTCCTATTTAAAAATACAATTCTTAGTTCTACGCTTGAAAATAAACATTTGTTTGGGAAAAAATTGCTATAGCAAAAAATCGTACTCTAGAAGGGTGACAAGGAGGCCACCTGCAAAAAAGCCAGGTCAGGCGGCAAGGGAGCCACCTGAAAAAATGCCAGGCTGTCCTCACCGTGGGTTTGTGAGCGCCCCTATCGAATAAAAAGCCCTCGGCGAGCGGAAAGGACGCCGCCCAAAAAGGTAGGCCTCCCTCTCCGTCTTTTGCGAGGCAGCCCCTCTCGGCAAAGAAAACACCCTCGAGGAGGACAGCAAGGAGGGCGCCTGCAAAAAGTCACTCCCCTGGCAGGCGGCCGTTACATGAGGGCCAATGGCTGTCTGTCACATCACAAAAAATACCCTCTGAGAAGACATTTTTTAAAAATGTTCTCCCAAAGGACATGAGGCGACTATTTTTGTAAAAGTTTCAAATAAAAAATTATTTTTGTAAAATATTTTAATAAAGAAAATTAAAAATAAAAAAATCGTAGGAGTAGACAAGGCCGTGGACGCTCGTGTAGAGCTAGTTTTGAATTGGGCCTCCGCTCACCACTGCTAGGCGCACGACACGTGGAATGGGCCGCAGCATCAGCAAACCGCGGACACTTTTTGGTAAGGTCTCTCTGTTCGAATTTTTAGCATTTTTAATTTTATTTTTTAAAAGATTTGCAAAAATAATTTGTGGTTTGAAAATATTGCAAAACTAGTCGCCTCTCGCCCTCCGGGAGGGCGAGATTTAAAAATCACCCTCCCAGAGGGCATTTTTTCTGACGTAGCGGACGACCGTTGGCCGCCGTCTGTCGCGCACGTGTAATTTTGCATTTTGCCCCCTTCCCGCCCTTACAAAAGGCGTTTTCACTATTCATTTACTATTCATCACTGTTCACTGTACTGTTCATCACTGTTTACTATTTATTGTTTATCACTGTTCACTGCACAGTGAAAAAACGCCCTTTGTAAGGGCGAGAAGGGGGCAAAATGCAAAATTACACGCGCGCGGCAGACGACGGCCAACGGTCGTCCGCCACGTCAGAAAAATCGCCCTATGGGAGGGCGATTTTAAAATCTTGCTCTCCGGAGGGCGAGATGACTAGTTTTGCAATATTTTCAAACCAAAAATTATTTTTACAAATCTTTTAAAAAATAAAATTAAAAATGCAAAAATTCTCTTTGTTCGGAATGTGCATTGAAAGTATATTTGTCACGCCTCCTCGTTTTAGCATATTTTGTTCAAAAAATCATAATTATTTTAAAAAATTAACAAGATATATCACTATATATATGTCAATATATAATATACTAGTCCATAAACATACAAGTTCAAATTCACAAGTAGAAATAAAAATAACAAACTTGAATTTAAATAGAAAATTCATTAATAAATTTGTTATTTTTTCTAATTGTATATGTCAAATTTGAACTTATAACATATCACATATTAGCTATGTTACAAAGTATTTTTAAAAATACAATGGCTTTTTAAACGAGATGCATAATACGAGTAGACGTCGTATCGAGAAAAAAACATCTCTCATGTTAAAGTATATTCGACTTTTGAATACAATATTAGACGCTCTCGCCCTCACGCATATACTATTCATGTGTGAGAGAGAGAGAGTAGTGGATTTTAGTTTGTGTTACTTCTTGGTGTTGACTCCGTGAAGATTTGTTGAGCACTTGATTCATCCCCAAGAGATCTTTGCTTCATTTTTACCCTTGGATGTCGAGAACTCCTAGACAGCTAGGTGTTGCTCTTGAGCCACCGATCTACATGTGTGGTTGGTCAGGAGAAATTCATGAAGGTCGGATATCACCTCTGAAAGGAAAGAGATACTACTAGTGAAAGGAAGAGCGCATTTGTACAACCTCAAGAGAAAAGGGTTAGCGAACACCTAGCTTTTTGTGAGCTTCTCAATGGAAACTATAATCTTCTCAAAGATTCGAACTTCGGGAACACATCGTCTTGTAAGAACCTCGATGAAAATCCCTCTCTTCATCCTCTACATATGCTTGCTTAGTTGTTGTTTGTGTTTGTTCTCTATACTTGTGGCTTTCTATATCTAGTTTACTTTGTGTATTTCACTTGCTTCATGATTTTTGAAATTATCGAAAAGGCATTTTTGGATATTTTCAAAAAGTACTGCTTGCATATTAACTTTAAAGTTTTAAATCACCAATTCAAACCCCGTAGGCCTAAGTGACCCTTTCAGTGCATATACTACCTATTATGATATAATCCTGGAAAACACGTACACACGTGTTAAGTCTATGACTTAACCCATCTGACCACAAAGATTCTAACCAGCTAAACTATGTTGACTTTTGGTCTTTGACTAATATTATCTGAATTTATAGATTTATTGTGAAAAATATCTCATTAATATAAAAGTATAACAATTCCATATTATATCTATATGCTCATTTATATACATGTGTAAAAGTGAAATATGTAGTAAAGATGGTTCATAGCAAAATAATAAAACAATATGTGTAGATTTATAGTGGTGTGTGTACGAAAGCATTGGTTGGTTAAGCCTAGCTTTTGGGAGCCCTCTTGTTGACTTTTCATGCACTTTGAATAACATGCCCTAGGTGACCTGTTTGGAATGGTAACGGCTCCGAATTCTTGCCGAAAACATAAATTGTTGTTTTTTTAAAAAGTGGCTCAATAATCTAATATTAGCCTAAAGTTTGAGAAAGATGTTTTACAATAACAACAGTATAATATGGATGTTTTACAATAATAGACCTCACATGACTCCCAATAACTCTAACTTTAAGAGTTTTGAAAGCTATGAGAGAAAGTGTTTTCATTCTTTTAAGGAGATATGCTCTCGTTTTTTATGTCAACTCAATAGTTATAAACTATATATAGTTTTCTTTAAAATAACTATATAGAAGTTGAAATTAACTTGTTTGTTTGTGAAGTGAAATATCTCATATTAATCTATCTTATCGATTAATTTAATTTTTAAATAATTGTCTAGATGTGATGCAAGAAAAATGTGGGGATGCCCTCTTCCATCTCTCAAGCTATAAAAGACTTTTTGAAGCGAGAGATATTCAACTTAAAAGGCTATAGACAAAATATTTTTTGTTGTTTACTTTTAGATACGATGTTTAACTATATGTTTTATTATAATTGCTTGTATATATAAGTGTAAGTGTGTGTGTGTGTGTTAGACGCTCAGAAAAGAAGGTCTAATGACGAGTTGGACGTGTGGGCGTACACAAGTTACCGGGTGACCGATGTAGGATTAGTGTTGTTGTTACAGCGAGTGGCAGAGCTATAGGGTGGTCCATGTGGGCCGCGGACCACCCTGCACTCAGCGGCCCAATAGTACCCCACCCCATCCATGCAGGATTAGAGCACAACTCCGACAGACGTAGAGCCTACCTAACGAGCCTGATACACGCAAGAAAATCCTCTTGGCGCTGGTGACCTGTTCGCATTATCTTGATGACAGTTCGTATTTGGCGCCATCGCCGCCGCGCCAACCGCCAAACCTAGACAGGAGCCGGCCACCGGCCGGGAGCGTGGTGGCTGCCGTTGCGGAGGAGGAGGAGGGCAGCGCGACGGCCTTGGCGATGGACGACGAACACCATGGACCAGGCCAACGGCCGCTGCGCCAAACAAACCTAGGGCAAGGGCTAGCCTAGACAGGAGCCGGCCGGGAGCTTGGCAGCCGTTGTTGTGGAGGAGGAGGGTAGGGCAGCGCGACGGCCTTCTGGACGGACGACGAACGGCGAATGCCACCAGTCGCTACCTAGACCAGGCCGACAGGAGGGTCGCTGATGCCGTCACGCCAAACCTAGGGCTAGGGCTAGACGGGAGCCGGTCGAGCGTGGTGGCCGCTGTTGCGGAGGAGGAGGAGGTCAGCGTGCGCGATGGCCTCGGTGACGGACGGCGAACGACACCAACAGCTGGTCCAGGCCGAGCCGACGACCACCAATCCCGATCCTTCTCCCGTTGGTGAGGAAGACAACCCTGTGACATCACTGGCATGGTCTTTTCAGTTTATACTTGGAATGTTGTCCTTGAACAACTAATGAAGCATTTATGTGCTCTTGATTTACAGGTTAAGGGAACTAGCCGACTAGGATAGTGTTTGGGAGGATACTACTTTTTTGCATAGGGGCGATAGTGCCGCTGGCGTGGTGGTCACTTGTAGAGGTAAACACAATGTGACAATGAAGAGGAGTGGTGGTCATATGTTTTCAGTTTTTTACAGTATTGGTTTAGTTTTTTTTCAGTTTTCATACAATGAAGAGGTTTTGTAAATTGAAACATCACATTATTCTTATGCAGATTTGTTAAAAATGAAGAGGAGTGGTGTTATTGCCTCTCTTTTCCAGAAATATGTATCTAAGAAGAAGTCTTGTTCTCAATCTCTTTCGGTGGCTGTAGCTGTTCCAGAAGAGCCAATGGAAGAACAAGAAGATGGACAAGATCAAGATAGAGTGATTGAAGAAAATGTAAGTCCAACTCAATGCCTGTACAAGAAGATGAACCAGATCAAGATAGAGTGATTGAAGAAAATGTAACTCCAACTCCAATGCCTCCAAATCCACCTCGAGTTGTCCAAAAAGAACCTATTCATGATATCAGTCAGCTTCCATTTGATCCAGGGGAAAGACGACCCATTGCAAATTATCCCATCAATGATCAAGATGCAGTTCGACAATCATATATTATTAAAGTCCCATTGTAACCCTATGCACATGAATTTGAAAGTAGAAGAATTTGAAATAGGGATCGACAATTCAATCCCATATGGTTTTATAAATATCCTTGGATTGAATATAGTGTCAAGAAGGAAGCAACATTTTACTTTGTGTGCTACTTGTTTAGAAAGGGGAAAAGTAAGTGTCGACGGGTGGGTCAGCAGTCCTCAAAGGGGGTGCCCAAAGAGGTGAAAGAGAACGGTAGAGAAGCTGTTCCCCGATGGATCTAACGGTCAACTCGAGTCCGGATACGAGCCAAAGAGTAATACACAGAGAATTATACTAGTTCGGCCCTCCCGAATGATAATAAGCCTACGTCCAGTGTTCTTTGTTGGGGTATGTGATGAACAAGAATTACAAGAAGGAGTTCTTGGGGCTTGAAGCAAGCTGGCCGAGAACAGGGAATGAGAGTCCTTTCTCTTCTTCCCCCCTCCTGGCCCCGTCGCCTTGCCCTTCCTTTTATAGCTCAAGGGGCACAGGAACAGGGAAAGCTTGGGGGCCAAGAAAGCTATGTCTAATTTACTAAAAGGTGAGTACATACAACATATGAAAAGGTACAAAATGGTCTGCTAGATCCTATACACTATGGGCATCTTGTGCTCTCTCTATCTTGCCTAGGGATCCCTTCTCCACCTGAGACACCAGTACTATGCTGTCGGGTGACGTCAGTCCCTGTCAGGGCTGTCTCCTCCCTCTTCCTTCTTGTGCGCCAAGTCTTGTCCCGAGGATGGTTGAGGTGGGGCCGTGGTTGACGGGGTCGAGAGAGGAAAACCGAAGTCGGACTCAGGAAAAGATCGGGACGTCCGACCCCGCAGGAAGGGGTCAGACCATCGACCACGTCCCGAGGACTCTCGGTTTTTTTACTTCAGTGGGACATAGATTCCTGTCTGTAGGGTACCCCAGGGTGAAACCTCCACAATAGCCCCTGAGCCTAAGGGCGAATGATACATTTGTCTTTAGGGTCAGAGTTTATTCTTCGCCACCGTCTTCAAAGGATCCTCAAAGCATCGAGCCAAGGTTTTGGCAGGTGCACCACCCAGGTGCACCTGCCAGGTGTAGCCCCCGAGCCTAAGGGCGAATGATACATTCGTCCTTAGGGTCAAGTTTCCTTCCACGGTGCTAGTCCCTTGTAGGTTATCAAGGTCTTGGGAACTCTCGGTTTTACAGGTGCACAGCCCAGGTGCACCTGGCAGGTGTAGCCCCCGAGCCTAGGGACGGATGACACATCCAAGCCTAGGGTCAAGTCGCCTGAAGTGTCCTTCGTTCGCCTTCTGACTTGAGTATAGCCCGGTGATCTAACAAGAGCTCTTCTGGACCGAAGGGGCTCACTTTCTAGGAGCATACAGTAGTCCCCATGTTGTCCCCATCGTGGCCCGAAAGCCACTGCACCGGGGTAATGAAGGTTGGTCGTTCGGTCGGGACTACCACCCGAAGGCTTACAGTAGTCCCGACCCTGACGATGGGCTAGCTCGAAAGCCTACACACGAGTCCTCGAAATCCATTGCCCTGAAGCAACGGAAGCCAGCAATGTGGTCGGGACTACTGCCCAGAGGCTTCTGGTAGTCCCGAACCCGACAGGGGATCAGCCTGGAAGCCAGCCCCCGAGTCGGCGATTGTCACTGCCCTAAGGTAATGGGGGTGGTCGGAACTATCGCCCGAAGGCCTGTAGTAGTCCCGACCCGATGGTGGGCTAGCTGGGAAGCCCACACACGAGTCCCGGGGAACTCTCACTGTCAGCGAAGTCAAAGAGGAATTCTCCCGAACCTTATCGCCAGGCGATTGCTTGGCCTCGAGGCCTGCTCCTCAATCGTGGCCCCACCCTCCTGATAATTTGATCAAGGGTGTCCGTCATGTCTTATCAAGGGACCGCGGAAGTCGGAGCGGCACAACGGCTAACTGTGCTTCCACTTCCCCACTTTTTCCGAAGCGTCAAACGAAGCTGACGGCTAAGGGGAGAGAAAAGGGGACACGCTTTCTAGCAATTTCTTTGGAAGTTGTAACAGCAACCTTATGCATGCCGTTACGTGTTCCCGAAGCTCCACCATATTAGTTCGGACCGGTTCCCCCATATCATCGAGGAGGAGATCGGGACCGAGCCGACCACGGCGGGGACCTTCGACCCACGTGCCACAGGGTCTATGGCTCAGCCGGTGGAAAGCGCCGAGGAACAGCCCGACACAAGGATTGGAGAACCCGATCTCGGCGGCGTCGTCGGCCCGAAGGCCGTCGGGATAACGCTGGAGGTTGGGGAAGGCTCTAGGACCCAATCTGGACGTTTGCCGGAGCTTGACCACTTCTTTGCCAGCATTCAGGGGCTGTTTTTTTGGTAAGACCCAGAATTCCTCGTCTGCAATTCAGAAGCCATGCTGACGTCTCGTCACTGCAGGAGGGTGCTCAACCCGCTCGACCTTCGGTAGTCGAGCGGGAGCTGGAACGAAAGCTAGAGGAGACTTGTCGCCGTAAGCTCCCTTCTTCCATCCTTCGTCCTTTCTCGTATACCCCGAAATGACTCACGACATTTTGTAGGCACCGAGGAGGCCGATAGGCTAGCTGAGGTGTATCGGGCTGAGCGGGATAGCACCTGTGAATTCCTTGGGCTTTTGAACAACGCCCTGAAGACGACTGAAGCTGCCCGTGGCTTGGCGGAGGAAAGACTGGGGAAAAGCCAAGCCGACCTCGAGGCTGCGAAGGCCGAGGTGGAGGGGCTGGCTTGGTCCAAGGCTGAGACAGCTTAGGCCGAGGCAGAGGCGGCAAAGATTAGGCGGAGAAGGAACTCTTTGCCACGGAAAGGTCGATGGTCAACCTGGCCAAGGAGCTGAAGAAGGCCAAGGCCACCAAGGCTTCTGCGATCCCGTTGTCCTCTTCCGCCTTCTTGATTTCCTTTGCTTGCCCTTACCTCGTCTCTCGACCTTGTTTTGTGCAAAGCACGCCTTGATCTCCCTTCGTCAGATCGGACACATCAAGGAGCGCTTGGACCCGATGGAAGCTCGATTAACCAAAATCCAAGAAGGAGCCCTCGCCATCTTGAACAAGGCCGATCCCCAACTTTCGCCCGCCCAAGAGTCTGACGCCGAGTTCCTAGAACGCCTATAGGTTGGCTCTCGTCGCCTCAACATTTTTGTGAAGGACGCAACGAAGGCCGGCATAGCGGTGGCCCATGGCATCCCGAGTGCCGGTATCCCGAGGTTAGGATTCCCAACCTCGGTAAGGGGTGCCCGTCTAGCATGCAGCTTGGCGACATGGAGGATATCTTGCTGAAGTTGAGGCGACTGCGGACGAGATTGCCACCCTCCTAGACTTTTAGTCGAGCCTCCCTGTAATGATCCCTATTAAACAGGAGAGAATTTATGTTAAAGTTGGAACTTAAGGTCCTCTTTATTTTTAGAATTCCATACTTTTTAGCCAAAGAAAATTTGGCCTATTCGCATCGTTTCCGACACCCGAGCGTTTAGATAGCAATCTTGGCCCGTAGGATCTGGGAGGATTCCTTGACCGGACCCTAAAAGGTTGCAGACCGATCCTCAGCGCGGTTATCATTCGCTTTGCAAAATAGGCGAGTCTGACGGTTTCGAAAGACCAAGTTCCCCAAGTAGTTTGATAATGCGTTAGGCCAACACATTTTGAAACCCGACCCAAGTCCAACTCCGGGAGGGAAATAGTCCAACTCTCTGACTGGAGGGCATGAGATCGAGCCATCGTTGTGGGCTAGGACGCATTGATCCGATACTTGGGGAGACTTGCCGGAGCATCAAGTTGTCTCTGACCCACCCGTTATTCTTTCATCTTGGGAACCCAGACCATTAAGGGTCGGGGCCGCAAATCTCAGAGCTGATCATGAGTCCTTGCACGGAAGTTATCGGGCTGCTTAGAGCATTGCTTGACGTTCGGGAGACAATGCTGAGCCCCCAAGCAGTGGGTGTTTACTCAACAAAGCTTCCTTCCTGGGAACTCGGACTAAGAAGGGTCGGGGCCGCGAATCTCAGAGCTGGTCATGAGTTCATGCGCGGAAGCTATTGGGTACACAAAAGGCTGCTCGACGACGAGGATGGAAGCAACAAACATCATATGAGCAAGTACCAAAGTTGCTTTTGAAGATAAAGATGAGGAAAAAAAGGTATGTATCTGTATAGAAATCGGTGGGGAAGGAAATTGCCATCAGATCGCACATACGAAGAACATCGCCCCCTACCTGGCGCGCCAACTGTTGACGGGTGGGTCGGCAGTCCTCAAAGGAGGGTGCCCAAAGAGGTGAAAGAAAATGGTAGAGAAGCTGTTCCCTGATGGATCTGATGGTCAACTCAAGTCCGAAGACGAGCCAAAGAGTAAGACACAGGGAATTATACTAGTTCGGCCCTCCCAAAGGATAATAAGCCTACGTCCAGTGTTCTTTGTTGGGGTGTGTGATAAACAAGAATTATAAGGAGGAGTTCTTGGGGCTTGAAGCAAGCTGGCCGAGAACAGGGAATGAGAGTCCTTTCTTTTCTTCCCCCCTTCTGGCCCCGTCGCCCTGCCCTTCCTTCTATAGCTCAAGGTGTGCAGGAACAGGAAAAGCTTGGGGGCTAAGAAAGCTATGTCTAATGTGCAAAAAGGTGAGTACATACAACATCCAAAAAGGTAAAAAATGGTCTGCTAGATCCTATACATCGTGGGCATCTTGTGCTCTCTCTGTCTTGCCTAGGGATCCTTTCTCCACCTGAGATGCCAGTACTGTGCTGTCGGGTGACGTCAATCCCTGCCGGGGTTATCTCCTCCCTCTTCCTTCTTGCGCGCCAAATCTTGTCCTGAGCATGGTCGAGGTCGGGCCGTGGTTGATGGGGTCGAGAGAGGAAAACCAAGGTTGGACTCGGGGAAAGGTCGGGACGTCCGACCCCATAGGAAGGGGTCAGGCCATTGACCATATCTCGAGGACTCTCGATTTTTTACTTCAGTGGGACATATATTCCTGTCTGTAGGGTACCCTGGGGTGACACCCCCCATAGTAAGAAATCAACATTTGTTGAAGGTGGTTGGAAAAATTGGAATAGAATTGATGCACTTGATTTACATGTGGGTGGTGTGAAAAGTGCTCACGGCGCAGCTCAAGAAAGATATAATTTATTTATAACTCCACATGGAGCAATTGTTGATAAAATTGTGAAGGCGGATAATGAGGAGCACCGTCTCTACAAAATCAGGTTGACTTATTCACTTAGATGATGTTTCTTTTGCAATAAGGATTAGCATTCCGTGGGCATGATGAAAGTGAAAAGTCTAATAACAGAGGGAATTTCATTGAGCTTTTGAATTGGCTTGCTGCAAATAATGAAGAGGTGGAGAAGTTTGTTTTGAAGAACACTCCACGTAATTGCACATTACAAGAGATCAAATCATTCAGAAAATTGGTGATGATTACTTTACAATTTTAGTTGATGAGTCTAGTGATGTCTCTCATAAAGAACGACTAGCCCTTTGCTTGTGTTATGTTGATAAATCAGGCAGACCATGTGAGTGGTTTCTTGGAATTGTTCATGCATATGATACTACTTCTTCATCACTTAAGGAAGCTATTCAATCTTTACTAGTTAGTTATTGTTTGACTATAACTCAAATCCGTGGGCAAGGCTATGATGGGGCTAGTAACATAAAAGGAGAGATTATAGGGCTTAGAACCTTGATTATGAGAGAATCACCATTTGCTTATTATGTTCACTGTTTTGCACATAAACTCCAATTGGTTCTTGTTGCTGTTGCCAAAGACAATGGTGATTGTGTATGGTTTTTCAATCGAGTATCCCTCTTGCTAAATATTGTTGGTAGTTCTTGTGAGCGTCACGGAATGCTTCGACATCACCAATATGATAATGTCATGAAAGAACTTGAGTGTGATATACTAGAATCTGGTAGTGGGTTAAATCAAGAGATGGGGTTACCTAGACCTGGTGATACCCGGTGGGGCTCTCATTATAAAACTATGGTCAACATGATTGCTATGTATCCCATAATTCGTGATGTACTCATATCGCTTGGACGAGATACTTCACAAAGAGGTGATTGGCCAAAAATACATACAATGGTTGGGGTGTTTGAGTCATTTGATTTGATTTTTAGTGCTCATTTGATGCTTGACATTCTTGGAGATACAAATGAATTTTCTGAGTCTTTGCAAAGAAAAGACCAAGATATTTTTAATGCAATGTCACTTGTCCGTTTGACAAAGAGTAAAATGCAACAAATAAGGTCTGATGGGTGGGTTTCATTTCTTAAAAAGGTTACAATGTTTTGCAACAAATTTGGCATTAAAGTTCCTGGAATGAAAAATAATTATGTGCCATATGGAAGATCAGCACGTTTTGCTTCATTCCAAACAAATGATGATCACTTCAGAAGAGAAGTGTATATTGGAGTCATTGATAAAATTAGTCAAGATCTTGGCAGTCAATTTGATGAGGTAAATATGGAGTTGCTTACTTATATGACTGCTTTAAATCCAGCAGATTCCTTCGCTTCTTTTGATGCAAACAAAGTACACAAACTTGCTGAATTTTACCCTAATAAATTTTTAAGCTCTCACTTGCTAAAACTTGATTTGTAACTTAAAAACTTTATTAATGACATGAGAAAAGATGAATTGTTCAAAGGCATAAACAATCTTGTTGGCCTCTCAGTAAACTTGTTGAAACATAGAGAGACAAAGTTTATCATTGAGTCTATTTACTTATTAAGTTGGTATTATTTCTACTGGTGGCTACCACAAGTGTTGAAAGAATATTTTCTGCAATGACTTTTATCAAGAACAAGCTGAGAAATAAAATGGATGATAGCCTTCTGGATGATTGTCTAGTAACTTTTATTGAGCGAAATATTTTTTTACAATTGAGTGAAGAAAAAATTATCAATATTTTCATGGCTATTAAAAGACGTAGACCTGAAAAGAAGAAAAAGTAGTGACATATTGCTTCATATTATGGATACACAATATTTAAATTCTATTTTAAGTAAATTAGACTCATTTATTTTATAAATTTTTATATGTTTTTTTAATTGTGTTTTATAATTTATGTAGTTATATATAGTATGTTAATATATCATGACTAAGGGCGTGTTCGCAAGTGGAGGTTGGGATGTGATGATTAGCCGTACGCAAAACGAGAAACGTAATTAGGATATAATTAATTAAATATTAATTTATAAAAAAATAATAAATAAATTTGTTAGATTTTTAGCAACTTTTATATAAATTTTTTTGCACGAAACGTATCCTTTAACAGTTTGAAAAGTGTGCTAACGGAAAACGAGAGGAATAGTGATTTGAGAATCGGTTACGAACGGGGCCTAAAAAATTTGAGACAAAAAATCACTATAACAATTCTAGCAATGCAGCTGTTTACAGCCGGGGCTCACGGCCATGCTTCTGGGGAAGACATGGTCACATGGCACGATCGACAGGGACAGCGGGTAACTGCAGGTCTTGCTTTTAGCCTGACAAAAACTCGTCTACGTATATGCCCTTCAATGATCAATCCATATAATATATACGTGTTGCTAGCACATGCATCATGCATATGCTTTATTTCTCCCACCTGGTGAATCTATGTAGCGTGTGTATAATATTCTTTTCTTTTTTTAAAAAAGAATGAAGTTATATAATAGTGCGATATGATGTGATTCATCCACTATAAATTACTCCTACAGTAAGTTATTTACATGTACAGTACATCCTATGTAGCTGCAGTTCTATCAACAAATTACGGGCGTGTTCGGCTGGTCCTATAAGTCAGCTGATAAGACAAGCCGACTGGTTTGCTGTGAGAGAAAAATACTGTTCGAACGGCTGATAAGCCCGGCTGGTAAGACAAGCGAATAGGGCCTACTTCTACATATGTACAAGGATATATATATATATATATATATATATATATATATATATATAATAACTATCATAAAGCAAGTAGTGTTTCTATCTAAATTTTTCTTCCTGGCTATTTTGTAGAAAACCCCTTGAGTTTTGCCGAAATTAACCCGCAGTCCCCACTACGAGTCAATCTACACCATTGGTACGAGACCCCGAGTCGATCCGGCTGTCGGATTCCAAACCTGGGAGGTAAACCGGAGGCCCATAACTCCTGTCTCTCTCCTCCTCGCCGACGCTCGTGATGGCCACAGGGCTCGCCGCGGTGGCAGCCCGCCGCTGTCGCCTCCTCCTCCCTCGCCACCGCTTGGCCCACCTGCTCCGTGAATCCCACCTCTCCTCCTCCACTGCTCCCTCGGAAGGGATGGACAGCGGGGACGGGGGCGATGGCCGCGTCAAGATCTTCGACCGTGACCTAAAGCGGCAGCACCAGGACCGGGCGGCGTGGGTGATGGGGGAGACCGACGCGCTCGTCGACGCCATCGCCGACAACCTCCTCTACCGTCTCGAGGACTGCAGGAAGGCTTTCCCCTCCGCGCTCTGCCTCGGCGGCTCCGCCGGCGCTGGCCGCCGCTTGCTCCGCGGGCGCGGTGAGCTTCTTAAATCTTCTCTTCTTGTTGTTCTTGCGCGACAACCTCTCCATATGCACCAGTAGAATCGCTGAAAATGATTTTCCACTTGATCGCGTAGTATGTTGTAATGTGTTGTCACGTCCCACCCTTCCCTGGGTGGGGCCCACCTACATCTGGAAGCTCTTTAGGATCTTAAGACTGTCCTCATAGCCCAACACATATCTTTTCTGCGTACTTTGTCCTCACTCATGCGTAACCAGAAAGAACTTCTCGGTCGGTCACCCATCCCCAAATTGCCCCAGGCCAAGCACCCATCCCAAATTGCTCCAGGCCAAGCACGCTTAACCTTAGAGTTCTTTGGAGATGAGCTTCCAGAAAAAAGTTGCAACTTGTTGGTATGAGTATTCTATTAATCCTATTAAGCCCTGAGCCAGGGTGTTACATCCACACCCCCTTAGAAGGCCGACGTCCTCGTCGGTCAACCCCAGGCCAGGAACCTCCCCTCTTGGCCACGTCCGTGCGTCCAGTGCCGGCGCATGTGCCATGCCGTGTCTCCTCAGGGCCCACGCGCCATGCACACCATGCCCGCGCAACTGACCTGCCACGCGCCCCGTGAAACCGTGAGGGTCGGCTCTGATACCACTTGTCACATCCCACCCTTCCCTGGGCTGGGCCCGCCTACATCTGGAAGCTCTCTAGGATCTTAAGACTGTCCTCACAGCCCAACACATGTCTTTTCTGCGTACTTTGTACTCACTCATGCGCAACCAGGAAGAACTTCCCGGCCGGTCACCCATCCCCAAATTGCTCTCTAGGATCTTAAGACTGTCCTCACAGCCCAACACATGTCTTTTCTGCGTACTTTGTCCTCACTCATGCGCAACCAGGAAGAACTTTCCGGCCGATCACCCATCCCCAAATTGTCCCAGGCTAAGCACGCTTAACCTTAGAGTTCTTTGGAGATGAGCTTCCAGAAAAAAGTTGCAACTTGTTGGTATGAGTACCCTATTAATCTTATTAAGCCCTGGGTCAGGGTGTTACATGTGTGATGGAGGAATTGGGTTTTTGTGTGACAGGTGGAATTGAGAAGCTGATCATGATGGACATGTCGGCCGACATGGTGAGAAAGTGGCGAGAGATGAAGAATGCTACCGACGACGTCCTCGAGACGCACTTCGTTGTTGGAGATGAAGAATACCTTCCAATCAAAGAAAGGTAAAGATTAATGGGGGCAATGGTTAGTCAACAGCATCACCGAAAGAAGCGCGGCTAGGCCAGGTTTTCCCCTCACTTCATTGAGTGTTTGCCCACCCAAACCCCCGATTTTTCCGTTGCGGATTGATTTGATCCGACTCTGTGCGGCACGGCCATTCGCGACATCACCCACCGCACGGGTGCGCCGGAGAGGAGGGAGAGCATGTGGCGGGCGGCGGCGGCACGTCCATGGTGCAGACGGTATGGACCCAGCACGGGCAGCTGGGCAGGTATGATTTTAACTAATTTTTCGACCCAAACCTCCAAATTTTGTTCTAGGTTGGGCATTTGGGAATGGCTGAGTCATGCGTGAGTCAAGCCCATGAGGTAGAGCGGGGATTGGAAGTTTGGAACCACCCGCCACACAAGATGAACATAAACATAGACCCCAAGCGTTGCTGGAGCACTTCGCCTTGGAGAGATTCTTCCATCCTTAATTAGATGACCTTTCAAATACCTGCTCAATATATTTCACAAAAGAAGAGGCATGACAAATGAGCACTCCTGTGGATCTAATCATTCTTTTGTTAGAGGAGTATCTAATCAATTTTTGAACACAAATCACCAGTTTTCTGAAACAATACAGTGGCTTTGCCTAATATATTGATAAAGCAAGGCAGAGGAGAAAAAACAAGTAGCACAAGGGCACAACCACCTACGGAATGCATCCTTTCCAATATCTATCAGTTCATTGTTTACAACCATCCATCTGTTGCCCACCTACGGAATGCATTCTTTCCAATATCTATCAGTTCATTGTTTACAACTATACAACCATCCATCTGTTGAAAGCTATGCGAAAGATTTAGTCAGTGACCTTCTAGCATCGTTAGACTCACGTTATTAACAGATTTCTCTGATTATTCTCTTGGTTCTTCTGGTTCGTAATGCCTCTGCACAAAATATATAGGTTGAGTTGGCATTACTTGTGGCATGTCCTCGTTCTCTAGCATAGACACAACGAATGACATCAGTGGCCTGGCATTTGGGCTGTCCTGAACACACATGAGTCCAATATGGATGCATTTAAATACTTCACTGAGGAACAACTCTCCAAAATTGATTGGTCCACAAAATCTCTTTGTCTTTCATCTTTCCATAAGTTCCATGCCTAAAACAAGAGAATAACTTCAATATTTGTTCTGGCTATGTTATGTTTGATTGTTAAATTTTTAAGAATTAGGTACAAAACCCCTTGAGTGTTTATAAAATTAACCCGCAGTCTACCTGACTATTTTGCAGAAAACCCGTTGAGTGTTTATAAAATTAACCCGCTGTCCAAATGCTGAAATAAACCTCGATGAAGACATAAATAAAAAAATATAAATTAAAATTATATGAGACTTCAACTTTGAAATAATTATGATAAAATAAAATGACTCCCGTTACAACGCATGGACATATTTACTAGTGTGTGTATATATATACACACACACACTAGATAGTGAGCATGCATGATGCATGCCGGCAATTACCAGGGGGGCTCTAGGTGACTACCCCAAAGGTTACAAAGTTTATATCTGATGGGATCATGATGAACAGTACAACTACTTTCTTGCATGCAGTGCAGACGCATGAAGCTAACACCATATCTATGTGTTAGCAGCACTATTTTTTGAATACGATATGGTCGGTGATATGGGCCCGGGGGTACGCTGGAGACGCGATATCTAGGAAAGGAAGGAATGCCAAGGGCATGCCTTGGCACCCAAGTGGGTCCCGGCCACGGGCGGCCACGTGGCCGCCCCAAGGGGGGCTGGCCCAGGGGCTGCCCGGAGGCTACCGTGTTCCCAGACGCCAGGGTCCGGGATCACCCGGACCCCCGGACGGCGGGTCCGGGATCACCCGGACCACCCCGCACCTCTCCGAGGGAGGGGCGAGTCCAACCGCCAACCACCTCATTTAATGCCCAAAAAGGAAGAAGGGGCTGAGCGCTTGCCCCGCCGCATTTAATGCGATGTGAGGCGCGCCTGTCAGCCTCTTTCACCATCATCGCCCCTTTTTGCCCGTCACGAGGCAAAGAGGCATAATGTCTTTGACTGCGATCGTGATACGGCGGCGCACCCACTCCGCGCACACCTCCCTCTCGCCCCGTTCAATCACATTAAATGCGCTGGGCGGCCGCATGGGAGAGAGAGTGAGCGTGCAGGGGGCTTTGTGTCAGCGCCTACCCAGGAGCTGGGCCACCGACCGGTGGGCCCTACTGGAGTAGGTAGGCCGACCCATCCCTGCATCCACAACGTGGCTGCCACGATGCCCGCCTTTTTCCACCAACTCCGTGACGCGGCCACAGGGACAAAGATGGGGGTAGCTTCTCCTACAAGACAAGGCAAAAACCACTCCCTCACGTGGAGCGGAGTAGATAAAATCAGGGCTACTGTGGTGTTCCCCTTGCACTATAAAAGGAGGCCCAAGCCCATCATGAAGAAGGTTCTCTCCCCCAACTCGGTTAATCGGTCCTGTGAGCAGCAGCTAGTTCTTAGCAACTCCTTGTCCACCTCCGACTCCTCGAGAGAGCATTGTCACCGCCCCCTATAATCCGTCCCTCATACTACATACAGAACAGGAGTAGGGTATTGCACGTCGTAGGTGACCCCAACCTATATAAACCCCCGCGTCTCCGCAGTCTTGAATTTTCCCGCTTCATCTGCATCATCTTATCCTCACCGCGAGTTTAAACCAGGATTCACCACTCCCCGTGCCGAACCAAAAAGGGGTCCCTCGGATTCCCGCGTGTCGATCTCCGACATCGAAAACTGGCGCGCCAGGTAGGGGGATCGCACTACGTTTTGGTTTAAACTCCCGTATTCCTCCCATTATCTGGCGGGAAACCCTCTCTCCCCGTCTTCGCCATGGTTCACGGTCGGGTCCCACGGTCCGCATCAGGCTCGCTCGCTACGCGCGAGCATGACCTGGCCAACCAAACGGCGGAGGAGGTTGATGCAGGCGGACACAACCCCAACTTTCGCCACCTCCGCTCGAGGAGGGAAGGATCTTCGTCTCCCTCGCTGCCTCAGATGGCCACGGCGGCAGCCGGGCCCGCGCCATCTCCTTTGCCCACCGCTGAAACGGCGGCTGCGGGCGAAGGGGCCAAGCATCCCGCAGGGCTATCAATGCTCCTGCAGGATCCAGGCCACGCCCTAGCGGGCGTACCGGTGAACCTCGCCGGGGAGACATCCATCGTCGCCTGGAGTTAGGCACGCCTGAAGGTGCCCTCCAGGCGGCGGAAGCCCTTTTGCGCCACCTCCCGGTCACCCCGGGCGAGGGATCCAACGCCAAGCGTTGGTTCGACGACGTGGCGAATCTGGTAGGCACGGCCCAGTGTCAGCTGGCCGCTGACCTCGCTTCCTCCAGCCACCAACTGCGCGGTTCACATGCCGCGGTGAGCTCGTCCTTTCGGCGACGGGCTCGAAGTGCAGCGGCTGCCGCGAGGGTAGAAGAGAGCCTCTCGGCAGCAGCCCAACCAGGAGCGCCCTGTGATCTGCTGTACGCAGAATGGGACGCCCGCCTTCGCATTGAGCAGCGCCGTGACGAGCGTCGCATGGCGCAGGCTCAGGACTGTGCCTCGTCGTCAGGAGGCGCAACCACTCGGCGAGCGGCCGCAGTGGCCCTCCCGCAGGAGGAGCCCCTCAGGGGACGACGAGTGGCCATGGTGGCCCAGCCGCGAGCAGGAGGCTCCACGGCGCCCAGAGGGGCGCCACAGCCATCGTCGTCCCCTCCGGCCGGCAGCGGCTGCTAGGCCTTCGTTGCCAGCCTCCGTAATGTGCGCTAGCCTAACAAGTTTAGGCCGGCCCTTACGGAGAAATATGACGGCTCGATGAACCCCATCGAGTTCCTCCAGATCTACACCACAGCCATCGAGGCTGCTGGAGGTGGCGAGCACGTCATGGCCAACTTCTTCCCCATGGCGCTCAAAGGCCAGGCCCGCTCCTGGCTAATGAACCTGCCGGCTCAATCGGTCACCTCATGGGATGACCTGTGACGGCAGTTCACCTCCAACTTCCAGGGCTCGTACCCGTGCCCGGGAGTAGAGGCAGACCTCCACATGGTCCGACGAGGGGAGGACAAGTCCCTGCGCAAATATATCCAGCGTTTTTGCTAGGTATGCAACACCATACCCTCCATCGCTGACCATGCAGTGATCTTCGCCTTTCGGAGTGGTGTATGCCACGACGTCATGTTGGAGAAGATCGAGTCCAAGGCCCCCCGGACCACCGCAAAGCTCTTTGAGCTCGCTGACCAGGTGGCCCGCAAAGAGGAGGCTCGGGTTTGGAATCCTAGGAATCCTGCCCCAGCCTCCACTGGCACTGCCCCCCTCGCGTCCCGGGAGGAGCGACGTGAGCGGCGGTGGAAGCGCAGGCCATCACACGACGGTGAGGAGGGCCACGTCCTCGCCGCCGATGGTGCAGAGAAGCCCTCGCGGAAGGGCAAGCCCGCGGGCAAACGCAGGCGCTCCCCGGACCCTCGCCCCTAGGGTCGGGTCGGGGACAAATGGTGCATGGTACACCAAACCTCCCACCACGACCTCTCCGAATGCCGTTCGGTCAAGAACTTGGCCGAATGGGTGCAAAAGTACGAGCAGGAGCGGAGGGAGAATGAGAAGGAAATCCGTCGCAAGGGCAAGGCCCTGGCGGAGCGTTCGGATAACCGGCGAGAGGAGGCCAAAGATGCGGCCCCCGTCGGGGACGACGATGACAACCTGGGCTACCAAGATCCCCAGCACGTCGTCGCCACCATCGACGGCAGTCCAGGCGCCCAGATGTCCCGCCGGAGCCTCAAGTCCATGAGGCGCGAGCTCCTCGCGGCTGTGCCGTCCCACGAGGCGGCCCGAAGGTCACGTTGGGCGGAGGTGCCCATCACCTTCGACCAGACCGACCACCCAGGGAGCATCGCACGTAGCGGCCACTTGGGCCTCGTGACCTTCCCCACCATCTGCAATGTCAAGGTCCCCCGAGTCTTAATTGACGGGGGTGCGGCCCTCAATGTACTATCCCCGAAGGCCTTTGATGTAAACAAGGCCCCGGGAATGGTGCTCGGGCCGTCTTACCCCATCATTGGGGTGACGCCCGGGAAGGTGTGGCCCCTCGGGCAGATCGCTCTGCCGGTCACCTTTGGGGGTCCCGCTAATTTTCGCGCCGAGCGGATCGACTTCGATGTGGCGGACCTCAATCTACCCTACAACGCCGTGCTCGGGAGGCCGGTGTGGTGATTATGGTAATCGGGTATATACACGGCAAGCTTATCCGACTGGAGGTAGGGATAGTTTGCGCCTGCTATATCTGTAAACCAAACATGACTTGGGTGTTACGATTGCCGATAGAGATAAGGCAATCGGCCTATAGTCACAATTTGGTAAGATTGAGGAAACCGACTTAGAGTAAGATAGGGTTTCCGATCTGTAAGCCCTCCTCCCAAGACTATATAAAGAGGGTAGGGGGCGTCCCTTGAGGGATATCCTATGCTAGATCAGAAGTTAGATCAGCTTTTAGCTTTGAGCCTTAGATCACGAGATCAATAAAGACACTTGGCGGATCGAATCCACCGAAACAGGAGTAGGGTATTACCTCACGAGAGGGCCTGAACCTGTCTAAATCTTCTTTTCCTCCTACCCCATCGTGCTTGGCGATCTTGACTGCGACCCCAGAAATTACATTGCCGAAACCAAGTTTCGACAGTTGGCGCGCCAGGTAGGGGGCCGCGCGTCGAGACTTCTTCAACAATCTCGCTGGCAAGCGTGATGGGATCTCCTTCAGGATTCGGCGATTTCGCCGCCAACTTCTTCGACGATTCCTCCTTCGACTCGGATTCAAACCAGTCGGAAGGAAAGACCATCTCGGTGCCGTTCGGCCTCCCCAATAGCGCCGAGATCTTCGACGACATCCTAAAGATCAAGATGCAATCTGCTCACTTCAATGAAGAACTTCACTCGGCACCGTTCGGATTGCCGAACACCGCCGAAATCTGCACCAATCTTCTCGCCTCCCCGACGGAGACGATCTACTCGGACGAAGACCTCTCAGTGCCGTTTGGGTTACCAAACTCTGCCGAGATCTACAGCAAACTTCTCTCCCCCGAGTCGGGGTTGACCCACTCGGAGGAGCCCGCATCCCCAAGCTCTGACTCGGACTGGAACGATCCAGACCCGGGCTACCCAGGATCAAGGGAGGTCGCCGTCATCCTCCCGTCATTCGGCTCCTGCTCATCTTCGGAGCTCAATGAATACCTCAGCTCCGCCGGCTTTGACGACCTCTATGGTATCCCCTTTGATGAAGCTGACGACTCCGACTGCCACAAGGACTACGAGCCGAAGTGTTTTGATGTCCTCATGGCCGAGCCGGACGAGTCCGACTCAGCCATGGCCAGGAGGCTTGCTGAAGAAGAGCGAGCCAAGATTGAGCACGAGCGCAAGATGGCCGAAGGGGAGAAGCAACGCAAGGAAGAGGTTGACAAGAGGAAGCAGGATCTACGCGCAGCCGGACGATCCGCCCAGGAGGCCATCCTCCAAACGCGGGTTCGCAACACCAACATCTTCCAGACGCCACAGCAGAACGCTGTTGCCGCGCTCACGCTTTTGGACACCGTCATGGAGACGGCACCCGCCAATGTGACTCCGATACTTGACAAGATCAAGACCAACGTCGCAGCCACAGCCAACGGTAACCCCACCACCTCGCCACGAAGACCGACTGAGTCCGTGGCTGAAACGCCCGACAAAAGCCGACTCTCGCCTCTAAGGTCAGGAGACTATAAGAGGCCCGAGCCAGATCGGTCGACGACAAGGCCAAGAGGCCCACCCCGCGAGTCCACGCAGAAGTACCAGGAGCAAACGGCCGACTCCCGCGACAAACGACACGGACGTCCACCCGTCCACCACCGCGTCCGCCGCAACAACAGCTCCAGCTATCCGACCAGCCAGCCAAAGACCCCGCCGAGTGATCTGCGGGAAGTCCTCGATCGCCGCTACTAGGAGCGGGACCGACGCACTCGGGAAGATTGGAGGGGATCACCCGATAGCGGCGACGACGGAGTGCCGGCTTTCACTCGGGAGCTTCGCCGAGTGCACTGGCCGAGTGGTTCCAAGCCCACAGGAATTGAATGGTACGACAGCAAGACCGACCCCGAGTCATGGCTTACCGTCTACACTCTCGCCATCCGCGCAGCAGGTGGCGACAACAAGGCTATGGCCAACTATCTTCCAGTGGCCCTCGCTAACTCAGCCAGGAACTGGCTCACGAGCCTGCCAAGAGGCTCAATCGGCTCGTGGAGCGAGCTAAGGGACCACATCATTGCCAACTTCCAGGGTACCTTCGAGAGGCCCGGCACACACTTTGATCTATACAACGTCATCCAGAAGCCGGACGAGCCTCTGAAGGATTACATCCGTCGTTTCTCCGAGAAGCGCAACAAGATCCCCAACATCACCGATGACATCATCATCGCCGCCTTCCAGAAGGGAGTCCGTGATGAGCTGTTAATCGGGAAGTTCGGGCGCAAGCCACCGAAGACGGTGAAACAGATGTTCGAGACGGCGAACTCCTATGCCAAATCCAACGACGCCATCAAGGCTGCCCGTCAAGACCGGCCCGACGGGAGGGAAGACAAGCAGGCGGGAGGAAGCCGGAATCCTAAAAGGGATAACGACAACAGCAACAACCAGGCCCAAAAAGATCGCAAGCGTCGATCTGAGGACCTAGTGGCCGCAAACTCCAACACTCAACGCCGCCCCCGAGTCGCCGCCTACGACGCCATCATGAACGCCCAGTGCACCCATCATCCCAATCATAAGCACATGGCTAAGGACTGCTTCATCTATAAACAGTTCGCCGAAAGACGCTGCAGGCGCTCAACAAGAAGCCGATCGATGAGGCTGGTCCATCGGACGCCAAGAAAAAACAACGCGGCGAGAATGCCGAACCTTTCCAAGATCCTATGGGGGAGCTCAATCACATCTTCGGAGGGCTGCTAGCCTATGAATCCAAGAGGAAACAGAAGCTAACCGACCGAGAGGTCAATGCGGCTCAACCCGAAGACCCTCAGTACCTGCGATGGTCGGAAGTGGCCATCACTTTTGACCGCTCGGATCACCCTGACCGAGTGGTTCACCCGGGGTGCTATCCACTCGTCCTGGATCCCGTGGTCCGCAACATCAGGCTCAAGCGCGTCCTCATCGATGGGGGCAGCGCCCTCAACATCCTGTTCGCCAAGACCATGGATGAGATGCAGATCCCGAGGGCCGAACTGAAGGCAAGCTCAGCCCGCTTCCACGGAGTCATCCCGGGGCTATCATCTACACCACTCGGGGCACATCTCCCTCCCTGTCACCTTCGGGGTTCGAGAGAACTTCCGAACGGAGAACATCACTTTTGAGGTGGCCGACTTCGAAACAGCATACCACGCCATCATCGGAAGGCCTGCGCTCGCCAAATTTATGGCGATCCCACATTACACCTACCTCTGCATGAAGATGCCGGGTCCGAACGACGTCATTACTCCTCGCAGCGATGTGAAGCAAGCCTTCACCTACGATAAGGAGAGCTGCGACATGGCCCGTCTCGCGAGAGATTTCGTGGCCAACAAGAAGTCCGATTGGCTGCATCAACCGGCGAGGGCGAAGTCCCCGCGAAGAAGATAGCCAAATCAGGATCCGACGACGCCAAGACCAAGAAGATCTCCCTTGATCCGTCGGATCCCTCGAAAACTGCTGTAATCGGCGCTGAACTAGATCCCAAATAGGAAAGCGCGCTCATCACCTTCCTCCAAAATAATAAAGATGTTTTTGCTTGGAAACCATCTGATATGCCTGGAATTCCTAGGGAGGTGATCGAGCACTCTTTGCACGTCAAAGATGATGCCAAACCGATAAAACAACGATTACGCAGATTCGCGTAGGATCGAAAAGACGCTATCAAGGAAGAGCTCGCAAAGCTCTTGGCTGCCGGCTTCATCAAAGAAGTCCTCCATCCCGACTGGTTAGCCAACCCAGTCCTGGTCCGCAAGAAGACGGGGCAATGGCGCATGTACGTTGACTATACTGACCTCAACAAAGCCTGTCCCAAAGATCCATTCGGGCTGCCTCGCATCGACCAAGTCGTAGACTCAACAGCCGGCTGCCAACTCCTGAGTTTCTTGGATTGTTACTCGGGCTATCACCAGATCAGCTTGAAAGAATCCGACTGCCTGAAGACATCATTCATCACGCCGTTTGGGGCCTACTGCTACATCACTATGCCTTTCGGACTGAGGAACGCCGGCGCCACATACCAACGCATGATCCAAAGATGCTTCCAGATGTAGATCGGCAAGAACGTAGAAGCTTATGTCAACGACGTTGTCATCAAGACCAAGCAGAAAGAAGACCTGATCGCTAACCTAGAAGAAACTTTTGCAAACATCCGGGCCTTCAGAATGAAGTTAAACCCGGAGAAGTGCACTTTCAGCGTTCCATCAAGCAAACTGCTCGGCTTCATGGTGTCACATCGCGGCATTGAAGCCAATCCAGAAAAGATCAACGCCATCTTGATCATGAAGCCCCCGAGTAACCAGAAGGACGTCCAGAAGCTCACCGGCTGCATGGCGGCGCTAAGCCGCTTCATCTCTCGACTCGGCGAACGAGGCATGCCCTTCTTCAGATTGCTAAAGAAGACAGACGACTTCCAGTGGACCGCGGAAGCCAACAAGGCCTTTGAAGATTTCAAAGAGTTCCTTACAACGCCGCCCGTCCTGGCCTCGCCTTAGCCCCAGGAACCTCTGCTGTTGTACGTTTCAGCCACTCACCAAGCGGTTAGTACGGTCCTCGCGGTCGAGCGCGAAGAAGAAGGACGGGCTCAGAAGATTCAGAGGCCGATATTTTTTGTTAGCGAAGTGTTGGCAGGAGCCAAAATTCGCTACCCTCAGGTACAAAAATTGCTCTATGGTGTTCTAATAACCGCGAGGAAATTGGCACACTATTTTCAGGGTCACTCGGTCACCGTCGTCACTTTTTTTCCACTCGGCGATGTCATCCACAACCGAGAGGCGACCAGGCGCATCGCCAAGTGGGCTCTAGAGCTGATGCCATTGGACTCGACTTTTAAGGCGAGGACGTCCATAAAGTCACAAGCCTTGGCGGATTTCCTGGCCGAGTGGACTGAGCAACAAGAGAACATACCACGGGAAGACCTTCAACACTGGACCATGCACTTCGACGGATCCAAGAGGATCACTGGCTTGGGAGCAGGAGTTGTGCTGATCTCCCCGACTGGGGAAAGGCTAAGATACGTCCTTCACCTCCACTTCTCTGCCTCACACAACGTTGCCGAGTACGAAGCCGTGCTACATGGACTGCGCCTCGCAGTTTCACTCGGGATACGTCGGCTCATCGTGAAAGACGACTCCCAGCTGGTCGTCAACCAAGTAATGAAGGACTGGTCCTGTCTACACGACACCATGGAGGCCTACCGACAAGAGGTCCGCAAACTTGAAGACAAGTTTGACGGGCTCGAACTCTCACATGTCTTGAGGCACAACAACGAAGCAGCCGATGAGTTGGCACAGTTCGGGTCCAAGCGAGAAGCTTGTCACGTCCCGATTTTCGTTTGGGATTAAAAATCGTTTAATAATTTATTTTCTAGAAATTAAATAAAATGAAAAGCATATTAATCAAGTGAAAGTATTAAGAAAATAAAAATTTCCTGTAAAAATCATGGCTGGAAATATTTTTCAAATATTCTCCATGCCCTAAGGTACTCTCTGAAATTTTTCGTGAAATTTTGGAGCTCCGAAATAATTTTAATAATACAAAGTGCATTTAAGTAATTATTTAAATAAATAAATTAATCAGTAAATAATATGGTTGAATTTTTATTAAATACTTCAAGTGTTCATCTAATTTCAAAATTTTTCTTGGAATTATTTGAGCATTGGAAGTATAGATAAAAATTCAAGGAAATTTGGAAGGAAAAGTCTGCTTTGCCTCCCTCTGCTACAGTGTCGTCTTCCTCCAAGAGCTGTCTGTGTACTGTTCATCCGAACAGCCATCTCTTTCCTCCCTTCGCAAATCCCGTCGAATCACTTTCTCAAATCCAAAATTAATTGAGGGAAATTAATCCTCACCTCTTGTGGAGATTATGGCAATCGGGTATCTACATGGTAAGCTTATCCGACTGGAGGTAGGGATAGATTGCGCCTGCCATATCTGTAAACCAAACATGACTTGGGTATTACGATTGTCGATAGAGATAAGGCAATCAGCCTATAGTCACGGTTTGATAAGATTGAGGGAACCGACTTAGAGTAAGATAGGGTTTCCGATCTGTAAGCCCACCTCCCAAGACTATATAAGGGGGGTAAGGGGCGTCCTTTGGGGGATATCCTATGTTAGATCAGCTTTAAGCTTTGAGCCTTAGATCACGAGATCAATTAAGACAATCAGCGGATCGAATCCACCGAAACAGGAGTAAGGTATTACCTCACGAGAGGGCCTGAACCTGTCTAAATCTTCTTCTCCTTCTAACCCATTGTGCTTGGCGATCTCGACTGCGACCCAAGAAATTATATTGCCGAAACCAAGTTTCGACAGTTGGCCCGCCAGGTAGGGGGCCGCGCGTTGAGACTTCTTCAACAATCTCGTCGACAAGCGTGATGGGATCTCCTTCAAGATTCGGCGACTTCGCCGCCTACTTCATCGACAATTCCTCCTTCGACTCGGATTCGGACCAGTCAGAAGGAGAAATCCACTCGATGCCGTTCGGACTCCCGAACAGCGCCAAGATCTACAACGACGTCTTGGAGACCAAGATGCAATCTACTCTCTCCAACGAAGGACTTCGCTCGGCACCATTCGGATTACCGAATACCGCTGAAATCTGCGCCAATCTTCTCACCTCCCCGACGGAGGCGATCTATTCGGACGAAGACCTCTCGGTGCCGTTTGGGTTACCAAACGCCGCCGAGACCTACAGAAAACTTCTCTCCCCCGAGTCGGCGGCGATCCACTCGGAGGAGCCCACACCCCCAAGCTTTGACTCGGACTGGAACGATCCAGACCCGGGCTACCCAGGATCAAGGGAGGTCGCCGTCATCCTCCCATCATTCGGCTCCTGCTCATCTTCGGAGCTCAATGGATACCTCAGCTCCGCCGGCTTCGACGACCTTTATGGCATCCCCTCTGACGAAGCCGACAACTCCGACTGCCGCATGGACTATGAGCCGAGGTGCTTTGATGTCCTCATGGCCGAGCCAGACGAGTCCGACTCAGCCATGGCCAAGAGGCTTGCTGAATAAGAGCGGGCCAAGATTGAGCAAGAGCGCAAGACGGCCGAAGACGAGAAGCAACGCAAGGACGAGGCTGACAAGAGGAAGCAGGACCTACGTGCAGCCGGACGATCTGCCCAGGAGGCCATCCTCCAAACGCGGGTTCGCAACACCAACATTTTTCAAACGCCACAGCAAAACGCTGTTGCCACGCTCACTCTCTTGGACACCGTCATGGAGACGGCACCCGCCAATGTGACTCCGATACTCGACAAGATCAAGACCATCGTCGTAGCCAAAGCTAACGGCCATCCCACCACCTCGGCACGGAGGCCGACTGAGTCCGTGGCTGAAACGCCCGACAAAAGTCGACTCCCGCCTCTAAGGTAAGGAGACTATAAGAGGCCCGAGCCAGACCGGTCGACAACAAGGCCAAGAGGCCCACCCCGCGAATCCACGCAGAAGTACCAGGAGCAAACGGCCGACTCCCGCGACAAACGACACGGACGTCCACCCGTCCACCATCGCGTCCGCCGCAATAACAGCTCCAGCTATCCAACCAGCCAACCAAAGACCCCGTCGAGTGATCTGCGGGAAGTCCTCGATCGGCACTACCAGGTGCGGGACCGACGCACTCGGGAAGATCGGAGGGGATCACCCGATAGCGGCGACGATGGAGTACCGGCCTTCACTCGGGAGCTTCGTCGAGTGCACTGGCCGAGTGGTTTCAAGCCCACAGGAATCGAAAGGTACGACGGCAAGACTGACCCCGAGTCATGGCTTACCGTCTACACCCTCGCCATCCGCGCAGCAGGTGGCGACACCAAAGCTATGGCCAATTATCTTCCAGTGGCCCTTGCCAACTCCGCCAGAAACTGGCTCCCGAGCCTGCCAAGAGGCTCAATCGGCTCGTGGAGCGAGCTGAAGGACCACTTCATCGCCAACTTCCAAGGTACCTTCGAGAGGCCTGGCACACACTTCGATCTATACAACGTCATCCAGAAGCCGGACGAGCCTCTGAAGTATTACATCCGCCGTTTCTCCGAGAAGCGCAACAAGATCCCCAACATCACCGATGACATCATCATCGCCGCCTTCTAGAAGGGAGTCCATGATGAGCTGTTAATCGGGAAGTTCGGGCGCAAGCCACCGAAGACGGTGAAAAAAATGTTCGAGACGGCGAACTCCTACGCAAAGTCCAACGATGCCATCAAGGCTGCCCGTCAAGACCGGCCCGATAGGAGGGAAGAAAAGCAAGCGGGAGGGAGCCGCAATCCTAAAAAGGATGGCGGCAACAACAGCAACCTGGGCCAGAAAGATCGCAAGCGCCGATCTGAGGACCTAGTGGCCGCAACCTCCAACACTCAACGCCGTCCCCGAGTAGCCGCCTACGACGCCATCATGAACGCCCAGTGCACCCATCATCCCAATCATAAGCACGCGGCGAAGGACTGCTTCATCTACAAACAGTTCGCCGAGCAATACGCGGCGCAGCTCAACAAGAAGCCGACTAATGAGGCTGGTTCGTCAGGCGCCAAGAAGAACAACGCGGCTGAAAATGTCGAACCTTTTCAAGACCCAGTGGGAGAGCTCAATCACATCTTCGGGGGGCCGCTAGCCTATGAATCCAAGAGGAAACAGAAGCTAACCGACCGAGAGGTCAACGCGGCTCAACCCGAAGTCCCTCAGTACCTGCGATGGTCGGAGGTGGCCATCACTTTCGACCGCTCGGATCACCCTGACCGAGTGGTTCACCCGGGGCGCTATCCACTCGTCCTGGGTCCCGTGGTCCGCAACATCAGGCTCAAGCGCGTCCTCATCGATGGGGGCAGCGCCCTCAACATCCTGTTTGCCAAGACCATGGATGAGATGCAGATCTCGAGGGCAGAATTGAAGGCAAGTTCAGCCCCCTTCCACGGAGTCATCCCGAGGCTATCGTCTACACCACTCGGGCACATCTCCCTCCCTGTCACCTTCGGGGCTCGAGAGAACTTCCGAACGGAGAACGTCACTTTTGAGGTGACCGACTTCGAGACAGCATACCACGCCATCATCGGAAGACCTGCGCTTGCCAAGTTCATGGCGATCCCACATTACACCTACCTCTGCATGAAGATGCCGGGTCCCAACGGCGTCATCACTCTTCGCAGCGATGTGAAGCAAGCCTTCACCTGCGATAAGGAGAGCTGCGACATGGCCCAATCTCGCGAGAGATTACGTGGCCAATAAGAAGTCCGATTGGCTGCATCAACTTCGGCAGAGGGCGAAGTCCCCGTGAAGAAGATAGCCAAATCGGGATCCGACGATGCCAAGACCAAGAAGATCTCCTTTGACCCGTCGGATCCCTCGAAAACTACTGTAATCGGCGCTGACCTAGATCCAAAATAGGAAAGCGCGCTCGTCACCTTCCTCCAAAATAATAAAGATGTTTTTGCTTGGAAACCATCCGATATGCCTGGAATTCCTAGGGAGGTGATCGAGCACTCTTTGCACATCAAAGATGACGCCAAACCGATAAAACAATGATTACGCAGATTCGCGCAGGATCGAAAACACGCTATCAAGGAAGAACTCGCAAAGCTCTTGGCTGCCGGCTTCATTAAAGAAGTCCTTCATCCCGACTGGTTAGCCAACCCAGTCCTGGTCCGCAAGAAGACGGGGTAATGGCGCATGTGCGTTGACTATACTGACCTCAACAAAGCCTGCCCCAAAGATTCGTTCGGGCTGCCTCCCATCGACCAAGTCGTTGACTCAACAGCCGGCTACCAACTCCTGAGTTTCCTGGACTGTTACTCGGGCTATCACAAGATCAGCTTGAAAGAATCCGACTGCGTGAAGACATCGTTCATCACGCCGTTTGGGGCTTACTGCTACATCACCATGCCTTTCGGCCTGAAGAACGCCGACGCCACATACCAACGCATGATCCAAAGATGTTTCCAGACGCAGATCGGCAAGAACGTGGAAGCTTATGTCGACGACGTCGTCATCAAGACCAAGCAGAAATAAGACCTGATCGCAGACCTAGAAGAAACTTTTGCAAACATCCGGGCTTTCAGAATGAAGTTGAACCCGGAGAAATGCACTTTCGGCGTCCATTCAGGCAAACTGCTCGGCTTCATGGTGTCACATCGCGGCATTGAAGATAATCCGGAGAAGATCAACGCCATCTTGAGCATGAAGCCCCGAGTAACCGAAAGACGTCCGTAAGCTCACTGGCGCATGGCGGCGCTAAGCCGCTTCATCTCCCGACTCGGCGAACGAGGCATGCCCTTCTTCAGATTGCTAAAAAGACAGATGACTTCCAGTGGACCGCGGAAGCCAACAAGGCCTTTGAAGATTTCAAAGAGTTCCTTACAACGCCGCCCGTCCTGGCCTCGCCTCAGCCCCAGGAACCTTTGCTGTTGTACGTTTCAGCCACTCACCAAGTGGTCAGTACGGTCCTCGTGGTCGAACGCGAAGAAGGACGGGCTCAGAAGATTCAGAGGCCAATCTACTTTGTTAGTGAAGTGTTGGCAGGAGCCAAAATTCGCTACCCTCAGGTACAAAAATTGCTCTATGGTGTTCTAATAACCGCGAGAAAATTGGTACACTATTTTCAGGGTCACTCGGTCACCGTCGTCACTTTCTTTCCACTCGGCGATGTCATCCATAACCGAGAGGCAACCGGACGCATCGCCAAGTGGGCTTTAGAGCTCATGCCGTTGTACTTGACTTTTAAGGCGAGGACGTCCATAAAGTCACAAGCCTTGGCGGATTTCCTGGACGAGTGGACTGAGCAACAAGAGAACGTACCTCGGGAAGACCTCCAACACTGGACCATGCACTTCGACGGATCCAAGAGGATCAGCGGCTTGGGAGCAGGAGTTGTACTGATCTCCCCGACCGGGGAAAGGCTAAGATACGTACTTCACCTCCACTTCTCCGCCTCGCTACATGGACTGCGCCTCGCAGTTTCACTCGGGATACGTCGGCTCATCGTGAAAGGCGACTCCCAGCTGGTTGTCAATCAAGTAATGAAGGACTAGTCCTGTCTAAACGACACTATGAAGGCCTACCGGCAAGAGGTCCGCAAACTTGAAGACAAGTTTGACGGGCTCGAACTCTCACACGTCTTGAGGCATAACAACGAAGCAGCCGATGAGTTGGCACAGTTCGGGTCCAAGCGCGAAGCTGCCCCAACAGACGTCTTTGTCGAACATCTCTATGAACCAACCATCACGGCAAAGACAACTCCCAACGAGCAAGTTGCGAATGAAGTCGCCATGGCTGACGCCGATTGGAGGCCGCCGCTCATCAAATTCCTAACCCAGCAAGAGCTGTCGGAAGACCGGGATGAAGCAGAACGCGTCCGGCGTCGTTGCCAAGCATATGCCATGGTTGACTCCGACCTATACAAGAGAAGCCTCTCCGGAATCCTAATGAGATGCATCACACCCGAGGAAGGGAAACAGCTACTCCAAGACATCCACTCGGGCATATGCGGAAGCCACGCGGCAGCACGCACTCTGGTTGGCAAAGCTTACAGGCAAGGTTTCTTTTGGCTTACCGCGGTCTCCGACACGGACAAAGTCGTACGAACCTGCGAAGGCTGCCAATTTTTTGCCCGGCAGAGCCATGTCCCGGCCCAGGAGCTACAAACAATCCCACTATCTTGGCCGTTCGTGGTATGGGGCTTGGACATGGTCGGCCCCTTCAAGAAAGCTCCAGGAGGATTCACACACCTCTTCGTCGCAATTGACAAGTTCTCCAAGTGGATTAAAGCCAAGCCGGTCGCCACAATTACTGCTGAAAAGGCACGGGATTTTTTCCTCAACATCGTGCATCGCTTCGGCGTCCCAAACAGAATCATAACTGACAACGGGACTCAATTCACGGGAGGCATCTTCAAGGAATTCTGCGAGGACTTCAGAATCAAGATTTGCTACGCATCAGTTGCCCATCCCAAAAGCAATGGACAAGTCGAACGAGCCAACGGCATGGTCCTCCAAGGCATCAAGGCCCGCATTTTCGATCGCCTAAACCCCTACACGGGCAAGTGGGTCCAAGAGCTTCCCTCGGTCTTATGGTCGCTGCGGACCACACCCAGTCGGGCTACCGGCCAAACTCCCTTCTTTTTGGTCTACGGCGCAGAAGCCATGTTGCCAAACAAGATGGAGTACGAATCCCTCCGAGTCCACAGCTTCAACGATGAACGTTACGACCCCGACCGAGTGGATGACCTCACCCGATTGGAAGAGGCTCGGGAGGCAGCCCTCATCCAGTCAGCCAAATATCTTCAAGGGCTCAGAAGATACCACAGTCGCAACGTTCGAGCACGAGCTTTCATCGTTGGCGACCTGGTCCTATGCAAGATCCAGACCACCAAAGACCGTCACAAGTTATCCCCCTTATGGGAGGGACCGTACATAATCGCTGAGGTGACTCGGCCCGGTGCATACCGGCTAAAACGTGAAGACGGGTCTATGGTGGAGAACTCCTGGAACATTGAGCATCTTCGACGATTTTATGCCTAATTTGGCTAAGGCTTCATGTTTTCCTTGACTGCCAACCTCAAGCAAGATGACTTCTTGAGTTAGCAGTCGGGGGCTGTACATATGTCAATAAAGCTTAAGTTTTCCTCATCAACTTCTGTGCATGATCGGGTTTATCATTGTTTAGTGTTCTTCGATTCGAGTTCAGTGTCTAAGGACTGAGAGTTTTCCGATGACCTAATCGAGCCTAGGCTTGGTGACAGTCAGACGAAAACTACTTAAGAAATTTCACACAAAAACTCGGATCAAGGCATTAACATAAATAAACTAAATATATCACAAGTTCTACATCAGAGCATCACGATCACACGACATTTACAAGACAATGTTTGAAAGATAAATCAAATCCAGAAATTGTTCACTACATCAATGGAGATCTTCTTTGCTGACTCCTACGCCTCACTCAGCATATCCAAGGCCTGCTCATCTGTGGTCCCGTCAGTGAAGCCCTCCCCGACCGAGTGGATATCCACTTGGGGGTAAAGGGACTTGGTCTGTGCAAGAGCCAGACCAGCCCCCATGTTGGCTGCTTCAGTGATGTTGGCCGGATGCGGTCAGAGCCCTTCGCAGTTTGTCAAAAACTTCAATTGAGTCCAGTGAGCTGGTCCCGACTCCATGATGGAACAAAGATAGCAAGATCGGCGCAGCAGCATTGGCGACCTCTTCCCGGATCTCTTCGGTTTGTTTGACCCGCTCAAGCAAGACGTCATATTGAGCTCGGGTCTTAACCTTGTAAGCTGCCAAAAGCATCTCGGTCATACAAAGCACTCGGAAATAAAGCGACAAGGAATGTTACTTCAAAGAGGCTTACCTTCAAACTCGGCCTCCGGTTCGGCTTTGTCGAGGCCGACCGCCTCTAGCCGGACTTGGAGCGAATGGACCTCCGACGAATTTTCTACAAGTGAAGAAGATCATCGCGACCGGGCTAACATGAGAATCATGAAGAAACTTGGAGAGACGAGCTTACTCCCGATTGATCCTCGGAGGTCGAGGTTCGCCTCCCGAAGCTCGCGATCTCTCTCTTAAAGCCGCCTCCCTCGACGCGGCTTCCTCCTGAGTGGTTTTCAGCTTCTGTTGAACGTCCTCCAAGGAGCTCAGGTAAGGAACCAGCTTCTCCAGCACCTTGGACTTTGCCATGGAGCGGCAGTACTCCTTCTGCGCGTGAAATCCGAAGAGTGACCGACTGGAAAAGGATGATAACACAATAAAAGAAAAAGACTAAGGCTTACGTTGAGCAGCCGAGTCGCTTCGTTCAAACTATCGACAAGGGCATCCCTTTCTTCTCTCTCAGCTTGTTTGTCCAGGATGATGCCCTGCCTTTGGCCCTCCGAGTCCCGCCACTCAATCTTAATTGGGGGAACCCAGGTTTCAGAAGACTACAACCTGGGGATTTCCTCCACTGTGGCTGGCAGATAAGAAGAACAAATGAAGACATGGAGGGCTCAAACCAAAAGAGCAAAGAGAAGATTTTGATACAAGACTCACCGGCTTCAGTGGCTGCGCACTTAGGTGGACCGGCCAGTGACCCTCGGTTGGGCTGGCTGAGCCGCGGCTGAGGTCTCCGGCCGTCGGCGGCTTCCAGTCGGGACGTCCGGCCGCGTCGGGGCTCCTTCCTCGGGGCATCCTTCTTTGGAGGCGAAGGTTCTTTGCCCGGAGCGCTCTCGCTCGGATGCGGGCTCTGGGGTTTCGGCTCTGCAGGCTTCGGCGCCTCGGGAGCAGCGGGAGGGATCGACACCTCACCCTCCCCGGCAGGATCTATGTCCTGGGGCCTCCTGCGATAATGAATATAGCCGGGGTAAAGACAAAGAGAGCTTTCAGCGAGAAAGTTCGGATTTCAGTCATGAAACATACCTGGATGATCGGCGGATCTTCGGTGCCGTCCTTGGCGATCGCCTTGGAGGAGGAGTCTCGACTGGAGGAGCCGAGACGTCGTCGTTCGAATCCTCGATGATGAGCCTCCTTTTGCTCGCCCGCTTGTTGGTGTCCTCACTCGGGGTCGCCCGCTTCCCAACTGGATCGCTTTGGATCTTGATCTCGTCAGCCAGCTTCTTGGCGGGGCGACGCGGCGCGTCATCATGGGACACCTTGTATGGCTTGGAGGTAACGGAAGCATTTTCCTGCAAGAGAAGTTCGCACAACACTAAGAGACAAGATATCAAGATTGCAAGGCATTATGAAGCAACCAGTCGGCTTACCGGAGGAGGGGGTCGGTGGATGCTGAAGGAGAGAACCGGCAGAATGAGGGCACGCTCAACTACAATGCCCGTCGAAAAGATCTTGTACATCCGGATTTTCAGTATCTCGTAGCTGAGTGGATCTGGATCTTCCCGATTGGGATCCTTCCCGCCTTCGTATTCGAAGGCTGGCTTTGACCTCTCCTTGATTGGAACCAGTTGGCACCGAATGAAGTGCCGAGTGATCTGCTCGCCATGAAGACCCTTCTGTTTTATTGCCAGGATCTTCGCAAGCAGCTTGTTGGCCTCGTCCCAATCTTGGGCTACTGGAATAGTGCGTTGGCCTCGTCCCAATCTTGGGCTACTGGAATAGTGCTCCAAGTTGGCCTGGGGACAGGGGGAAGACCGACGAAGGCTGGCAGGCTGGGTTCGAGGTTGCTAATATAGAACCAGCCCGCGTGCCATCCCTTATTGGAAGATTTTAAGGGAAGAGAGAAGTACTCCTTGCGGAGAGATCCGCGGAGTTGGAAACCTGCCCCGCCAACAACGCATGGGTGGTCTTTATTCGGATGTGGTTTAAGATAAAACATGCGGCGGAACAGTTGGAAGTGGGGGAGGATGCCAAGGAATGCTTCGCATACATGAATAAAGAGAGCGATGTGAAGCATCGAGTTGGGGTTCAGATGGTACAGTTGAAGCCCATAATAATCCAGAAGCCCCCGGAAGAATTCGGAGGTGGGAAGGCTAAACCCGCAATAGAAGAAAGAAGTAAAAACAACGAGCTCACCGGTGTTTGGGGTTGGGAAGTCCTCACCCGCTGCCGGGCGCCAGCCCACGATCTCCTTGGGGGGAAGCACGCCATGCTTCACCATCTCTTTGAGGGTGGATTCCCTCGCATCCGATGTGGCCCATTGGTCAAACGGGATCCTCTTTTCCTTCGCCATGAGCGTGGTATGGATGGGAAGTGGATCTGGTCGGAAAGGATGGCGATTTGAGCGAGAGATCTTGGAGGATCGGCTGCGGAAGCTGTTTGTAGCAAGAAGCGAGCTTTTGGATGGATGGATTTGGGAGCGCGCGAGTCTAGGGTTCTTCGCAGGGAACTGGTGAACAGTGCTGCGAAAAGAGGAATCTTTTGGAACATGAAGAGGCGGGGACGACCTCGAGCCTTTATAGAAAGATTTGAGGGTTGCGCTAGGTTTTCTTGTGATTGGGCCGAGCCCATGAGAGAATCTGCGGCCCAGTTAAGGTGTGGCCCGATGCGTGTCCTTAGGGACTTAAGCGGATGAGCTTAAGCAGATTTGCCCTGGCAATATGCACATGTCCGAATGCCCTGTACCTTTGAAAATCCTTTCATACCGCGGTTTGCTTGACTTCATGAGAAGCTGGCACGATGCAACTTGGAAGGTGACCAACAGTGAAGCTTTTTATAGCTGCCTTGATGACAAGGGCTGTTTGGTTTTTTAGCGTTTGATTAAGTGATTATATCGATGCTATTTTTCCACCTTGCTGAAGATCTTTATAGATTAAGACCAGTGTTATGGCAAAAGCTATTTAATAACTTGGTCATATTTTTCATATGATTGAAAGAACTCGTTTCCCATGAGGGACGATTAAAATATTTGTTCCGGGATGACTCGGGCAGATCCACTCGGATAAGCATGAGCTTATCGAGTGCTTTTTACCCATGAGGGATGATTGAATTATTTGTTTTGAGATGACTCGGGCAAATTCACTCGGATAAGCACAAGTTTGCCGAGTGATGAGGTTGCTTTAGCTTGAGCTAAGCATCTACATGAGAAAGATTTTTTATAGTTCTTGACTATACGATTAGTCTAATTTTGACTAACCATATAGTCGGGGGCTACACCTAATTAGGTGCATCAGGAGATGCACCTAGATATTTATTTTTGAGAATTTTTTAGATATTTTCCAGCCCTTCACAGTCTTTGGAGCCACTCGGGAAGATTCAGGCAGAAATGATGGAATCACTCAGCGCCAAAAGCACTCGGTCAAAGAGATTTTTGGCTGTGTGCTTTTTTGGTTTGAAGTTGAGCTGTCTCGTTGACTGAAAAGGACTCGGGGGCTACTGTGGAGATTATGGCAATCGGGTATCTACATGGCAAGCTTATCCGACTGGAGGTAGGGATAGATTGCGCCTGCCATATCTGTAATCCAAATATGACTCGGGTATTACGATTGTCGATAGAGATAAGGCAATCGACCTATAGTCACGGTTTGGTAAGATTGAGGGAACCGACTTAGAGTAAGATAGGGTTTCCGATCTGTAAGCCCACCCCCCAAGACTATATAAGGGGGGTAAGGGACGTCCCTTGGGGGATATCCTATGTTAGATCAGCTTTAAGCTTTGAGCCTTAGATCACGAGATCAATAAAGACACTCGGCAGATCGAATCCACCGAAACAGGAGTAAGGTATTACCTCACGAGAGGGCCTGAACCTGTCTAAATCTTCTTCTCCTTCTAACCCATTGTGCTTGGCGATCTCGACTGCGACCCAAGAAATTATATTGCCGAAACCAAGTTTCGACACCTCTTCCTCTCCACTTCCCCCATAATTCCCCACCCAATCCCGCAATAATTCATGGTGGATTTCGATTTTTGTTTCTTCACTGTTGAGCTCCACCATGGCCGGCCGATCTCCCTCCTCAGTGGTTTTCCCTTCAATTAAATTGCGAAAATCGGTCCCTCTCCTCTTCCTCATCAATTCCCCCATGTTTCTCCCAATTATTAATGCTCTAATTCACCGGATTGAACTCCACTTTGAGTGGCCGCCATGAATAGCCGGCCGGCAAGCTCCCGGCCATTCCCCTCCCCGGCGCCCTTCACCCTCCCTCCCCGGCCTATAAAAGGAGCCCTCGCACCCTCCTCACTCCCCTCACACCACCTCGAGCTCCCTTGCTCTCCCTCCATTCCTCCGCTCGGTTTCCTCTCTCCTCGGTGTCGGTGAACTTTGGCCGCCCTCCCCGTCAAGCCGAGAAGCGCCGACCTTGCAACCATCTCCATCGGCCTCGCAGCCACCTCCTCTTCCCCGGCCTCACCTCCATTTCACCCGGAGACCGTTGTGCCGGCCTGCCCATCCACCTCACCGCCGCAACTCCGGTCGGCTTTTACTCCTCACCGGTGCGCCGGTTGGCTGTGCCATCGACACCTACGGCATCGCAGCATCGCCCTCCACCTCGGCCAAGGCCCGTTTTTGCCCGGAACACACTGAAACCCCGTTGCCCGTGGTGCCTCTCCCTCAGCCTTGCCGGCGCCACTTCGGCAACCTCTGCCGCCTCACTGATGTGTCTCCTGATATCGTCGTCTCCTTCCTCGGCATTGCGGCATCATCCTCTTCCTCGTCCACCGCTCCCCATCCTTGGATCGCCGCCAGAGCTCGCCGTCCTTGTCATCGCCGAGCGCCGGTTTCCTCGCCGTCATGCGCTGCGCCGCCTCTTCTCGCGTTGAGCACACGGTGAGCCGCCCTCTCGCCATCCTTGCCCCTGTCGTCATCCTACTCTTTTCCTTCCAAAAATAATTAAAAATTGCCTAATAAATCAATTTAATTTCCAGAATCTATTTAATGGTCCAAAACTTCTAAAATTCATATCTAATCCATACAAACTCCAAATTGGGCCATTCAAATTGCAAAATTAATCTAAAATTGAGCTCTACATGTTTGTTTAATTTTCTTGTATTGTTTATTTGGTTTTTATTAGGGTTTTCCTTGTTTTGCGTGTCGGCATGTAGACTTCGTCGTTTCGGAGGTTCGTGTTCGCGAGGAAAAGAAGTTTTGTTCGAAGGAGCAAGGCAAGTCATGTCATTTTGATCATATTGCTATCCGAGTTTACAAAATTATTTTATTTAAATTATTGTATTTTGCTTTATTAAATTCCCGTGTCTATCACTGTTTTATCTAGCCTTACCGATTCTCCTTGTTATAGCCCTACTACTTGTATTATGATCCTTGATAACCTTAGGAAAAATAAAACTAGTGAGCACTTTATGGATGTGGTACTCACTAGCAAACATAGGAATATGCTTAGACATGCTTGAATAGAAACAATTAGATGTTTTCAATAATTAGACTAAGGAATAACTTGTAAATGATGGAAATTTTGGCTGTTTAGCCGTGGCAATAAATGTCCTCTTCAAAATTCCCCAAACATGTTTTGGCTGGGCACGAGGTGCATGGTTTTGTTAGTCGCACCTCGGCCGTCATAAGGACCGGTCTTCGGGCCTCTGTTGCAAAGCATTTCCGTACTACCACCTGTCTAATGGGTAAGGCTTAACACGTCGACTAGTACGGTCAGAAACAAAAAAGACACGGATAGGGATGGATGAAGCCCTAGGAAGGGTTGAAGCCCATGGGCTGACGTCTCTGGCAAGTGAAGGCTCAGAACGAGTCGAGATGCCTGGGGGCATAGACTATCTGCTCGACCCAGGGCACCTGGCGGGGGAAGTCTATGTCGGTCTTCTTTGTTTAGGGCAGTACTAAGCGATGAGTTATGTCATGGCTTTCGTCCGTATGCCATGGTGGCATGTGGCATGTCACAACACGTGAGGAAGACATGTCTGGTGGGTAAAGATGTACACCTCTGATCAGAGTAAATCTATTCGAATAGCCGCGCCCTCGGTTATGGGCAAGCCGAGCAATGTACCCAAGTTAGAGTTTAATTCTGTTTAAAACTGAAAGATTTGGAGTTAGCACATGTTGACCTGAGTGAAGGCAAGATCGCGTTGGTGCGCGACTTGATAATAATTTGACTAGAGATAGGCTCGTGTTTATTAAAATGCCTTAAAATATTTAAATGCATGAAATGCTGGTTTTCTGCAAAATAACCCTATATATGAATTCTTTGTACCCCCTTGCATTATTTGCATTCTCCCGGCATGGCTTGCTGAGTACGGTGGTTGTACTCAGCCTTGCAATTTCTTCCCTCTTTCAGAAGTGTAGTGCTTCTGAGTCGAAGACGGTGTTTGAGGACCAAGGCTCAGACCCCAGTTGAATTTGCCTGTGGAGTGGAGCTGAAGCCCCGCTAGGATTGTCCTGTTTTTTTTCGCTGCAGTTTTCTTCGAGTGCGGGGACTAAGTGCCTCTTCTGTAAGTATATTTATACGCTTTAATTTATGTTTGGATCTGTGTATTGATTTGTCATTTTGTGTACCCTGGCTGGTCCTGGACAGGGAATTAATACACAAAATAAGTCTGGAAATTTGGGATAAATTTATGGGCGTGACAAGTTGGTATCAGAGCCATCTCGACTGTAGGTTGAGCCAAATGGTCAAACACTAAGGACAAGTTTGTGAAAACCTTATTTCCGAAAATGTCTCTTCTATCCCTCCGGAGCTCTTTGCAAAGTAACTTGCCAAATTTCACTCTTTCCCCTCCACCTCTTTTAGATGTTGAACCTGGAGGACAAACCCAATTGCTCGTCAACCGATGGAAGTCAAGTCAAGCCTCAAGCTTCAAGCAAGAAGATCAAGCCAAGCCGCCCCGCGTCAGCGTTTCTCGAGGATCAAGCGAAGTCTTTCGGGAGCGTACCTAAACCCAATCTTCCCTAGAAGTGTAGTATCGATAGTTCCTAGGTCGTGTGTTGTTTGCTGTAAGTGTATGGTTTACATCAGTGGTGGGGATGTGACCATACTAGGTTGTTTACCTAATCAACTTGAACAATAAAAGTTCACTCACATCAGATCAGTATTAAGTGGGTTAAGGTCTTATCTTTAGCAACCTCTGTTTTCCACCTCTTTCATCTCGGCAACAGTTGGTCAGTGCCAAAGCGAATAAGGACAACAATAAGAACAACAGTATCAGCAGCAAGAGATGCAAGCTCAGATGCAAGTTCTGGGTCAATATCGAAATCAAGGCCAGTTTACCTCAATGCAAGCACCTATTACTCCTGCCAGTGTACCGCCAAGTTTCCAGAAGATGATGGCACCAATCCCGCCATCATGCTGGAAGGAAATGCATACCACCAACTATGATTACACCGAGCAAGGTCGGGATGTAAGAAACAGTTCATGGGACATGAACGCCAGGATATCAGCCGAAGATGAGATAAAGTGCTCAAGAAGGAAGGAAAGTTCTAGTCAACTTATCATCAAGAGTTTTGGTATGCCTCAGTCAATCCAGAAGCAGAGCAGTCTTGTCAGCCGTTAGGTCTGATGGGAAAGTCACCAGATAGCCAGAATGGCAAGAAGAATCGGAGTCACCGTTACGTGGAACTTTCCATCGTCAACTGGATGTAGTGTTCTAAACCTTCCCGAATGAATGAGCATCCTTAGTATTTTATTTCTATGGACTCACCAAGAACCAAGTCTACACATCAGAGTTCCAAAGAAAACAAACAAGTTGACTATTCTCAAGGGTAGTAACCTCATCAGTCGCAGTCAGGCGAAAGCTCCACTACCTTGGTAAGGTGAACTCGAAGTAAACTTGGTCTACCTCAAAAAGGTTCCGCTTGGAGGCTCAACCAGGCAAGACGATTGGCAGGACCCCAAGGAGTCAACTGCCAGGTATTGGCAGGGTCACAACATCTCAAGCCAACACGTTAAGTTGTGAAGTACACCTGAACTACTAAGTCAACAATCCAGTCTAAGGAAGCAGCAACTAAAAACATCCATAGTCAAGATAAGAGGCAGATGAAGCAGTTTCTTGGAGTTCTTGTCATTCGGACTAGGAGCAGTTTCGAGAACATTCCAAATCTGCGAATTTATTAAAGTCACTTAAAAGGTTTCAAGAAAACCCCATCAAGCTCCTATTCAACAGGGTCAATTCTCAGAGTACCGAAGTTGCCAATGTTAATTGTGCAGTCCAAGGAAAGAAAGATGTTTCAACTCCCGCAATCAGATCAGGGTCAGAGCGAAGAGAATCAACCAGTGTGAGTCAGAAAGAAATCACAGAAGTTAGTAGACCAACCCAACCCCACCATACCCTTTTTCTTTCTAGCCCCGAATCTCGGGACGAGATTCCTGTAAGGGGGGTAGGTTTGTCACGTCCCGATTTTCGTTTGGGATTAAAAATCATTTAATAATTTATTTTCTAGAAATTAAATAAAATGAAAAGCATATTAATCAAGTGAAAGTATTAAGAAAATAAAAATTTCCTTTAAAAATCATGGCTGGAAATATTTTTCAAATATTCTCCATGCCCTAAGGTACTCTCTGAAATTTTTCGTGAAATTTTGGAGCTCCGAAATAATTTTAATAATACAAAGTGTATTTAAGTAATTATTTAAATAAATAAATTAATTAGTAAATAATATTATTGAATTTTTATTAAATACTTCGAGGGTTCATCTAATTTTAGAATTTTTCTTGGAATTATTTGAGCATTGGAAGTATAGATAAAAATTCAAGAAAATTTGGAAGGAAAAGTCTGCTTAGCCTCCCTCTGCTACAGTGTCGTCTTTCTCCAAGAGCTGTCTGTGTACTGTTCATCCGAACAGCCATCTCTTTCCTCCCTTCGCAAATCCTGTCGAATCACTTGCTCAAATCCAAAATTAATTGAGGGAAATTAATCCTCACCTCTTCCTCTCCACTTCCCCCATAATTCCCCACCCAATCCCGTAATAATTCGTGGTGGATTTCGATTTTTGTTTCTTCACCGTTGAGCTCCACCATGGCCGGCCGATCTCCCTCCTCAGTGGTTTTCCCTTCAATTAAATTGCAAAAATCGGTCCCTCTCCTCTTCCTCATCAATTCCCCCATGTTTCTCCCAATTATTAATGCTCTAATTCGCCGGATTGAACTCCACTTTGAGTGGCCACCATGAATAGCCGGCCGGCAAGCTCCCCGGCCATTCCCCTCCCTGGAGCCCTTCCCCCTCCCTCCTCGGCCTATAAAAGGGAGCCCTCAGCACCCTCCTCACTCCCCTCACATCACCTCGAGCTCCCTTGCTCTCCCTCCATTCCTCCGTTCGGTTTCCTCTCTCCTCGGTGTCTCCTGACATCGTTGTCTCCTTCCTCGGCATTGCGGCATCATCCTCTTCCTCGTCCACCGCTCCCCGTCCTCGGATCGCCGCCAGAGCACGCCGTCCTTGTCGTCGCCGAGCGCCGGTTTCCCTCGCCGTCATGCGCCTGCGCCGCCTCTTCTCGCTGTTGAGCACACGGTGAGCCGCCCCTCTGCCATCCTTGCCCCTTTCGTCATCCTACTCTTTTCCTTCCAAAAATAATTAAAAATTGCCTAATAAATCAATTTAATTTCCAGAATCTATTTAATGGTCCAAAACTTCTAAAATTCATATTTAATCCATACAAACTCCAAATTGGGCCATTCAAATTGTAAAATTAATCTAAAATTGAGCTCTACATGTTTGTTTAATTTTCTTGTATTGTTTATTTGGTTTTTATTAGGGTTTTCCTTGTTTTGCGTGTCAGCGTGTAGACTTCATCGTTTCAGAGGTTCGTGTTCGCGAGGAAAAGAAGTTTTGTTCGAAGGAGCAAGGCAAGTCATGTCATTTTGATCATATTGCTATCCGAGTTTACAAAATTATTTTTATTTAAATTATTGCATTTTGCTTTATTAAATTCCCGTGTCTATCACTGTTTTATTTAGCCTTACCGATTCTCCTTGTTATAGCCCTACTACTTGTATTATGATCCTTGATAACCCTAGGAAAAATAAAACTAGTGAGCACTTTATGGATGTGGTACTCACTAGCAAACATAGGAATATGCTTAGACATGCTTGAATAGAAACAATTAGATGTTTTCAATAATTAGACTAAGGAATAACTTGTAAATAATGGAAATTTTGGCTGTTTAGCCGTGGCAATAAATGTCCTCTTTAAAATTCCCCAAAAATGTTTTTGGCTGGGCACGAGGTGCATGGTTTTGTTAGTCGCACCTCGGCCGTCATAAGGACCGGTCTTCGGGCCTCTGTTGCAAAGCATTTCCGTACTACCACCTGTCTAATGGGTAAGGCTTAACACATCGACTAGTACGGTCAGAAACAAAAAAGACATGGATAGGGATGGATGAAGCCCTAGGAAGGGTTGAAGCCCGTGGGCTGACGTCTCTGGCAAGTGAAGGCTCAGAACGAGTCGAGATGCCTGGGGGCATAGACTGTCTGCTCGACCCAGGGCACCTGGCGGAGGAAGTCTATGTCGGTATTCTTTGTTTAGGGCAGTACTAAGCGATGAGTTATGTCATGGCTTCCGTCCGTATGCCATGGTGGCATGTGGCACGTCACAACACGTGAGGAAGACATGTCTGGTGGGTAAAGATGTACACCTCTGATCAGAGTAAATCTATTCGAATAGCCACGCCCTCGGTTATGGGGCAAGCCGAGCAATGTACCCAAGTTAGAGTTTAATTCTGTTTAAAACCGAAAGATTTGGAGTTAGCACATGTTGGCTCGAGTGAAGGCAAGATCGCGTTGGTGCGCGACTTGATAATAATTTGACTAGAGATAGGCTCGTGTTTATTAAAATGCCTTAAAATATTTAAATGCATGAAATGCTGGTTTTCTGCAAAATAACCCTATATATGAATTCTTTGTGCCCCCTTGCATTATTTGCATTCTCCCGGCATGGCTTGTAGAGTATGGTGGTTGTACTCAGCCTTGCAATTCCTTCCCTCTTTCAGAAGTGTAGTTCTTCTGAGTCGAAGACGGTGTTAGAGGACCAAGGCTCAGACCCCAGTTGAATTTGCCTGTGGAGTGGAGCTGAAGCCCCGCTAGGATCGTCCTGTTTTTTTTCGCTGCAGTTTTCTTCGAGTGCGGGGACTAAGTGCCTCTTCTGTAAGTATATTTATACGCTTTAATTTACGTTTGGATCTGTGTATTGATTTGTCATTTTGTGTACCTTGGCTGGTCCTGGACAGGGAATTAATACACAAAATAAGTTTGGAAATTTGGGATAAATTTCTGGGCGTGACAAAGCTGCCCCAACAGATCTCTTTGTTGAGCACCTCTATGAACCAACCATCAAGGCGAAGACAACTTCCAACGAACAAGCTGCGAACGAAGTCGCCATGACCAACGCCGACTGGAGGACACCGCTCATCAAATTCTTAACCCAGCAAGAGCTGCCGGAAGATCGGGATGAAGCAGAACGCGCCCGACGTCATTGCCAAGCATATGTCATGGTTGACTCCGACTTATACAAGAGGAGCCCCTCCGGAATTCTAATGAGATGCAGCACACTCGAGGAAGAGAGACAGCTACTCCAAGACATCCACTCGGGCGTATGCGGAAGCCACGCGGCAAGCACGCACTCCTGGTCGCAAAGCTTACGACAAGGTTTCTTCTGGCTTACCGCGGTCTCCGACGCGGACAAAGTCGTACGAACCTGTGAAGGCTGCCAATTTTTCACCCGACAGAGCCATGTCCCGGCCCAGGAGCTACAAACAATCCCACTATCCTGGCCGTTCACGGTATGGGGCTTGGACATGGTCGGCCCTTTCGAGAAAGCTCCAGGAGGATTTACACACCTTTTCGTCGCAATCGACAAGTTCTCCAAGTGGATTGAAGCCAAGCCGGTCACCACAATTACTGCTGACAGAGCACGAGATTTCTTCCTCAACATCGTGCACTGCTTCGGCGTCCCAAACAGAATCATAACTGACAATGGGACTCAATTCACGGGAGGCATCTTCAAGGAATTCTGCGAAGACTTCGGAATCAAGATTTGCTATGCGTCAGTTGCCCATCCCAAAAGCAATGGACAAGTCGAACGGGCCAACCGCATGGTCCTTCAAGGCATCAAGGCCCGCGTGTTCGATCGCCTAAGCCCTTACGCAGGCAAGTCGGTCCAAGAGCTTCCCTCGGTCCTATGGTCCCTGCGGACCACACCCAGCCGGGCTACCGGACAAACTCCCTTCTTTTTGGTCTACGACGCAGAAGCCATGTTGCCAAACGAGATGGAGTATGAATCCCTCCGAGTCCGTAGCTTCAACGATGAACGCTACGACCCCGACCGAGTGGACGATCTCACCCGGCTGGAAGAGGCCCGAGAGGCAGCCCTCATCCAGTCGGCCAAATATCTTCAAGGGCTCAGACGCTACCACAGTCGCAACGTTTGAGCACGAGCTTTCATCGTTGGCGACTTGGTTCTGCGCAAGATTCAAACCACCAAAGACCGTCACAAGTTATCCCCCTTATGGGAAGGACCATACATAATTGCTGAGGTGACTCGGCCTGGTGCATACCGACTAAAGCGTGAAGACGGATCTATGGTGGAGAACTCCTGGAACATCGAACATCTTCGACGATTCTATGCTTAATTTGACTAAGGTATTCATGTTTTCCTTGACCGCCAACCTCAAGCAAGATGACTTCTTGAGTTAGCAGTCGGGGGCTGTACATATGTCAATAAAGCTTAAGTTTTCCTCATCAACTTCTGTGAATGATTTGGTTTATCATTGTTTAATGTTCCTTGATTCGAGTTCAGTGTTTAAGGACTGAGAGTTTTCCGATGACCTAATCGAGCCTAGGCTTGGTGACAGTCAGACGAAAATTACTTAAGAAATTTCACACAAAAACTCGAATCAAGGCATTAACATAAATAAACCAAATATATCACAATTCTATGTCAGAGCATCACGGTCATATGTTATTTACAAGACAATGTTCGAAAGGTAAATTAAATCCGGAAGTTGTTCACTACATCAACGGAAATCTTCTTCGCCGACTCCTGCGCTTCACTCAGCATGTCCAGGGCTTGCTCATCCGTGGTCCCGTCAGCAAAACCCTCTCCGACCGAGTTGACATCCACTCGGGGGTAGAGAGACTTGGTCTGTGCAAGAGCCAGACCAACCCCCATGTTGGCGGCTTCGGTGATGTTTGTCAGATATTGGTCAGGGGCCCTCCACAGCTTGTCAAAGACTTCCAATGGCTCTGGCCCCGACCCCCTGGTGAAACAGAGACTGCAAGATCGGCATCGCCGCGTTGGCTACCTCTTCCCGGACCGATCCGACTCGTTTGACCCGCTCGAGCAAGACGTCATATTGAGCTCGGGTCTTGACCTTGTAAGCTGCCAAAAGAATCTGATCATGCAAAGCACTCGGAAATAAAGCAGCGCCAAAGATGTTACTTCGAAGAGGCTTACCTTCAAATTCGGCCTCCAGTTCGGCCTTGTCGAGGCTGACTACCTCTAGCCGGACCTGGAGCGAGTGGACCTCCGACGAATTTTCTACAAGCAAAGAAGGTTATCAGTAACCGGAATCAACATGAGAATCATAAAGAATTTGAGAAGAGTGGACTTACTCCCGACCGATCCTCGGAGGTCGAGGTTCTCCTCCCGGAGCTCCGCTATCTCCCTCCTTAGGGCTGCCTCCCTTGACGCGGCCTCCTCCTGAGTGGTCTTCAGCTTCATTTGGATATCCTCCAGGGAGTTTAAGTGTGGGACCAGCTTCTCCAGCGCCTCCGACTTGGCCATGGAGCGGCAATACTCCTTCTGCACGCAAAATCCAAGGATTGATCGACTGGAGAAAGATGATAACACAATAAGAAGAAAGGATCTAGGCTTACATTGAGTAGCCGAGTCGCTTCGTTCAAGCTGTTGACGAGGGCATCCCTTTCTTCGCTTTCGGCTTGCTTGTCCAAGACGATGCCCTGCCTCTGGCCTTCCGAGTCCTGCCACTCGATTCTAATCGGGGGAACCCAGGTTTCAGAAGACTGTAACCTGGGGATCTCCTCCACTGTGGCTGGCGGATTAGGAAGAACAGGTGAAGACATAAGAGATCCAAGCTGAAGAGTAAAGACAAGACTTTGATCCAAGACTTACCAGCCTCAGTGGCTGTACTCTTGGGTGAAGCAGCCCGGCTAGCCTCCTTCTTCTGGCTCTTCGCCGAGTGATCCTCAGTCGGGGCTGACCGAGCCGTGGCCTGAGGTTTCCCGGTTGTCAATTGGTTTCCAGTCGGGACGTCCCGGCTGGCGGTCGGGGGGCTCCTTCCTTGGGGTATCCTTCTTCGGAGGCGAAGGTTTTTTGCTCGGAGCGCTCTCGCTTGGATGCGGGCTCCGAGGCTTCGGCTCTGCAGGTTTGGGCGCATCAGGAGCGGCGGCGGAAGACGGCCCCTCACCCTTCCCGGCAGGATCTATGTCCTAGGGCCTCCTGCGACAACGAATACAGCTAGGATGAAGACAAAGGAAGTTTTCAACAAAAAAAGATCGGACTTCAGCCATGAAGCATACCTAGACGACCGGCAGATCTTTGGTGCCGCCTTCGGTGACGGCCTTGGAGGGGGTGTCTCGACTGAAGGAGCCGGGATGTCGTCATCCGAATCATCAATAATGAGCCTCCTTTTGCTCGCCCGCTTGTTGGTGTCCCCACTCGGGGCCGCCCGCTTCCCGACCAGATCGCTTTGGATTTTTATCCCGCCAGTCGGCTTCTTGGCAGGGCGATGCAGCACATCATCATGGGGCACCTTGTCTGATTTTGAAATAACAGAAGCATTTTCCTGCAAGAGAAGTTCTCACAATACTAAGAGACATGACGTTGAAGTTATAAGACAATACGAAGAAGTCAGTCGGCTTACCGGAGGAGGAGGCCGATGGATGCTGAAGGGAAGAACTGGCAGAATGAGGCCGCGCTCGACTGCAACTCCAGTCGAGAAGATCTTGTACATCCGGATCTTCAGGATCTCGTAGCTGAGTGGATCTTAATCTTCCTGATTGGGGTCCTTCCCGCCTTCGTATTCAAAGGCCGGCTTCGACCGCTCTTTGATTGGAGCCAGTCGGCACCTAATGAAGTGCCGAGTGATCTGCTCGTCGCGAAGACCCTTTTGCTTCATCTTCAGGATCTTCGCAAGCAGTTTGTTGGCCTCGTCCCAGTCTTGAGCCACTGGAACCGTGGTCCAAGTTTGCCTGGGTACGGGGGGAAGGCCGACGAAGGTTGGCAGGCTGGGTTCAAGATTGCTGATATAGAACCAGCTCGCGTGCCATCCCTTGTTGGAAGACTTCAAGGGGAGAGAAAAGTACTCCTTGCGGAGAGATCCGCGGAGTTGGAAACCCGCCCCGCCAACAACGCATGGGTGGTCCTTATTCGGATGAGGTTTGAGGTAAAACATGCGGCGAAACAGTTGGAAGTGGGGGAGGATGCCAAGGAATGCTTCACATACATCAATGAAGAGAGCGATGTGAAGCATGGAGTTGGGGTTCAGATGGTAGAGTTGAAGCCCGTAATAATCCAGAAGCCCCCGGAAGAACTCGGAGGTGGGAAGGCTAAACCCGCAATAGAAAAAAGAGGTGAATACAACGAGCTCACCGGTGTTCGGGGTTGGGAAGTCTTCGTCCGCCGCCGGGCGCCAGCCCATGATCTCCTTGGAGGGAAGCACGTCGTGCTTCACCATCTCCTTGAGGGTAGATTCCCTCACATCCGATGTGGCCCATTGGTCAAAGGGGATTCTCTTTTCCTCCGCCATGAGTGTGGTTTGGATGGGAAGTGGATCTGGTCGGAAAGAATGGGGATTTTGACAAGGGATCTAGGGAGATTGGCTGCGGAAGCTGGTTGTAGCAAGAAGCGAGCTCCTAGATGGATGGATTTTGGAGCGCGCAAGTCTAGGGTTCTTCGCAGGGAACTAGTGAACAGTGCTGCGAAAAGAGGAATCTTTTGAAAGACGAAGAGGCGGGGATGACCTCGAGGCTTTATAGAAAGATTTGAGGGTTACGCTAGGTTTTCTCGTGATTGGGCCGAGCCCATGAGAGAATCTGCGGCCCAGTTAAGGTGTGGCCCAACCCGTGTCCTTAGGGACTTAAGCGGATGAGCTTAAGCAGATTTGCCTTGGCAATATGCACGTGTCCGAATGCCCTATACCTTTGGAAATCCTTTCATACCGCGGTTTGCCTGACTTCATGAGAAGCTGGCACGATGCAACTTGGGAGGTGACCAACCGCTAAGCTTTTTATAGATGCTTTGATGACAAGGGCTGTTTGGTTTTTTAGCATTTGATTAAGTGATTATATCAATGCTATTTTTCCACCTTGGTGAAGATCTTTAATGATTGAGACCAGTATTATGGCAAGAGCTATTTAACAACTTGGTCATATTTTTCATACGATTGAAAAACTCTTTTTCCCATGAGGGACGATTAAAATATTTGTTCCGAAATGACTCAGGCAGATCCACTCGGATAAGCATGAGCTTGCCGAGTGCTTTTCACCCATGAGGGTTGATTGAATTATTTGTTCTGAGATTACTCGGGCAAATTCACTCGGATGAGTATGAACTTGCCGAGTAATGAGATTTCTATGATTGCTTTAGCATGAGCTAGGTATTTATATGAGAATGATTTTTTATAGTTCTTGACTATATGATTAGTCTTATTTTGACTAACCATATAGTCAGGGGCTACACCTAATTAGGTGCATCAGGAGATGCACCTAGATATTTATTTTTGAGAATTTTTGAGATATTATCCAGCCCTTCACAGCCTTTGGAGCCACTCGGGAAGATTCAGGCATAGCTGATGGAATCACTCGGCGCCAGAAGCACTCGGCCAAAGAGATTTTTGGTCGTGTACTGTTTTGGTTTGAAGCTGAGCTGTCTCGTCAACTGAAAAGGACTCGGGGGCTACTGTGGAGATTATAGTAATCGGGTATATACACGACAAGCTTATCCGACTGGAGGTAGGGATAGTTTGCGCCTGCTATATCTGTAAACCAAACATGACTTGGGTGTTACGATTGCCGATAGAGATAAGGCAATCAGCCTATAGTCACGGTTTGGTAAGATTGAGGAAACCGACTTAGAGTAAGATAGGGTTTCCGATCTGTAAGCCCTCCTCCCAAGACTATATAAAGGGGGTAGGGGGCGTCCCTTGAGGGATATCCTATGCTAGATCAGAAGTTAGATCAGCTTTTAGCTTTGAGCCTTAGATCACGAGATCAATAAAGACACTCGGCGGATCGAATCCACCGAAACAGGAGTAGGGTATTACCTCACGAGAGGGCCTGAACCTGTCTAAATCTTCTTTCCTCCTAACCCATCGTGCTTGGCGATCTTGACTACGACCCCAGAAATTACATTGCCGAAACCAAGTTTCGACAGCCGACGTTGGTGAAGTTCATGGCGGTTACCCATTATGCCGCCAGCTTAAGATGCCGGGCCCCGGAGGCCCCATCACCGTCCACGCCGATGTTAAAACCGCGCTAGATTGTGCGGAAGCACGCGTGGACGACATCGCGGCGGCCAACCATGCTGAACCCGAGGGCCCTCAAGGGGAGACCTCGGGTTCCTGGGCCCCGAAACAGCGTATCGCCTCAGCCGATGAGGTGGTAGTTAAGTCTATCCAACTGGGTGACGACCCGTCCAAGACCGCCAACATTGGCGGCAACTTGGACCCCAAATAGGAAGACGCGCTCGTCTCCTTCCTGCGGGCGAACACCGACGTGTTTGCTTGGAAGCCGTCGGATATCCCTAGGGAGGTGATCGAGCATCGACTTGCAGTGCGGCCGGATGCGCGGCCGGTCCGGCAAAAGGTGAGGCGACAGGCCCCGTAGCGGCAGGCGTTCATCCACGAGGAGGTGGCACGGCTCCAGGAGGCCGGCTTCATCCGGGAGGTGCTGCATCCAGAATTGTTGGCCAACAAAGTGGTCGTCCCGAAGGCCAACCACAAGGTGCGCATGTGCATCGACTACACCGACCTCAACAAGGCATGTCCTAAAGACCCCTATCCTCTACCTTGAATAGACCAGATAGTCGACTCCACTGCGGGGTGCGACCTTTTATGCTTCTTAGATGCATACTCTGGTTATCACCAGTTCCGCATGGCTGTAGAGGATGAGGAGAAAACTTCATTTATTACCCCTGTGGGTACCTTTTGCTACGTATCTATGCCCTTTGGTTTGAAGAATGCCATGTCCACCTTTCAACGTGGTGTCCGCATCACGTTAAAGGTCAAATAGGGTGTAATATTGAGGCATATGTCGATGATCTTGTGGTCAAGTCTCGGGATCAAAAAACCTTGCTCTCGGACTTGGCCGAGATATTTGATAACCTCCGGTCCTCCCGCATGAAGTTGAACCCAGAAAAATGTGTGTTCGGGGTACCGGCAGGAAAACTGTTAGGGTTTTTGGTCTCTGCCCGGGGCATTGAGGCCAACCCCGCAAAAATAAAAGCGATAGAGGAAATGCGCCCCTAGGAAACTCAAGGATGTGCAGAGAATCACTGGTTGTGTAGCTGCCCTGAGTCATTTTATATCAAGGCTAGGAGAGCGGGCGCTCCCCCTATTTAAATTGTTAAAGCGAACCAGCCCCTTCACTTGGACGGACGAAGCGGAGAAAGCCTTGAGCGAGCTCAAGTGCTATCTCTCCTCACCGCCCGTATTGGTAGCCCCCGGGAAGGAGAACCCCTCCTTTTATATTTGGCGGCGACTCCCCAAGTGATTAGTGCGGCTCGGGTTGTGGAGCGTGATGACGAGCTAGGCTCTCAATCGCCCCCAGCCCCATTAAACCCGGAGGCAGGAAACCTCGGAACGGTGTTGGCCGAGGAAGCGCCCGAACCCGGAGGTGGCCTTTGGCCCCCTGAGCTTCAGGATGCCACCCGGCCCCCTAGTCCGGGGGCTCCCAAGGCCCCCTCCACCCAGAGTGGCCCTGAGGGCCCCTGGGGAGGCGATGGCCCGGTAGCCCCGAACACCGAGATGACCCGCCCTGGAGCACCCGAGGCAGGAAACCTCAGAACGGTGCTGGCCGAGGAAGCGCCCAAACCCGGAGGTGGCCCTTGGCCCCCCGAGCTTCAGGGAGCCACCCGGCCCGTAGTCCGAGGGCTGAGGCCCTCCACCCGAGCAGCCCCGAGGGCCCCGGGAGGGATGGCCCTAAGCCCCTGACACCGAGGTAACCCGCCCGGTGTACCTGAACTTGTCGCCCCTAACAAGCGGCCAAGGCCCGCACCAAGGTGCAGCGGCCGGTCTACTTTGTCAGCGAGGCGCTACAGGATGCAAAGACACGTTACTCGCAGGCCCAGAAAATGCTCTACGCCGTGCTCGTGGCATCTAGGAAGCTGCGCCATTATTTCCAGGCGCACCGGGTAACGGTAGTTACGTCCTACCCTCTCGGGCAAATCCTGCATAACCGAGAAGGCACGGGACGGGTAGTCAAGTGGGCCATCGAGTTGTCGAAATTTGATCTGCATTTCAAAGCTCGGCACGCGATCAAGAGCCAGGCCTTAGCTGACTTTGTGGTAGAATGGATGCCAACGGCCGATAGCGATCCACCCCCGGGTGGACCCGAGAGTGCGGAGGATCACAGCCAAGGAACCGCGCACTGGGTGATGAACTTTGACGGTTCACTCACCTTGCACGGGGCCGGGGCAGGCGTGGTGTTAACTTCCCCAGCGGGCGAAGTACTTCAGTACATCGTCCGGCTTGACTTTCGGGCAACCAACAACATGGCCAAATATGAGGGGCTTTTAGCAGGGTTGCGAGCGGCAGCAGGTGTGGGCATCCGCCGTCTGCTAGTCCTTGGAGATCCCAACTGGTTGTAAACCAGGTTTCTAAGGAGTACCAATGCACTGACCCGCAAATGGAAGCTTATGTCAAGGAAGTACGGCGTATGGAGCGCCATTTCGATGGCCTCGAGCTACGCCATATTCCCAGAAGAGATAACACCCTGGCGGACGAGCTATCTAGGATCGCGTCCGCGCGAGCCCCAGCATCGCCAGGTGCGTTTGAAGAAAGTCTCACAGAGCCGTCGGCGCACCCCGAACCACCCCAGAGGCAGGAATCGGCTGGTCCCGGCGCCCCGGATCTGGCAGGCCAGCCACAGCCTGGCCCTGTCGGGACCAACATCACGCGCCAGGTGGCTTGGATTTCGAAAATCCAAGCGTACCTACAAGACGCGTCATTGCCCGAGCGACGTGAGGAAGGCGAACGCATTGCCCGGACCTCCAAGAGGTACGTGTTGGTAGAAGGGACACTCTACCGACGCGGTGCCAACGGAGTGCTCATGAAATGCATCGCTCGGGAACAGGGTCTCGAGCTCCTAGCCGAGATCCATGAAGGTGAATGCGGGGCGCACTCAGCCTCCCGAACCTTGGTGGGAAAGGCATTCCGCCAAGGATTCTACTGGCCCACCGCGCTGGAGGATGCAACGGACCTCGTGCGGCGGTGCCGAGCGTGCCAATTCCACGCCAAGCAGACGCACCTGCCGGCCCAGGCCCTTCAGACCATCCCGCTCTCATGGCCATTCGCGGTCTGGGGGCTGGATATCCTGGGTCCGTTCAAGCAGGCACGGGGCGGCTGCAAGTTTTTATACGTCGCCATCGACAAATTCACCAAGTGGCCCGAGGCCTATCCAGTCAGCATCATCGACAAACATTCGGCTGTGCGGTTCATGAGAGGCATCGCGACAAGGTTCGGGGTCCCCAACAGAATCATCACCGACAACGGCACCCAGTTCACGAGTGATCTATTTGGCGAGTATTGTGACGACATAGGCATCAAGCTTTGTTTCGCCTCGCCCGCCCACCCCCAAAGCAACGGTCAGGCCGAGCGTGCAAACGCAGAAATACTGAAAGGCCTCAAGACCAAGACCTACAACATGCTCAAGAAGCATGGGGACTCGTGGACTGACGAGCTGCCTGCGGTCCTTTGGGCCAATCGGACAACCCCGAGTCGTGCCACCGGGGAAACACCTTTTTTCTTGGTGTATGGAGCCGAGGCGGTCTTGCCTTCCGAGCTCACCCTCGGATCGCCCCGAGCCACGTTATACACCGAAGCAGACCAAGAGCAGCTGCGTCGTGACGACTTGGATTACCTGGAGGAAAGACGACGCCGGGAAGTGCACCGTGCGGCCCGCTACCAGCAGAGCCTCCGCCGCTACCATCAAAACAAAGTCAGCCCCCGAGCGCTGCGAGTCAATGATCTCGTCCTATGCCGCATGCAAGCGCGTACGGGACTGAGCAAATTGTCCCGATGTGGGAGGGGCCATACAAGGTTATTGGCACCCCGCGTCCGGGAGTAGTTCGCCTAGCCATAGAGGACGGCACTCCGTTGCCGAACCCGTGGAACATCTCCCACCTGCGCAGGTTTTACCCATAAGCCGCATGGTGCGCTGAAACATGCATGAAAGTTCATCCACTGCTTTCGGTGGCATAGACAATAAGTTTGCTGTTACATCCCATATGATTTTCTTGCAAAATACCTATTTATAGTGTGTTTTCCCCATGTGCTGGAGCATGTACTGCGGATACGGCTTTCCAATGGTTCCCTGGCCTTGCCCGCCTTAGCCTGAGAGCCCTAAGGGCATTGAGGGTACAGCGACGCTGCATACTACCACGCTTGGGGGGAGTCAACGCCTGGGGGTTCGGGTGCGTACTAACACGCCTGTCCCGGCCCCCCGTTGCCGCTACCCTCGCTGGCCTTTTTATGCCTTCGCTCCTACCCGGAACCCCGAGAAAGGCACCAACCAACGGCCAGTGCATGCTGCCCGAACCCAGACCAGCCCCTAGCTACATGGGACAAATCATGGCGGAGGGCCACGCTACTGCATTCTTGCAATGGCTAAGCTAACTAAGAGTTGAACTACCGTTGCAGGAAAGCAAACAGGCAGAGGCTCGGGCCAACCAACCGTCACTACGTGTGCGCTAAGTTGGCCGGGGGCTCCCAACATATATACATACACTTATGAATCATCAGAAGCAGTCATGATGGGCTGTTACAGTGCAAGTCCAACATAATAAAGGCAAGTTCACTAATATTATAAACAATATTGTAAATATCCTTGTTCACAAATGCAGATAGAAGCAAAAACAGGGGCGATAGAGTCCTAAGTGGCCGGCGGGTCGCTGGGGGCGTCCTCCGGGAGGTCTTCATCTGGCGAGTCCTCGCGGAAGGCGAGCTGGAAGGCCGTCGGGGTGCCGTCAAAGCCTACCATGATGGAGTCGACGGCGTCTTGGACGGGGTGGTGGGCGGCCTCCTCGGTGCCTTCGGGGAAGTCCTCGGTGGGGATGTAAGGGTCGAAGCCGGGGTCGCGGGCTTGGTAGCTCACCAAGATAAGCGTCGCGACATGGCGGGATAAGTCGTATGAAGACTCCTTCGCCACCTCGTCGACCTCCTCCGGCACCTTCTTTATCCCCTCAGCCAGCTTGTCTATGTGCATGGCCAACCCCCTCAAGGAAGGGATGCTGGGAGGGGGACGGATGAGGCCACGAGCTGGAGCCCCAGGCTCAAGGTGTGCTCCAGCTCCGCGTCCTGGCGGCGCGCCCTCTCTAGCTCCGACGCCGCATCGTCGGGACGGGGAGTCGGTGAGGACTTCTGCGCCTGCGCCCCCGCGTCAATGACCGCCTGCTCCCGGGCGGCCAGGTCTTGCTCCCACTGCTCCAGCTCGTTTTGCCGGCGGCCCGAGGCAGCAGCGAGCAGCTGCTCGCGCTCCTAGACGGCCTTCAGGCACCGGGAGACCTTCTCCTGGGCCTCCAGCACCATCACCTCCCGCCCCTCCACAACGGCCTCACGCTCCGCGATGGCCTTCTCCTGGGCCACCACGTTAGCCTCCCGCGCGGCGGAGTCCTCCTCGGCCTTGGCGACGGTGGCCTCTCGGTCCTCAACCGCCCGCCATGCCGCCTCTAGAGCCCTCTCCCGCTCTACCAGGCCGACCTCGCGAGCCTGGAGGTCGACGTCGGTGCTGGCGGCGTCGGCCTCAGTGTCGCACAGAGTGCGCTCGCGCTCCTCGAGCCCCTGGGCACGTTCCCTGAGGTCGCGGAGGAACCTCCCGGCGGTGGTGCGGACCCTCTCCTCCACGGCGATGGCAACCTGCTCGCGGAGGTCGGCGGCGTGCCGCTCAACAACGGTGTCCTCGAACACCTGGCTGAGCTCCTCCTAGCGCCGCTCGATCTCCGCCAGCTCACGGCTGCGGACTAAGCCCTCCACCCTTGTCGTGGCCACCACCTCCTTACGGCCCTCTTCAACTTCGGCCTCCCGCCGTGCCACCACAACCTCCCTGGCGGCCAAGGCCTGCACCTGGGCCCGGAGCCCCTCCAGGGAGATCGCGTTGGCATCCTCCAGTGCCGTGGATACGACCTCCCTCGCCCGCTCTTGCGACCGGACGAGGGGCTCGGTGTCCAGGGCAGCCACGAACCCGGACCGAGCGCCCCCGGATTCGGAGTCGGAGCTTGGCCCCGGGTCGGTCACCTGCGCGAAACGGGAAGCCGAAGGCGCCGCATGGCCCGAGCCACTGCCGCCGCTTCACCGTCGGCGCTGCCCGCCCTCCGTGGCGTCGTCCTCGTGTCGAGGGCTCGCGGTGGGCCGGCGCCGGCAGAACTGATGTCGGCCGACGGGGCGGAGGCGCCGAGCAGCGCGGTGAGGGCGACGGCTATCATGGTGGTGACAATGGTTGCCGCGGAGGGGATCCCTGGGGCTGCTCCCCGCCGCCCGCTGCAGCCCCCTCTGTGTCGGGGCCGCCCTTGTCTTGCTCCTCGTGGGCGGCCGACGCCCCGACGCTCGGGTGGGCCCCCTCCTCCGATCGTGCCTGATCCGGGCCCGAGCCTGTGAGGGGCGACCCGGACCCAGAGGACTCAAGCGCCCCGGACCTCTCCTGCGCCTCCCCCGTCGAGCCAGAGGTAGAACCGCCCTTGGGTATAACCTTGGGGCAAAAATGCTAGTGCTCGCGGCTGGAAGCAAAAATAAACACAGTAAGGAATCACAACACAAGGCAAAGAAACACAAGGCCCACAGGGCGCACACGTATCTACAAGGCGTTACCTGCGGGAGGCGTCGAAGTCCTAGGCAACCCGGGAGATGGCCCGCTTCTTCCTCGCAGGGCCGCCCGGAGGGCTTGTGGGGCTGTCGCTTGACGCCCTCGCCGCCGCTCGAGTGCTGCGGCCGGCCCCCGCCGAGGGCGCGTCCGCCGTGGGCGTATGCCCGGCCTCCGCTGTCATCGTTGTTGCCGTCGCTGAGGCCACTTCGGCCCCGACGGATGTCCCTTGGGGCCGAGGCCGCCGCCCGCGTGCCTCCAGCTGCGGGGAGGGGTGGAGCGCTCCGTGCCGCCGCCGCGGGGGAGATGGGGGAGGTACGGGGTCCTCATTTGGCCTCTTCCTCTTCCCCTTCGGGTCCGGGGCCCCCAATTCGCTTCCGCCTGGGCCCCGGCGCACTCGTCGCCTGATGGGCACTTGATCGTCGGGGTTGTCTTGGTCGTCGTCCCCACCCCCCGGGGTGATGCTCGGCGCCGACGATGAGCCCACGCCGCCGCCCACCACCTGCAGCGTGTGCAGGATCTCCGGGCGCGCCGAGTGTTGACACAGCGGCACCAACCCGGGCGGGAGCTACGTCAGATCCATCGTCGTGACCCCGAGGGTGCGGCGGACCAGGATCGCGAGGTCCTTCTCATCCCAGTCGTAGATGGCGCCCACATGGGTCTGCATATCATCGTTGAAGCCCATGTACATGTAGGCGGGGCGCGGCCTTTCCTGCAACGGTGCAATGCGCCTCATCTGGAAGTCATGGAAGACCGCGTGACTGGACAGGCCCCCCCCCCCCGCCAAAGGTAGCTGATCCGATCCAACACCCCGTCCAGCTCCCTCCCGGCTCGCGGACACGCCCCCCAATTCCTCTTATTCACCGGGATCCCGGTCGAAAGGGCTAGGCGGGGGTGGTCGCCCAGGCTGGTATAGAACAAGAACGCCCTCCAGTTTTCCCACCTGGAGCGAGGGTGGATGTCGATGAAGGGGTGCCGACGGTCCTATCGTTCCGCAGCTGGATCGCCACGTACCCGACCGCACCGGGGGAGCCTGCCCGGCGCACCCGAAAGAACTGCTGGAAGAGGTGAAGTGAGGGCATGACCCCCACAAACATCTCGCAGGTGTAGGCAAACATGGCGAGGTAGAAGACGGCGTTGGGGGTGAGGTGGTGCAGCCGGAGGTCGTAGAACTCCAGCACGTCAAGGAAGAAGCGAGAAAAGGGCGGCACCAGTCCGACCATGGCGAAGGAGGCGAAGAACACCATCCGCGTGGGGGGCCTCTCCTCTAGGACATCACCGCCGCTGCGCGTGCCGCGCGACAGGTACTTGTTGAAGAGGCTGCGAGCCTCCGAGGTGCGGACCAGGGACTTGGGGAGCACGCTCCCCGGCTCCAGAGGCAAATCGCGGGCCATCACAAGGGTGGATGCTGAAGCATGAGAAAGGAAGATGATGGCGAGAGAAAGGAAGCAGAAGGAGCGAAGGGCGCTGGGTAGACGAAGGGCGAATGGTTGTGAGAGGCGATGGCTGTGGAAAGCGTAGAAACTGATCCCCCTTCACGCGGATCTGTTTTTATAAGCAACCACCGCCTCCTCGAATTCTACGGCATTAAATTCGCCCCACTACCACACGATGCGCCCCCTCAACTCCGTGCCCTTTCGATTCTCACATCCCCTTTGGTTCCCGCGCCACTGGGTCTTCGCGCCGCCTGGGGTTTCGCGCCCACCAGGCGCACTACGCGGGCGGAGAAAGGTAGGCGGTTTCTGATGGGCCCCCACGTGCACGGCCCGAATAAACTCGCCCCCCGTCCAGAGAAATCACGGCCTAGCGCGGCATCAGCTGTCACGTGCCGACCTCCTGCTATGATAAGATATATCCAGCGCCCGGGCCCACACTCTCAGAGAAATGGCGTTAACCGCGTCCGGATCCGACTCGGTCCCAGTCAACACCGGGGGCTACTGTCGATGATATGGGCCCGGGGGTACGCTGGAGACGCGATATCTAGGAAAGGAAGGAATGCCAAGGGCATGCCTTGGCACCCAAGTGGATCCCGGCCACAGGCGGCCACGTGGCCGCCCCAAGGGAGCGGCCTGGGCTGCCCGGAGGCCACCGTGTTCCCAGTGCCGTGGTCCGGATCACCGACCCGGACGACGGGTCCGGATACCCCCCTATCCCTCACCCGCACCTCTTCGAGGGAGGGGCGAGTCCAACCGCCAACCACCTCATTTAATGCCCAAAAAGGAGGAAGGGGCTGAGCGCCTGCCCCGCCGCATTTAATGCGATGTGAGGCGCGCCTGTCAGCCTCTTTCACCATCATCGCCCCTTTTTGCTCGTCACGAGGCAAAGAGGCATAATGTCTTTGACTGCGACCGTGATACGGCAGTGCACCCACTCCGCGCACACCTCCCTCTCACCCCGTTCAGTCACATTAATTGCGCTGGGCGGCCGCATGGGAGAGAGAGTGAGTGTGCAGGGGGCTTTGTGTCAGCGCCTACCCAGGAGCTGGGCCACCGACCGGCGGGCCATACTGGAGTAGGTAGGCCGACCCATCCCTGCATTCACAACGTGGCTGCCACGACGCCCGCCTTTTTCCACCAACTCCGTGACGTGGCCACAGGGACAAAGATTGGGGTAGCTTCTCCGACAAGACAAGGCAAAAACCACTCCCTCACGTGGAGCGGAGTAGATAAAATCAGGGCTACTGTGGTGTTCCCCTTGCACTATAAAAGGAGGCCCAAGCCCATCATGAAGAAGGTTCTCTCCCCCAACTCGGTTAATCGGTCCTGTGAGCAGCAGCTAGTTCTTAGCAACTCCTTGTCCACCTCCGACTCCTCGAGAGAGCATTGTCACCGCCTCCTGTAATCTGTCCCTCATACTGCATACAGAACAGGAGTAGGGTATTGCACCTCGTAGGTGGCCCGAACCTGTATAAACCCCCGCGTCTCCGCAGTCTTGAATTTTCCCGCTTCATCTGCATCATCTTATCCTCACCGCAAGTTTAAACCAGGATTCACCGCTCCCTGTGCCGAACCAAAAAGGGGGTCCCTTGGATTCCCGCATGTCGATCTCCGACATCGAGATATATATATATATATATATATATATATATATATATATATATATATATATATATATATATTTATATATATAATGAAATGAAGAAAGGTCCAAAAATCAATAATGCAATACATCTAAAAATGAAGATGGTATATTATAGATGGATAGATCATTAGATTCCTCTGCATTCTGTTATACAAGAAAAACAATCGGGCATCAATTCCCTCAGTGGCGGATATAGAAACAAAAATCAGGGTGGGCTAAATAACATAGGAAAAAAATTTGCTAACTGTAGACAGTACACTACTAATAGATATGACATTTATTAATATCGATTCAAAGTGTTTAAAGATATATAGAATCATGATGAGGATAAAAAATTATAAAATACAAAGAGTCTTCCTTAATAAAAACTTTTATGCCTGATGTCTTTGTCTTCATGAATTGATATCATTTCGAACCACCACATTCAATGTGATATAATTTCTATGCATCAAATCAAATGTTGCAGATAATATAGGAAAAAAATTAGGGATTTTGATATTATTTCTCATCTGAGAAAGAGCGTTGTACTGTACCGGCAGCAGGGGTCACGAGGCGCAGGCTTGGGGCGCTAGCTGTACCAGCAGGCAGGCAACACAATAGGCACTTAGGCAGGCAGCAAAACCCGGCACGGCACCGGCTCCGGGCTGCAGGCAAGCACTGGCAGCGCAGCAGGCAGCCTTGCATCTGATTAGTGAGAATCTGAAAAAAATGGTTGCTACAACAGATTTTCCCAAGACAGCCCAGAACAAATTGGATATTCAGGCAAGAACAAAGACAACATTTCGTACAAGGCTGAGGTGAACTATGAGTCTTATAAATTAAATGAATTACCTTGATGACGTCAGTGGCAGGGCCGGATTTGGGCCGGCGCACAGCAGGCAGCAAACCCCAGCAAGCGGCAGCATAGCAGGCGCGGTCGCAAGAAGTCTGGGTCGACGCAATCGCGGCAGTGGCAAGGAAAGGCGAAACGGCACGATCTCGGAATATGGAGCGACGCACGGCAGGGAAACGGTGGATTGATTGGACTGAGGGGGATTGATTGGGCGGAGGGATCCATTCAGAGAAAGTGGGGGTTATTGGGCTGTCAGGCCTTTTATGCCATTTTTATAAAGTAATTTGGGCCTCGTCCTGGGCTGTAGCCCCGGCAGCCCAGGGCCCAAATTCGTCCCTGAATTCTCTTAATTTGCCGGGCATCTGCTTGTCTACGCCACAATCCCTGCTGGCTGCCATGCATCGAGCTCGGTATATACGCCGCTAGCAAAACACATTGTCGCCCGATAGGGACATCTTAATGGAGAGAGATTCTGTCATCAACTAAATGGTTATAATAAAACTAAAAAATAGACAAGCTAAATATATTACTCCAAACATATGTTCAAATTCGACTTTATAAGTTCTGAAAAAACAACAAATTAATCTCAAATTAACCAATATATGTAGATTTACAGTCAATTTTGTTATTTTCGTTGTAACTTGTTGTAGAAATCGAATTATATGTATATATATCTTATCAATCTTTTAAGTTTTTTATAACTATTTAGTTAACTGTGATAAACGATCTATCATATTATTAAAACAATCTTAAAAGGAGACACTATGATCGCCGTGAAGGCTAATTCTCACATTATTGAGAGAAAAAGAAAAGAAGAATTCGAGTAGAAATACATTTAGAAATAATTAAAATTCCAAATGAAAAATTAAAAGAAGAGTCGAGGTAGAACATAATTAGAGATTAATTAAAATTTGGAATAAAAATAAAATAAACTATGAAATTAATAGAAAGAAGAGTTCAAGTAATAATACAATTTACAAACAACTGAAATTGGAAAAAAAAGAAATATTGAAAGAATGGTCCATATAGAACCCAATAAGAGATTAATTAAAATTTGAAATAAAAAATAAAATAAAATTTTAAATTAGAAATAGAAAAATAAGAGTTCAACTAGAAATATAATTTATAAATAACTAAAACTCGGAATAAAAATAAAAGGCCATTGATAGAATAGACCATCTAGAACACATCACGAGATTAATTAAAATTCAGAATAAAAATAAAATAAACTCCAAAATAGAAAAATAATTATAAGAGTTCTAATAGGAATACAGTTTATAAATAAAAAAATATCGTATCAGAATGAAGAATATGGGTGTTTCAAAAATAGTCCATATAGAACACAGCGATGATAAATGACAATAAAGAGGGGAGAAACAACATGCTAGTAGGGTGGTGGCGGTTGATGGGGAAATCTTAAAAACTATAAACAAGATCCCAAATAAAATCTCAATGACGATTAAAGATGTGTCGAATCTGATGAAGATTCAGATGAAGCTATTAACGCCTGATTAATCAATTTTTAATTATTATAAACTTAAAAATAGATATATTTCCTATTTTAAAACAACTTTCATAAAGAAAGTTTTGGTACGAAACACACCATTTAGTAATTTGAAACATGCTAACTAAAACCGAGGTAAAATATTAATTTTAATGAGAAAAGAACACTGCCTAAAAGCAGGGACTACGGACAAGCCGTTAAGCAGCATGGTCACAACAATTGACGAGATTTATAGAAAGTAAAAAATAAACCTCAATGATAATCATGTTCGAGTTTTAAAATCTCAATGACAATAAAGAGGGAAGGCAACGGGTGGGCCATAGAGGAGTAAGGTGGGCCATAGAGGAGTACAACAGCGAAACCGCTGCCGGTTCGGTGGGACTTCTAAAAAGTAAAAAATGAATTCCAACGATAATTATGTTTGATTTTTAAAATTCTAATAACAGTAAAGAGAGAGGCAGCGAACGGGCCATAGAGGAGTACACTGAAGGCATTCGACGAGGCTTCTAAAAATTATAAAAACGAAACCAAACGAGACAATGAACTCTAAAACCTACAGGGTCCAATTTTTAAATATTCCAAGGAGAATGAATACAAGCCACATATATCGAGTAAGGCAAATAAAGGGATGATGAAGGAGTAAGGGTTACCAACTGGTGTGACTTTTAAAAACTATAAATTAGAAACACGGTATAACACCCCAATTTTCATGTAGCCGAAGAAAACTATTCTCAGGAAAATCCTATGTTTAAAAATTTGGTTCTTTGTGTGCATTAAGTATCTAGTGCTAAGATGTCAAATCAAAACAATCCTTGTAGCTCAAAAATCTCACTCCAAAGTCTTTCGTAAAATAAACCATGGTGTCAAATTAAAATTCTATTCTGAGCCCTTCTCCACAAATCCTTTCAAAATTTCTGATGTATTAAAATTTACTCAAATCAGGATATCTCCTTTGCACCTTGGTGATTGTCAAGATTTGCCAATATTAAATTAAATTCAAATATCCCTTCCTTTCTTACATTTTTCCAAATTTATTTGAATAAGTCCAAATACCAAACCATTCAAAAAATTCCTTGAAATTCTTCTATTTCGTTCTCATCTGAACCCTTTCCTTAAATCTACTCAAAATAGACTTCAACAACCACAAAATCTCCTTGATGACCCTCTATTGAAAATTAACAAAATTAATCCAAACAATCACCTAAATTTAGTTCAAGAAAATCAAATATCATTTCAAACATTAGGAATAATAGTAAGTTTGTGGAGGGTAATACCCCGGGGTAGCCCATGGAATGGAGTTAATGTCAGCTGAAGTCGGACTGGTAGTCGTCGGGAGGGGGTTTGATGCCTGACCTCTTCCTGGGGTCGGGAGCCCCGAGCCCTCGACTGTCCTGACTCTGTGACCTATCCCGACTATGGCTTGTCAGCCCGACCCTCGATCTCATTGGGGTAGAAGGCTTGCATCGTAAGGATCGGAAAAAAGGTAAGAAGAGGACAACCCGATAGAAGATGACGTCACCCAACAAGACTGCGCAGAAGGTACCTATAGAGGACGGATCCCAGGGCAAGGTGAAGGGCGAGATACCCATGGAGCGTAGGACCCGGGGATCTCTATGTATTTTTCAGATGTTGTTTGTAGTTGTTTTTTAGCTTTTAGTCTTAGCTTTCTTGGCCCCCAAGTCTGCTTGTAACTGCCCCCCTTGACCTATAAAAGGGAGGGCAGGACCGCGGGGGAGGGGGATTGGATCGATTCTTTGGGAGGTAGGTCTGATGTCTAGAACCCCAAAAATTTTCAACCATTGTACTTTGTTTCATACACCACCCCAACAAAGAACACATGACATAGGCTTGTTATCCTTCGGTAGGGCCTAACCTGTCTAAAATCTCTCTGACTCATTTTCTTTCTTGACTCGACCATCGCGCCCTTTCAATAGACGTTCCCGATCACTCTTTCGCCTCCTTGGGCACTTGAAGGACTACCGACCCACACGTCGACAATTGGCGCGCCAGGTAGGGGCTCATCTTCATCGATCCGAGCGGAGCGATGGTGGTTTCCTTTCCCGCCGACTTCGTGGTGGGAAGGAGATGCCAAACTCATGGAACAGGGAGTGCTTGCACTGATTCAACTCTTTCGCAGATAAGTATTCTAAACTCAACTCTTTCTTTAAAGCATTCATGTTTCGCTGGAGCCGTGCCTTCAGTTATTTTTTTGTTCTTCGTTTCATCTTCCTCTCGAACCCCTGGGTAGCCGCGCACGCTCAATAACTTCTTCGCTACACTTATGGTCCACCCTGAGCTACGCATCCCCGACCGGCTATGGTCAGGGTTTCCCGGAAGAAAGTCTATTGAGTACGCTCTAACTACTCGGTGGCTCGGCAACCTCCCTGAGGACTCATGCACAATCTATCTGCCTAAACGCGATGACCCCCCTCGACGCTCTCCAGTGTAAAGGGCCGGCTCCTCACCGAGGCTGCCTAGGGTCAAGACTGTTCATGGATTAGCATGATATTGTGCATAAGAGCTTAGGTTGCTCCGCCGTCTACCTCTTAATCAATCTGTTAGCCTATTCACGGCGTAAACGGCTAAGTTTTCCGAGCTTGACTTGGGAATCCCCGTACCCGAACTATTGAGGCCCCAACCTGCTCGGACGTGATGGTCAGACACGCAATGAACAAAAGTTAAAATTAAAAAACTTTCTTGACAAAGCTAAAATTTGATCTGCTTCCATAGGCAGAAGTTAAAAAGCTTTTTCATAACAAATGATTAAGTTAGAACTTCACAATTTGTGGAATGAGACTAACTCCTCTTGTCTATTGTATCCTACGTACTGGGCTACTGTTAACGCCATAATTTGGTAAGCCCCGATGTCCCCATCGACTCAAGATTCATATCGGCTGAAAACAAGTATCGGCTTAGAGTTCTGCATCAGCCGATGTGAGTATTCTGTTTTCAACATCTTCAGCAGTCGGATTCTTGTTAAATTTGGTTTGGGAAGGTCTTATCCAAAAAAAACCGAGTTCAGGAAGGATATGACTTGTATCTATTAATTAGAAAGAGTTTGTTAGCTTTCTATTTTATCTTTAGAAAAGTGTGTTAGTGTCCAATAAGGACTCAGTTTGTTTCCTTTTATCTTTTGAAAAGTTTGGATTGTAATCTATTAGGATCTTTGTTAGCTTATGGGTATAAATATGTAAGCCCGAGGTTCATGTAAATTATGTCATGATCGATACAATTCGGCTCATCGCCACCCTAGTCTTCTAGGTTTTTATTTCGACAAGTTCCATCATCTTCGCTTGCGCTGGCGTGGCTAGGACTTCCTCGGTTGAGTCCGATATTCTAGTCGGGCCGAGACAAGTGTTGCCTATCTGGTACATCATCTCTATCTTTAGCTCTATTACTATTAATAGTCACATCGGCTTAGTTAGGACTTTCTCGGTTAGGTCCGATATTCTGATCAAGTTGATGTTTCATTAAATATAATGTTGCTTTAAATAGATTTGTTATATCCATCACATTAAACAGATCTATCGGCTCATTGAGTATTAGATTGAGTATTAGATCTATCGGCTTATATGCTTTATGCTTTGTTGCTTTGTATATATTGTCAGTGGCTGGATCAAACTGACTGGCACGCCCGCGCTTCATCGATTTTTGGACCTGCACTAGAGTAAAGCAAACCTCTCAGGCCAGTGCGTGACATTTTATAGTCAACAGCTACTTGATCAAAAATGCATCTTAGATACAATTTTTTTGGCCGTCAGCACGACGTTCGTGTAGATGCTCGGGACGTCGGCCTCCGAAACGCCAACCGGCCAGCTGTAGGCTACCACCTCGATGTTGGCGCGAGGATACCACTTGTGCATTATGCCAAGCACGTGTGTGGTCACCGAGTTCATCGCTAGCCGAATGAAGTCTTGGAGGCACTTTAGACCTTCGAGAAGCCGCTCTATGAATGCATCCTCGGACCCACCAGCAAGTGCCACCTCGGTGTCGGCCTCGGCTAGGAGAGCCTAGGACGCCTCCCGGCACTTTTCCCATCGGGCGTTGGCTGCCTCATAGCGTGCCTCGAAGTCGCGCATCTGCCTTCGAATCCTCGACATGCGGTCTGAACAGGAGAAAGTCGATCAGTGCTGGCGAGGATGGAGAATCGAAGAGTATAAGAGTTTGGTCGGTACTGACACTTACTCTCGGCATCCTTCTTCGCCCTCTTTACCGATTCCAGCGTAGCCTTGACCTTGGCCTTGGCTGCCGCTTCAGCGGCATGCTTTTCCTCGGCCTCGGCTTTTGCCGCCTCGGACGCCGCCAACCTTGCCTTGCCCTCTTTGAGCACAGCATCCGAGATCTGGAGAAGTTTCTCGGCACCCTCTCGTTGCGCCACCGCCTTGTCAACCGTAGCTCGGCATCCCTGCCGGTCGCCTTAAATCTCTCGGTCCCTGCGCAACACAAAGGGGTTATTCGGCGAGCCTGGCAGAATCCCCAAAAGGGAGTTAGAAGACTTACACTGGGAGGCCGCGTCTAGCTTCGGCTCCAGTTCTCAGATTTTGGCCTCCGATGACAGCGACGGGCGAATGACCTCCTACGGGTTCAAGACTGAATATAAAAAAAGAGGGTAGGTGGTGGTCGAGCAAGCAATGAAGCGAAGATTCGGATAAGGAACTCGGGGACCTACCCAAAAAAGGTCGTGCAGACGGTGAAGAGTTTAAACAAACTCTTTCTCCCTTTTCGCCCTACCGGCGAGGACTGGTTTGGTCCCCGGCCCGTCGTCCGAGGTGGCGTGATCGGCTCCGTCCTCGGAGGTGCCCGTCTCCATGCTGCTCCCGACAGGTGGGGCTCGCCCCTCGGTCACCAAATCCGCCAGCGCCTCGAGTCTTCCGCTGGAAGAGACAAAGGGAGAGGAAGTTGGGGGGATCTTGTCCCAGTCAATTCCCAGTATTTCTTCCATTTCCATCTCCCCCAGCCTCTCCTCAAGGATCACCTCCATCTCATCCCCAGTCGCCGCTACCGACTTCGAAACTACCTCGGTCCTTTCCTCCATCCTCATGGCAGTGGTGGTCTCCTCCTCGGCCTTAGCCTCCTACCTACCTATTGGTGTGAATTTTTTACAGGCACTGGCCTGGGAGATCTGCTTAACTCCAGTGCAGGTCCAAATTGGTCGCCTCTGGTGATTGAGCGGGCGTGCCAGTTGGTTTGATCCTGTAACCAACAAGAAAACAAAGAATAGGCATTTGGTTAGGGTTAGATCTTACTCGATCGGCTATGGATATTAATAAATATACAATTTCTATCCCAAAGCACATTAAGATTAAGTGACTGGGATAGATCGGTAGCATACCGAGACAGTATAAATCACTCAGATCCAAGAGTACGTTAGGAACACAATTATAATATTCATAACCTAGTCGATGTCGCAGATCTAATGTAAATCGGCTAGTACTCCGATATGTTTTATAAAAAGATATTAATCTGAACTAAATGTGTTAAACTAAGATCAATCGACTGTTAGTATAACCTAACAGATTAATGTCGAGCTTAACCCATTTAAATAGATTAGGATCTTAATATAAAAGGCTGTTCTAAGTCATTTAGCAGTAATAATACATAAAAATGATTAGAACAGGTAAGACCGGCTAAAACCCCGGCACTATCTATAATAGTAAACATTGAACCAAATAGATCTATATAGCTCTAAGAGCGACTTAATAGATCAAGTTGATGCAGCATTAAGTACAAAAAGAGGTACGAGATCTAATTAGGCTAATGAGAACTCCTTGAGATGGTAGATATGCCATATAACCTAAATCAACCTCTGGACCTAGCTCTGTCGGTTGCTATCTTCAAAGAGATATTAGCCGATCGCGAGATAGATCTAGACAATGATCTAGATTATATGTCGTATATGATAGATTAAGCAGTTTATAACATCAGAATTAGAGTATCATGATGATGAAAGTACTAACCCCGACGGTACAATCCACTTGTAACAAGAAATTACCTTGTTCGGAGATCGAACCCGATGTAGCCCGAGAGCAAAGCAAGAACTCATCGAGAAAACGTAAAATGAAAAGGTAGGCGATGCGTCGAAGTTGTATTGATGTGTGTTGATATGTTTTACAAGGTCTCGGGTCATATTTATACCCGAATATACATTAAGTCTGTATCGGACACGGTTCCTGTTACAGATTAAATTTCTAAATAAACTGACATTATCACAAAAGGAAACTATACAAAATATCCTAACTTAAAAGATACAATTGCCGTTGCAGGACCTTATCCGTAGATGGCAATATCTTTAACGTACTTTGGGAACTGAATCCAATAATTATCTCTTAAGCTTTCCTTCCGGGACCGGCCTTTCCTTCGGTCTTCAATCGGAATCGGCTATCGGCTATCCTGCTCTGACTCGGACTCAGCCGACTGGCTCCGTAGCCGATTCGGACTTAGCCGATACAATCTCTGTTTCTGTAGATCGTGCATTCCTCCAATTCCGCCTCAATCTTTGCTTCAAACCTAGGGATTTGCTTACCAAATTTGATCGTTAAAACATGCCCCCCAAGTCCGCGGCATTGATAATGTTGCTGATTTTATTCAATCCTATTTCCAGCACAACCCTAGGTTGAATCTGTTTTGGCCGTTATGAAAACCCTTTAAATAACGCTTCTCCGCGCCGAACAACTCACGTCATCAACATAATCCACAAACTATCAAACGTCCTTGAGTTCCCGGCGACCTCTTCGGCTTCCTCGACTCCGCCGCGGCGATCCCACCTCTCTGACGACCTCAACCGTAGCAATGGCGACCCCCGCCGCTCAACCAGGCTCTCCACCCGTCGAGTTCCCCGAGGTACGCCCAATCGGCCCAACCTTTTCTTTTCCCGCCTATTTTTAGCCGTGGGCCTGAATTTTAGGTCTTCTGAATCTGAGATCCATCTCTTTTCTTGATTGTAGCATCTCGCACATCAAATAGCATTCCCAAGCCTAGTTAGCGATGAGAGATACTACTTAGGGCCTATCGGCAATAAGGATCCGATTAAGTTCATCATATTCGAGACCAACAGAGTGCCCTATAGAATGAGGAACCAACACCTAGGCCACTGGAATAACACCTTTAAATCTTGGCCTTCAACTAACAAGTCATGGCCATCATGGTACAAAAGGATGCAGGCCAGCAAGCAAAGTTATTGGGAAGAAATCGGCATAGCCCAATGCCTCACTCTATCCATAGCCGACATGCCCAAGGACGAACCACTAATGTCGGCTGCCACATATTTCTAGAACAACACAATGAATGCCTTTCTTTTCCAACAAGGCCCAATGACTCCAACCTTAGCTGATGTCTTCATGCTCACAGGACTTGACATCATGTCATCGGCTAACCCCAACCAACTGGATAGCAAAGGGGCAATTTTCCTTTAAGACCAAAGCAATTGGGGGTTGGAACGGGTATGTGGCCATGAACAAGGGAACTGAGCCGATTAATGCCAGAGAGCATACCGCCTTTCTGATGATGTGGCTAGAGAAGTTTATATTCTGCGGATCAAGCTCAGTCCCACAGCCAACTGGCAAATACTAGCTGAGGCTTTGGTCGACAAGAAGAAACTCCCCTTAGGGAAATTCCTCCTCGGCTATCTTTATTAGATGTTGAGCCAAGCTGCGTCCAAAATCGCAGCCGATGCCACTATTAGCACTGGAGGCCCTTGGTGGTTTCTGCAACTCTGGCTCGTATTGCTAACGCAAAAAGTGTCTGGTCGGCCGAGACTAACCGACGCCCGCTTCCCCCTCCTGGAGCCGATTGAAAAAGATGATGATGATGGAAATGAAGTAGCTACCAGGAGATGTCTGTCATTCGGCGAAGCGGCAGCCACCCATACTGGATCAAGGCAATCGAGTGAGCTATTGGCCGAGTGGTTCATTTCCTTCTATGATGGCCTGGCAAAAGATAATTGGACTTGGTTCTTCTACGAAGACCGAATGGAATTCAAGTTGCCAATTGATTTGAACTTGGATGAGATCAACTCAAACAATTATCCCAAATGCAGTGGAAATTTTCACGCGGCACTCATTCCATGCATCTTGTGGACTGGGGTGCATCAAGGCCAGAATGTAACAAGGACTTATGAGTTTTACTATCCAATGTCTGCTGGAAGACAACTCGGACTTGGACAGCTGCCGATCGACTGCTATTATGCCGACAAGATAGAGACCCGAGGGGTGGTGGACTCAAGCCTGATGATGAACAGATTAATGGAAATAGAGAGCCCACCCCTTGGCAGCATCAGGATCTTAGAGCTGGCCCACAAGAGGAGCGCGGCTTATGACAGGTGGTGGGCGGAAATCAAGCAACATATCTTCCATCAGTGCACCTCCATGTACCTCACCACCCACTTGCCAGACAAAATCCCTTCTGTAAGCATTTATGTCCCTAAATATCTTTTTGTCATCGATCAACCGGCTGTCGTCTTGTGTTAATACTTCAAACATTTTTTCCTTTTGCAGATGACAGACTCGGATCTCCCACAGTGAGCAACTCCAGCATCGCCATCGAATACCGCCTGGGGATTCTTGCGAACGGATGCGGATACGCTCCATCGGCCATCGGCTAGGACACGCCGAAGCTCAAGACCTTAATGCATGGCCAAACCTGTCAAGCCATGTCAAGGAAGAAAAGGGCAGCCCCATAGGCTGCGGGACCGTCGGCTGCTCCCGTGAAGAAGCAAAGGAAACCAAAGCCGACTGCACCAGCCAATAGCCTGCCCTCACTTGACCCCAGCATCGACGAGGCCCTCCACAAAGAAGTCATGGACGAATAACTCTCGGAAGCTCTGAAAGAGGCGGCTGAATTGAATAGCTCCAGCCATAACTCTGTGTTGACGAGAAATTTCTCTCACGCGCCGGCTCGGGAGATCTCGCTTAACTCCAGTGCAGGTCCTTCTCTACGCACACTCTTGTGCGGTGTGGCATGCCGCTTGGTTTGATCTGTTAACCAACAAGAAAAACAAAGAAATATGCGTTAAGTGTTAGGTTAGATCCCACTGGATCGGCTGAGGAAATCCATGAGCATATATTTGCTATCCTAAAATATATTTAAGCCAAACAACTAGAATGGATCGGCGATACCGAGACAACATTAGCCGTTTAACCTAAATACAATAAAGGATAATATATATGTATTGATAACCTAGCCGATACGGGAAAGCTAACAGTGGATCGGCTAGTACTCCGATGGTTCTTATGAAAAGATATCATCCTTGAACCAGAGGCTTAACCCGAAAATGGCAAGATCTCAACATAAGAGGCAGTCCTAACATAAATCTAATAATAAACATACTAAAAGAAATATATTAGGGTAGATAAGGCCGGCTGAAACCCCGGCACTGTCTCTTAAACATATAAATCTAAATGAACAGATCACTAGGAGTTCTAAAAACGACTTAATAGTTCAACTTTGATGCAGCATTAAGTATAAAAAGAACAATCTGATCTATTACGATTGATTTATACTTCTCGAGACGATGGATGCCACATATAAACCAACCAACCTTTAGATCTAGCCTCATTGGCTGCAGGTTCTCGACGGAACTGGCCAATGGCAGGATAGATCTAAACATTGGTCTAATTTATATGTGCTATATGATAAATATCGCAGTATAGACCCCTGAATCTAATGTGTCATTATGATGGAAGCACTAGAAACAGCAGATCATACCACTAATGACAAACATTTACCTGGATTTGGGGATCGAAACGATGCAGCCCGTAGCCAAGCTAATTGCTCGTCTGAAGAAAAAGGTTGGTAATGCACCAAAAGTTTGATTGTGATTGTGTTGAATGTCTAATTACAGGGGGTCTCGGGTCCTATTTATATCCAAGATAAAATTATCTGTACAAACCCTGGACTCCATCTAAACTACTATTTAAAACACGACGTTATCCCGGGGAGGACCCACGCCGTATTACAATGAACAGTTTAAACAAACTCCTAAATTACAGATACAATTGTCGTTACAGGACTCTATCCATAGATGGCAATATCTTTTAACACGCAAACTGATAACCAGATCTTTTATCTATCTTCAACATCTGCACCAGAAACGGTTTTATCTTCTCTGAACCTAAAATCGGCTATCGGCTGCTCTTGTCCGATTCAACCTTAGCCGACTGGCCTCACAGCCGATTGCTTATCAGCCGATACGGCCTTTATTTCTCCGCCAAACCAGCCGATTCGATTCTGCTTCACCTTTGCCAAGACTTAGGGATTCAATTACCAAATTTCAGTGTTAACACATGCCCCCAAGTCCGTGATACGAAGTGTTACAGATTTGTTTGCCTATTCAAATTCCCGCTCTTTTCTTGACCTAGACCGCTTCGACTGCCCTGAGTGCCCTTTAAATAGCCCTTCGCTTCAACCGAAATGATTATGCTTTCAAAACCCACTCAAAACACTTCGCACACAAGCCTTCGCTTCCTCTCTCCTCTCCGACGGTTCACCGGCGTCCTTCGTCAAATCTCAGCGCCCTTTGCAGATCAAGACCCATCTTCATCTCCAATGACTCCGATGGCCTTCACCGCCGCCGCATCAAGCACCTCCGTCACGCCAGCCACTGCCGTCGCACCAGCTGTTGCCGCCGCACCGACCATCTCCGCCGCATCGGCCACCACCATCGTTGAGTTCCCTAAGGTACACCCGTCGGTCCAGAACTCCTTCTCTTCGGATTCACTTTTCCAACTAGGCCTCCAGCCTTGTTGCATTCATCCTGCTTTTAGCCGTTCTCGATTAGTATTTTCCCCTGTTTCAAACTATAGCACTTAGCCATTCCTGATTAGCGTTTTTTTCTCTTTCACGCTGTAGCACCTGTCACACCAAGTGGCCATCCCAAGCTTGACCCAGGAAAGGAGGTATTTTCTCGGCCCCATCGGCAACACCGATCCAACCGATGTCATCATAGCCGAGACCAACAGGGTCTCTTACAACACCAACAAGCCATCCCTTGCCCACTAGAATGGGACCTTCAAATCATGGCCGACCACAGATGCAGCATGGATTGAATGGTACAAAAGGGTGCGATCGGCCAAGTACACTCAGTGGGAAGAAACCGGCATAGCCCAGTGCTTGGCCCTGTCTGTCGTCAGCATGGAAAAGGTTGAGCCGCTTCTGTCAGCTGCGACATATTTTTGGAATGACAGCTTCAACGCCTTCATCTTCTGGCAAGGGCCGATGACAATCACATTAGCCGACGTGTACATGACGACCGGGCTGAACATCCTGGCGTCGGCCAACCCCAGCAACTTGAGCCGAAAGGGGCAGCATCAATTAAAGACCAAGGCCACCGGCTGGTGGAGCGGCTTCATCGCTCAGAACATGAAGGACGGTCAGTCGGCCATAGGGAGCACGCTGCTTTTCTTACGATGTGGCTTGAGAAGTTCCTATTTTGCGGACCGAGCTATGGGCCGACCGCCAACTGGCAGATCGTAGCTGAAATCCTGGCCGACGGGGGCGAGCTTGCGCTGGGGAAATACCTCCTCGGCTACTTGTATCAGATGTTGCATCAGGCTGCCGCAAAGATAGCCGCCAACGCCCCAATCAACACCGGCGGCCCCTGGTGGTTCTTACAGATCTAGCTGGTCCTGGTGACCCAAAAAATAGCCGGTCGGCTCCCTCTAACAGAGGCTGTTTTCCCAAGGCTGGAGCCAATCGAAGATGAAGATGGCAACCAGATCACCACCACGAGATGCATGAGCTACGGAGAAGCAGCAGCTGCTCATGCAGGCTCAAGGCAATCGGTCGACCTGTTGGCCGAATGGTTCATTGCCCTATACGACGGGCTATCACACGAGAACCGCGCCTGGTACTTTTACCGGGACCGGGGATTGTTTGAGTTGCCGACCGACTTCAATTGGGAGGACATCAATTCAGCCGACAACTCAAGGTGCGGGGAGTTGTTCATCGCCACTCGTCCCCTTACATCCGTCGACCGGGATCCACCGGGCCGATCGGTGGCCGAAGCTATGAGTTCAATTACCCGGTGTCGGCCGCGAGACAGTACGGTCTTGGGCAACTGCCCGTTGGCTTCTATTACACCGACAAGATCGAAGCGAGGGGAGTGGTGAGCCAGGACTTGATAATGCATCGGCTGCTAAGTATAGCCGGCCATCCCCTCGGCAACATCGGTGATATGACCCTAGCGCTTAAGAAAAGCGCGGCCTACGACCGATGGTGGGCCGAGCTCAAGACATATCTTCCACCAGCGATCATCTCACTACGTCGATCTGCTCCTGCCCGAAGAGATTCCCTCGGTAAGCTTCAAACTCGAAGTGAATTTTCCTTTTTCAACATTGGCCGATGTAGCCGATTAAAACTTGCCCTCTGATTTGCAGGAGACAGAGATGGAGCGGCCGACGGTGAGCGACTCCGGGCACCCCATCGAATACCGCCTCGGCGTTCTGGATGGGGGCGGCCTCGCTCCGTCGGCGATCGGCTGGGGAGCACCGAAGCTGGCGTCTTTGCTACGCGGGCAAGTACGTGAGCCGATCGCCCACAGAAAAAGGGCGGGGCCTCCTGTACAGCCATTGGCCGCGCCTGCCTCTAAGAAACTGAAGGAGAAGAAACTGGCAGCGCCAGCCGATAGCCTCCCCCCTTTGGATCCGACCATCGCGTAATTCCTTGACGCTATCGCCAGCGAGGAAATGCCGGTGGCCGTTGGAGCGACGGCTGAACCTGAGAGCTCTAGCCATGAATCCAACGCTCCAGCTGACGTCCCGCTGGTTCCAAGTCCTCCCGCTAAAAATCGGCCGGTAAACCCTTATCTCGTCAAATTCGGCTTTATGATAGTATTACTTGCATCTAGCCAAACAATTCTTCTTAGGTCAAGAAATTGGTCGGCCGCACTCCAAGTCACGTGTCATCGGTAATCGTCCTTTGCAAATTGACTCATAGAACTTAGCCGACTGGACCACTAATTCTTTCTTTTGTAGCCTCCACGATCCCCATCGGCTGCCCCCCAGGCGTCCAGCGAACACGCTGTGCCTACCGCGGGCGACGGCAACAGCGCTGATGAAGAAGCCCCAACGGCTGCAGGCAACGCGCTAGCCGAGCCAATCGCTCCGACTCCGATGCCCACGGTAAGCCGACTGAATCCTATGATTGGCCCTGCCAACTCAACATTCTCTAATCATTCTTCTCTTTTTGCAGAACATAGCTAACCTCCTTAATTTTGACTTGTCGGAGTTCGAGGAGCCCGACGAGATCGGCGAGGAGGCATTGGTGACGCCGACCGAGGATCTAAGGGCCACCCTGGCCGACATCGGCAACCGGCTGGAGGCCTCGCTGGATGCGCTGGTGGTCGACAGCGGTTCAATTCGCGCGCGCTTCAAGGAAATCCAAGGCCAGCTGCCGGAAGCTCTAGCCGATGCCATCGAACCAGCCACCTTCTTAGAAGCCCACCAACTCAAATACGAGCGGGCACGACAGCGGATAGTCGATCGTCGCAAGAACTAAACACGGTCGGCCACCCTCCAGTCGACCAAGGATGCCATTGAGAGCCAGAAAGCCGCCTTCGACCGCCTGAAGACTGAGCCGGCGGCCAAGCTTGAGCAACTACTCTCACGCCAAGATTAACAGATGGCCGATCTCATTCCAGTCACGAACGAGATCGATGTCCACAAGGAGTACATGGCCAGCCTGGCAGCCGAAATCAAAGCTCAACGTCGAAGTATCAAGGCGGCTGTGGCACATCTATGGGACCTGGTGAAGGGCATCCAGCCGGTGACTGGGTCTGAGGCCGACGACGTCAAGGCCATCGAAGAAGTGGATCAGATTAGGCGGACGGCGTTGTCGACCATAGCTGATTTCTTGAAACAATGATGTAATATCTTAACATTCTGAAATCGGCTACTGCTTCCTGTAACATATTCGCCAAACTTTTGTAATGGGCTTGAACTCTGATCGACTGTTCAAATCTTGTAATTTTCTTTGGCTTTTGTGTAATATAGTCCATCAATCTTTTGCAACTGTGCTTGTGGATGAGGTCGGCTTCGGCCGCATGTAGTACCTTGAATCGCTTATGCTGAAATCGGCCCTAGCTGTCTGTGTCACATCGCGTTCGCCGATCCCGAAACCACACCATAGTCGTCGATCTTACCACTTGAATTATGGCTGTCGACCCCAATCACTTAAAACACTTTTATATTAACTACCGATTATAGAGCTTAAAAAATTTAGAATTTCTTGACACTCAATTTTGTAATTGGCTCGTGTGTGTATATGCCCCTCAAATTTTGTTGATAGCTTCGGTGTCGACAAAATTGTGAATTTGTGCATCATTGCTGTCGCTATCGGCCAATTGTTAGCCGACCATAGAAAACTTAGGGAAAAAAGTTGCATAAAAATGCCTAAAGGCGATGCCTTATTGAAGCAAGACATCGGCTGTGGCTAAGCGACCAGGGCCGAATCATGAGTTGATCCATACGCTTGGGTAATATTTCTTCAAGTATTTTCCATTAAGAGCCCTTCCAAATACTTCTCCGTCTAGCCCTTCTAGCATGTAAGCTCCTTTAGAGATGCATTTGTGGATCTTGAAAGGCCCTTCCCAATTTGGTGGCCCACTTATCGAATTTGTTATCTCTAGATCCAATTGGCAGTATCAATTTCCAAACAAGCTTGCCTTCCTCGAAAGATTTAGGCACCACTTTTCTGTTATAATGTCTGGCTAATCGTTCTTTATCCCTTGTAACTTTTTCCAAGGCCCTCATCTTGGATAAAACTAAGTCTTCTGATTCGTCCATCATCAAGTGATAATAATCGTCGGTTGTGAGTTGATCCTGTAGCTGAATGCGCCTTGAGCCGACGACGCTCTCCCATGGTAGCATTACCTCATGCCCGTAGACCAGCTTGTACGGAGGGACTTTATTTGATCCGTGGCATGCCATCCGATACGCCCATAGTGATTCGACTAATCGGTTGTGCCACTGTTTAGGATACTCAGAGATCTTTCTTCTAATCAACTTAATCATACTTTTGTTTGAGGCTTCGGCTTGCCCGTTGGCCTGTGCGTAGTACGGCGAAGAATTAGGTAGCTTGATTCCCATGCCGTCGGCAAACTGAACAAACTCATCCGATACGAAGATAGATCCCTGGTCTGTTGTTATTGTTTGTGGGACGCCAAATCAGTAGATAATATGTTCTTTGACAAACTCGGTTGCATCCTTAGAATCCACTTTCCTCAGAGGAATCGCCTCCACCCACTTTGTGAAGTAATCCGTCGCTACCAGAATAAATTTATGCCCTTTGCTTGAGGGTGGATTGATCTGGCCGATAATATCGATGCCCCATCCTCTGAACGACCAAGGCTTAATGATTGGGTTCATAGCCAACACTGGTGCTCGTTGTATGGTGCCAAACTTTTGACAATCCTGGCAGCCCTTGTAATACCTAAAACAATCCTCCAGCATCATCGGCCAGAAATACACTGCTCGGCGAAGCAGCCACTTTATTTTGTGGGCCGTTGATGTGTGCCACAGATCCCTTCATGCACTTCTCCGATGGCCACTTTGGCCTGATCGGCTCCCAAGCATTTGAGCAGCACACCATCAATCGTCCGATAGTACAGATCCTCATCGAGCAGAACATATCTCAACGTCTTGTACCGTAGCTTCCTTGTAGTCGATTGGGAGGGGTTTCTGAGATAGCTGTAAACTTCAAACCTCCAATCATCGGCTGCAATGGCGGTGACCTCTACGTCGATCTCTTTCAACATCGGCCTATAGCCCGATGCCCCTTGAGCTAAATCATTAGCTTCTATGTTCTGCTCTCTGGGTATGTGTTTCAAAGTAACCAGCCGAAAACTGTCCATTAATTGCCGGCATTGCTGATAATAGACCATCAGCATGTTGTTTTTGCACTCATATTCTCCTGATAATTGGCCGATGACCAACAATGAGTCTCCCATTATTTCGATGGTGTCGGCTTCAACTTCCTTGAGTAGATGTAATCCTTTAAGGACGGCTTCGTATTCGGCTTGGTTGTTTGTAGCGTGGGGGTTGATAGCGAAAGCAAACTCGAAGCTTGCCCCCTGGGTGAGATGATGACTAAGCCGATACCGCAGCTGTTGGTGCAAACTGAGCCGTCAAATGTCAGAGTCCAGGGCATAATTTCCACCGAGCCGATCAAATCATTTATGTGTTCCACAATGAAATCGGCTATAGCTTGTCCCTTGATTGCCCTGGGTGCCTGATACCTCAGATCAAATTCTGTTAGAGCAAAAATCCACTTTCCAATTCTTTCTTTTAACACTAGAGCCGATAGCATGTACTTAACTACATCAGCTTTGCAGATTATTGTGCACTCGTTGGATAGCAGATAATGCCTTAACTTTGTGCATGAAAAATAGAGGCATAGGCATAGCTTCTCCACAGGTGAATACCTTGTTTCCGCGTCTAGCAACCGTCGGCTGAGATAGAAGATGGCATTTTCTTTGCCCTCAACTTCTTGGATTAAAACGGAGCCGATTGACTTGTCATCGGCTGATAGGTACAGCTTAAACGGTATCCCTTTTTGTGGAGGTATTAAAACTGGAGGGGAACTTAGATAATTTTTTATGTTGTCCAAGGCCTTTTGTTGCTCTGCCCCCCATGTGAATGCTTGATCAGCTTTAAGCCGAAGCAGTGATGTGAACAGCTCCATATTTTCTGAGAGATTGGCTATAAATCGCCTGATAAAATTGACTTTACCGATCAAAGATTGGAGTTGTTTCTTGTCCTTCGGAGGCTAAATCGTCTTGATAGCATTTATGCTGCTTGGTGTAACCTCAATCCCCCTTTCATGAACAAGAAATCCCAAGAACTACCCGGCCGATACGCCGAACACGCATTTAAGTAGGTTCATCTTCAGGCCGTATTTCCTCGTCCGCTCCAACACTTGTCTTAGATCGGCTATATGGCCCTCTATCTCCCTAGACTTGACAACCACGTCGTCATTGTAGATCTCTACTAGTGAGCCGATCATGTCATGAAAGATGTAGTTCATGGCCCGTTGATATGTTGCTCCAGCATTTTTCAAGCCGAACGTCATTACCACCCATTCGTATAAGCCGATTGCGCTAGGACACCGAAAGGCAGTCTTGTGGATGTCTTCGTCGGCCATAAATATCTAATTATATCCTGCATTGCCGTCCATAAAACTAATAATCTTGTGGCCTGAAGCGGCATCGACAAGCAAATCGGGTATCGGCATTGGGTATTCGTCCTTAGGGGTGGCCTTGTTTAGATCTCTGAAATCGATTCACACCCTAAGTTTACCATTTTTTTCAACATTGGGACAATGTTTGAGACCCACTCGGCGTATCGGCAAGGCCGAATGAATCCCGCGTCGTATAGCCGACTGATTTCGGCTTTGATTGCATTGTACATATCGGCCTTAAAACTCCTAGGAGGTTGTTTGAACGGCCGATTGCCTGCCTTAATCAGCAGTTGATGGACCACTATTGATCAGTTAAGACCGGGCATCTCGAAGTACTCCCAAGCAAAACAATCTTTATATTCTTTTAACAAATCAATAAGCTGGGATCTACAATGAGGAGATAGATTTTTGCTAATATACGTCGGCCTCGGCTTGTCACCAGAGCCGATGTCTACTTCTTCTAGTTCGTCGGCCGACGTGAAACCTTGCCCGGGTTTGCCATCATCTTCGTCTGCGGTGTCCATGCCGAAGACACTTGAGCCCTCCACCATGTCTTGTTCAAAGCAGCAGCTGCGGCTCATCATCTCCAATCGATTGTATTGTGGAATTGGACACATTTAGAAAATTGGCTTGCAAGATTTTCCCAGATAGACAATCAATGCCTTCGATTTCCCAAAGCGGCAAATCGGCACTAACGATGCTAACTGACCTGTCGGCTCGTACGATCTCAATCTTGTCGCCGTCCCATTGGATCAGGCTCTGATGCATTGTAGAAGGAACGCAGCAATTAGCGTGTATCCAGTCCCTTCCGAGCAGTAGGCTGTAAGACCCCTTCCCATCGATGACAAAGAATGTTGTGGGCACGGTCTTGTTGCCGATGGTCAGTTCAACGTTCAGGACGCCCTTGGTTTTCGATGGGTTTCCGTCGAAGTCTTTGAGCACCATGTTGGTTTTTATCAAGTTTTTGTCTCCTTTGCCTAGTTTTCTGAACGTTGCGTAAGGCATGAGGTTGACTGCAGCCCCCCATCGACTAGCATCTTAGAGATCGGCTTGCCGTTGACGAATCCTTTAATGTACAACGGCTTTAAATGCCAATTTTTGGTTCCCTCGGGTTTGTCAAAAATAGCTTGGTCCGGTGAGATCATCAGATTTACCAAGTCGTCTTCGATGGTGTCTGCATCGGCTTCAGGAGCATTGAATTCGGCTGGTAGTATGAACACCATGTTGACCGATGCAGAAAATTTGCCTTTCCCTTTGGCTGCCCTCCTGCTTGGTCGGCTGAGCTTTCCTGGGTTTGCTCTTCGTCGGCTATGGTGGTTTTCTTCTTAGGAGCCCATCACCTTTTGATCTTGCCTAGCCGACGGCGCTGATCCTGGATCATGTGCCGAACTTCATCTTCTCTCCCTTCACGCTTGAGTCGTTGGACTCTTCTTTTCTGTGTCTTTGTGAAGAGATCGGACGGGCACCATTGGGGATTGGTTGATTCCTCGTCGTCGGCCTCCTCGTCATTGCGATGGTTGTTGTCGTTGCGGTCTTCGTCGACGAAGAAGTCCTGATGGATCGGTCCGAGCCGATCATGGACGGAACGCCGCCTCTGGTTTAGCTGAACGGCTCTAGGGATGAACCAGGCTAGGCTTGCAGCCAATGAGCTCCTGCTCTCGTCGTCGCGGTGATCGTTGCACGCCGGGCAGTCGTCCAGCGTCGACAGCCTCATGCCGGATTCCAAGCAGTACCTAAAAAAGTAACAATGCCAATACGGATCGGCATTGTTGCAGTTTACCCCGTATCGGCGGCTTTGGGTTTCCGGCTCGCGCCGACGAGGTGCTTAATCGCGAGATTCTTCCCGCCGAAACCGGTACTGAGGGCGGTGTCGGTTGTCTTCATAGATCGGCCGTCGGTCAGCCGATCTGATAACTGGGCGCACCATATTGATTGGCGCAGCGTGATATCCAGTCGGCTCGTCTTCTGCCTTGGCCCCGATCGATGTATAGACTAAGTCGTGCGCCATTCTGTTCCGTCAATCAGCTTGCCTGGGGCTGGTTTGAACTGTGTTGACCGGGAAAGGGCTACCGTCTACCTTCATTGGCCGACTTGAATCGGCAAACTTCAATTTCCCCGCCTCGATTGCCGACTGGATTTGCTGCCTGAAGACTTTGCAATCGTTGGTGGCATGGGATGTGGAGTTGTGTCGCTTGCAATCTTTCTTCTTCTTTAGCTCTTCGGCCGGCGAGATCACGTGATTTTCAAGGAGCTGAATCTGATTTTCCTTGAGCAGCAAGTCAAAAATCCTGTCGGCCTTGGTGATGTCGAAGTCATATCTCTCTTATTTGGCCGTCTACAGCAGCCATTGGCAGACGATGGCCTTTTTGTTCTTGGCCCATTCGGCTGCCGCCACCTCTGCGTCATCGTTATTGGAATCGTAGTCCGATTTGACAACGACCTGAGTTATGTTCTTGACGGCCTTCCTAGTGTCTTGGAATTGCTGCTCGTGGGTCGTCACCTTCTGCGCCAAGTGGGCTAGGCTGTCGAAGTCCTGCGCAGAGAATCATTCTCGGATCGGCGTGATCAAGCCATGAAAGGCCAAATCGACCAGCTGGGCGTCCAATAGCACCAAGCTGTAGCATCGGTTCCTCATCTCCCTAAAGCGTTGGATGTATTCCTGAACCGATTCGTTGTGTTTTTGCCTGATGCTGGTGAGGTCCGACAACTTCATCTCATGGTTGCTGGAGTAAAAGTAGCTGTGAAATTGCTTTTTGAGATTGGCCCAACTCTGTATTGAGTTGTAAGGCAATGAGGAGAACCAGGTAAAAGTCGATCCTGAAAGAGACAGAGGGAACAAACGAACTCTCAAGGCGTCTGTAGCCGATGCTTCGCCGCACTGCGCCAAGAATCGGCTGACATGCTCGTAAGTTGAAACGTTGTCTTGCCCTGAGAACTTCGAAAAGTCTGGGATCTTGTATCGGTTGGGCAATGGAATCCGCTCGAAGTGCTCTGGATAGGGATACCAATACGTGTTTCCTGAATCTCTTGGTTTGAAGCCGAATTGATCACGCATGACATCTGCAATCAGATCGACCCAAGTCCGGTTGTCCTGCTGTATCGGCTCGTATGGGTCATACGGCGTGGGTGCTTGCCAATACAGCGGTGGTGGTGTCTGAGGCCTATAGTGATGGTCTTGACGGCCTCCTTGATACTGGTAGTGATGATCAGTGGGAGGCGGCCGATGCGCCGGTGGTGGCGTTGGTGGTCCTAGGAACAGGTGTCGGCCACCGGTGTTGTACCGCCTATCTAGGTCAATTTGGGGAATCGACTCTGACTGCCGATTGTCATTGAACGTGTTAGCAATCTGATCCTGGGGCAGCTGTTGCTGTCGGTTCAGCATAGTAATCACTGGCCTTGTAGCCGATTCAGTTGGATTTGGCTGGCAGAGGACCCCTCCTGGCAGCCCTGGTTGTGTTGGTGGTGGGATCGGTCGATTCTGGGTGACCAACGTCCTGTATCCAGGAAACTGGCCATCTGTGAAGTATGTCCGCCCTCGTTGTAGCTGGTCGGCTATCTTGGCGCCGACCACGGTCGCGATCATATTGTTGAGAGTGTTGACCAGGATGCTACTTTGGTTGACCAGCGCGTGGTGAACAGCCGAATCAATTCGGTCTTGCAAGGTATGCAGGGCCGAATCGTCATGTTCCTGAATCGGCTCCTCCATCTTCTGTTTGCCTTTTGACCCACCAGAGGAGGATGCTTCGAGATCGTCCATCTAAATTTATACTTTTGGTGCACAGCCCCGGATCTTGTTTGGGTGAAAGATTGCAAGTAGTTGGCCTGGAGCTCTTCCACCATCTTGGTTTGATCTGTTAACCAACAAGAAAAATAAAGAAATATGCGTTAAGTGTTAGGTTAGATCCCCACTGGATCGGCTGAGGGAATCCATGAGCATATATTTGCCATCCTAAAATATATTTAAGCTAAACGACTAGAATGGATCGGCGATACCGAGACAGCATTAGCCGTTTAACCTAAATACAGTAAAAGATAATAGATATATGTATTGATAACCTAGCCGATACTGGAAAGCTAACAATGAATCGGCTAGTACTCTGATGGTTCTTATGAAAAGATATCATCCTTGAACCAGAGGCTTAACCCGGAAATCGGTCGTCGGCTGTCGGTGGCAGGCCGATTTCGGCTTATGAGGTCCGACAAGGGCAAGATCTCAACATAAGAGGAAGTCCTAACATAAATCTAATAATAAACATACTAAAAGAAATATATTAGGGCAGATAAGGTCGGCTGAAACCCCGGCACTGTCTCTTAAACATATAAATCTAAATGTTAATGCCAAAATTTGGTAAGCCCCGAAGTCCTTATCGGCTAACGGTTAGGATCGGCTCAGAGTCAGTATCGGCTTGGAGTTCTGCATCAGCCGATGGGGGTTTTCTGTTATCCATATCTCCAGCAGTCGGATTCTTGTTAGATTCGGTTTGAGAAGATCTTGTCCAGAAGATACCGAGTCCAAGGAGGATACGGCTTGTATCTATTAATTAGGAAGAGATAGTTAGTTTCCTATATTACCTTTAGGAATGTATGTTTAGTGTCCGATAAGGGCTTTATCTATTTTCTTTTATCTTTAGGAAAGTTTGGATTGTAATCTGTTAGGATTTTTGTCGCCCTACGGGTATAAATATGTAAGCCCAAGGTTCATGTAATATATCTCTCGATCAATACAATTCGGCGCATCGCCATCCTTTACTTTTTCTACTTTATTCATCACCCAGCGGGATTTGGCACCCGATGTAGGGCTGCATCGGCCTCGATCTCCGGCGAAGGGGTAAGTCCAATGTTCCGTCGGCCCAGGCAATTGTATTGGCTACGTCGGCGTTGTCCAAGGCTGCATCAGTACATTCGACCTCTTGGATTATTCCGGTTTGGTTAACATGTTTGCCTGCCTATTTATCATATGTCTCTATTAATCTAATCTTAGTATTTCAGTTTAGCCCTATCGGCTATCTCTCGTTTTAGGGTCTCTGTCGTTATTGGCTAAAACTATTTACTAGATTAGATTGGTTTAGGCATCTACCACCCTGAAAATCAGCCAAGGGTTTGATTGTCTAGATATTGCTTTTCTTTTCATACTTAGTGTTGCATCCGTTTGATCTACTAAGTCATGATTAGAACCATAATATCTAGCCTGCCTGTTGACTGCCACTAAGGGTTTCATCGGGGTTTCAGCCAGTGAGTTATCTCGGTATTGCATCGACTTGCAAGGATTGTATACAAGTTGGATCTAGCCGATTGTAGCGGAGGCGTCATTGAATATTCGATCATTTGGATTTTATGATATCGGACTTCCAGCCGATATGTGCTTTAAATCAATATCTATTTCATCATTTGATTGGTTCATGCAATGTTATATATCATCATGTTATTGTCAGCCGATCACCTTTATATAGATGTATGTTAAGTACACAGCCGATGGATCAAGACTATTAGCTACATTGGTTGATATCAGCATCGGCTGTCGACCAATCGGTTGTTCTAGATATTAGCCGATTGGTTGATACATTTTATAATCGGTTGTTTTACATATCTTGTCAGTGGCAGGATCAAATTGACTGGCACGCCCGCGCTTCATTGATTCTAGGACCTGCACTGGAGCTAAGAAAATCTCCCAGGCCGGCGTGTTGATTTTTCCCGTCAACACTAAATGAACATATCACTGGAAGTTCTAAAAACGACTTAATAGTTCAACTTTGATGCAGCATTAAGTATAAAAAGAACAACCTGATCTGTTACGATTGATTTATACTTCTCGAGACGGTGGATACCGTATATAAACCAACCAACCATTAGATCTAGCCTCATTGGCTGCAAGTTCTCGATGGAACTGGCCAATGGCAGGATAGATCTAAACATTGGTCTAATTTATAGCGCTATATGATAAATATCGCAGTATAGACCCCTAAATCTAATGTGTCATTACGATAGAAGCACTAGAAACAACAGATCATACCACTAATGACAAGCATTTACCTGGATTTGGGGATCGAAACGATGCAGCCCGTAGCCAAGCTAATTGCTCGTCTGAAGAAAAAGGTTGGCAATGCATCGAAAGTTTGATTGTGATTGTGTTGAATGTCTAATTACAGGGGGTCTCGGGTCCTATTTATACCCAAGATAAAATTATCTGTACAAACTCTGGACTCCATCTAAACTACTATTTAAAACACGACGTTATCCCGGGGAGGACCCATGCCGTATTACAATGAACAGTTTAAACAAACTCCTAAATTATAGTTTTATCTTCTCTGAACCTAGAATCGGCTATCGGCCGCTCTTGTCCGATTCAACCTTAGCCGACTGGCCCCCGATTGCTTCTTAGCCGATGCGGCCTCTGTTTCTCCGCCAAACCAGTCGATCCGATTCTGCTTCACCTTTGCTAAGACTTAGGGATTCAATTACCAAATTTCAGTGTTAACACTCCGTCAGCCCGCCGGCCGATGATCCAATTCCACCAAGCCCTCCTGCTCTGAAGCGATCGGTAAGTATCTTGTTTTTTATGACTTGGCCTTTAGAACATAATCGTTCAAACCCTCACCGAATCCCCTTTGTAGTTCAAGAGATTAGCTAGCCGACCTCCTCGTCCAGCCTCACCAGTAATTTCTGAACTCATTTTTTACTTATGCTTGCATTGGCCGATTCGTACTAACACTTATGTTTATTGCAGCCCCCTCGGTCTCCATCGGCTGCCCCCCGTGCATCAAGCGAGCAGACCCTGTCAGCCACGGGCAGCCACCATGCTAAAGAAACAGCTGCGCCAGCTCCTGCTGTACGAGTAAGTTTGCTTCTCTTCCTTCTCAAAAGTTTAGGATTGGCTGTCATGGTTTGTTTTAATTGTGAAAATTTTCCTGTAGACTCTAGCCGATTTGCTTCCATTTGACATCAAAGAGTTCGTCGGTGAGGAAGAAGAAGCCACTAGCCAAGACCAAACTGCCATAGCCGATGACCTCAAGGAGAAGCTTCAAGACATCCGTCGTCAGCTCAGCATCAATATAGATCAACTGGTGATGGAGTGCGGGCCAGCCCGAGTCACTTCAATGACATTGAGGGTCAGCTCCCTGATGACTTGGATGAGAAAATCTCCTAGGCCGTCTTCATCGACCAGCACCGATTCAAGCTGGAAAGGGTCATACAAAGAATGGTCGATCGGCGAGCTCAAGCCGACTTGGCGGCCTCGATCAATGCCACCGTGGAGAATATAGTGGCCGAGAAGGCCAAATTGGATGAACTGGCGGCTGGACCATCGGCCACGCAAACCAGGATCGGCCTACTCAAAGAAGAAGAAGCTGGCCTATTGGCAAAGCTCGAGCAGTGCAAGGCCAAACTTGCAGCAGAGAAGCAAGTGCTAGCCGATCTCCCCAAGGCGACCGAAGAACAGAAGGCCAAGGTGACCTCCACTATCAAGTACTTGGGAGAGCTCCACAAATCGGCCAGAGTGATCCTTGGCACCGAAGAACAAGACATAGCGACGGTCGAAGAAATCAAAGCCATCAAGGAAAGGGCGACGTCGGCCATAGAGCAATTCCTGAGAATGTAATAAGACTTAGCCTTCAGAACTTGTGATGTCTTGATTCGTGCCTTGGCTCAGTATATATAACTTTTGTAATCGGTCATGCCCTTAGTGTTAATCATATGCCTTACGTCGATTCATTTGTTTCCATGTACTGAACTGCTTGACAAAATTTCAAAGTCCAAAATTTTTTTTGAAGTATTCTGAGTTTGAAGTGCTCCGATTGTGATCTCTGACTTCGAATAGTATATGCCCCCCTAATTTTCTCAATGTTGTCCTCGGCATTGATAAAATTATAAGTCAAAGCTTTGCATCACCTGTCGGCTAGGTTCAGCCGATTGGACAAACTTAGGAGGGAAAAACTCAGTAAAGATGTCCTAAAGGCGATGTGTGTAACACATCGGCTAGCATGGATCGGCAGGGACTTAGCCGAATCATGAATTGATCCAAACACTTAGGTAATATTTCTTCAAGTACTTGCCATTAAGATCCCATCCAAACACTTCTCCATCTAATCCTTCTAACATATAGGGTCCCTTAGAGACGCATTTGTGGATCTTGAAAGGCCCTTCCCAATTAGGTGATCACTTGCCAAATTTGCTATCTCTTGAGCCCATCGACAATATCAATTTCCAAACAAGCTCGCCTTCTTCAAAAGACCTAGGCACAACCTTCTTGTTGTAGTGACGATCCACTCATTCTTTATCTCTGGTCACATTTTCCAAAGCACGCATCCTTGACAAAACTAAGTCCTCGGACTCATCTACCATCAGATTATAATAATCATCGGCTGTCAATTCGTCCTGTAATAGAATTTCTCTTGAGCCGATGATGTTTTCCCATGGTAAGACTGCTTCATGTCCGTAGACCAATTTATATTGTGCCACCTGGATTGCTCCATGGCAAGCCATCTAATAAGCCCATAATGATTCAGCCAATCGGTTGTGCCATTGTTTTGGGTACTCAGTGATCTTTCTCTTTATCAACTTGATCAAATTCTTATTTGAAGCTTCAGCCTGTCCGTTAGCCTGAGCATAATATGATGAATAATTCAACAACTTGATCCCCATGCTGTCAGTAAATTTGCCGAACTTGCTATCTCTTGAGCCGATCGACAATATCAGTTTCCAAACAAGCTCGCCTTCTTCAAAATACTTGGGTACAACCTTCTTGTTGTAATGACGAGCCACTCGTTCTTTGTCTCTGGTCACTTTTTCCAATGCACGCATCCTGGACAGAACTAGGTCTTCAAACTCATCGATCATCAGATTATAATAATCATCGGCTGTCAACTCATCCTGTAACTAAATCCTTCTTGAGCCGATGATGTTCTCCCATGGCAAAACTGCTTCATGCCCGTAGATCAGCTTGTATGGAGGCACTTGGATCGATCCGTGGCAAGCCATCCGATAAGCCCATAGTGACTCGGCCAATCGGTTATGCCATTGCTTTGGGTACTCAGCAATCTTCCTCTTTATCAGCTTGATCAAACTTTTATTTGAAGCTTCATCCTGTCCGTTAGCCTGAGCATAATATGGTGAAGAATTCAACAACTTGATCCCCATGCTATCGGCAAATTGGACAAACTCGTCGAAGACGAAGATAGATCCCTGATCTGTAGTGATAGTCTAAGGGACGCCGAACCTGTATATAATATGCTCCTTAACAAATTCGATCGCATCCTCGGAATCAACCTTTTTCAAGGGAATAGCTTCCACCCACTTGGTAAAATAATCGGTTGCCACCAATATAAACTTGTGTCCTTTGCTCGAGGGTGGATTGATCTAGCTGATCATGTCGATTCCCCAACCTCTGAACGGTCAAGGCTTAATGATAGGGTTCATAGCCGATGCTGGTGCTCTTTGTATAGCCCCAAATTTCTGACAATCTTAGCAGCCTTTGTAGTACTTGAAGCAATCTTCCAGCATAGTCGGCCAAAAGTATCTTGCTCTCCGAAGTAACCACTTCATCTTATGAGCCGATTAGTGAGTGCCACAGATCCCTTCGTGCACCTCTCATGTGGCAACCTTTGCTTCATCGGCACTCAGGCACTTAAGTAGCATGCCGTCAATCGTCCGATAATATAGATTTTCGTCGAGCAAGACATACCGTAGAGCCTTGTAACGTAATTTTCTTGAGGCCCACTGAGAAGGGTTTTGTAGATAATTGTAGGCATCAAACCTCCAGTCATCGGCTGAGATGGTTGCAATCTCGACTTCAACGTCTTTTGTCATCGGCTTGTAGCCTGATGCCCCTGAGACAAATCATTTGTTCTGAGTTCTACTCTCTGGGGTTGTGTTTCAAGGTTACCAGCCGAAAGCTGTCCATGAAATCTCGGCATTTATGATAGTAGACCATCAGCATGTCATTCTTGCAATCGTATTCCCCTGATAATTGGTTGATGACCAATAGTGAATCCCCATTATTTCGATGGCGTTGGCTTCGACCTCCTTGAGCAGTTGCAATCCCTTGAGCATGGCTTCATATTCGGCTTGATTGTTTATGACATGAGGCGTGATAGAAAAAGCAAACTCGAAGCTTGCCCCTAGGAGAAATTATCACCAAGCCGATGACGCACCCGTTTGTGCAAACCGAGCCGTCAAAAGTCAAAGTCCAAGGCATGATGTCCACTAAGCCGATTGAGTCATCCCTATGCTCTACTATGAAATCAGCTATAGCTTGTCCTTTTACTGCCTTGGGTGCTTGATACCTTGAATCAAACTCTGTCAAAGCAAATATCCATTTCCCAACTCGCCCTTTCAGGACGGGAGCCGATAGCATATACTTTACTACGTCGGCTTTACAAACTATAGTGCATTCGTTGGATAACAAATAATGCCTTAACTTTGTGCATGAAAAATATAGGCACAAACACAATTTCTCCACGGGAGAGTACCTTGTCTCTGCATCCAGAAGTCTTCGGCTAAGATAAAAAATTGTCTTCTCTTTCCCTTCGATCTCCAAAATCAGAACTGAGCCGATAGACTTCTCGTCGGCTGACAGGTATAATTTGAACGGCACTCCCTTTTGTGGAGTTATCAATACTGGAGGGGAGCTCAGATAATTCTTAATATCGTCCAAAGCCTTCTGCTGCTCTGCCCCCCAAGTGAATGCTTGATCGGCTTTCAGCCGAAGCAGAGGTGTGAACGGCTCCATCTTCTCTGACAAATTCACTATAGAGCGCCTGATGAAGTTGATTTTGCCGATCAAAGACTGGAATTTCTTCTTGTCCTTCGGAGGTTGAATAGTCTTGATAGCATTGATGCTTCTCTGGGTGACCTTGATTCCCCTCTCATGAACAAAAAATCCCAAGAACTGGCCCGCCGACACGCCGACCGTGGACTTCGTAGGGTTCATCTTCAGGCCATATTTTCTTGTCCTCTCCAAAACCTTTCTTAAATTGGCTATATGGTCTTCCACCTCCTTGGATTTGACAACGACATCATCAATGTAGATTTCCACTAGGAAGCCGATCAAGTCGTGAAAGATATAATTCATGGCCCTCTGATACGTAGCTCCAGCGTTCTTCAGGCCAAAAGTCATGACGACCCACTCATATAAGCTGATTGCTCCTGGGCACCTGAAAACTGTCTTGTGAATGTCCTTCTCGGCCATGAAGATCTGGTTATAACTAACGTTGCCATCCATAAAACTAATGATTTTGTGGCCAGAAGCGGCATCTACTAGCAAATCGGCTATGGATATAGGGTACTCATCTTTAGGGTGGCCTTGTTCAAATCTCTGAAGTCGATGCATACCCTAAGTTTGTCGTTTTTCTTCATTACTGGAACAATGTTTGAAACCCACTCTACATATCGACAGGGCCGAATAAAACCAGCATCATATAACCGAGTGATTTCGGCTTTAATCGCACCATACATATCGGCTTTAAACCTCCTGGGAGGTTGTTTGTACTGCCGATATCCAGGCTTAATGGGAAGCCGATGTTCAACGATGGATCGGCTAAGACCAGGCATCTCAAAATACCCCAAGCAAAGTAATCTTTATATTCCTTCAATAAATCAATAAGCTTGGTCCTAAACTGAGAAGACAAATTTTTGCTAATGTATGTCGGCCTAAGCCTATCTCCTGGACCTATATCTACTTCTTCCAAATCGTCGGTCGACATAAAACCTTGCCCTAGTTTACCGTCGATGTCGTCCACGGTGTTCTTGTTGTAGACGCTCGAGCCCTCCATGACACCCTCAAAGTAATAGTTGGGGCTCTTCGTCTCCAATTGGTTGCATGTCAGAATCGGACACCTTCAGAAAATTGGCTTGCCAAACGTTGCCAGACAGGCAATCAATGTCATTGACTTCCCATAAAGTTAAGTCGGCATTAGCGACGTTGACTGACCTGTTGGCTGGCACGATCTCTATCTTGTCGCCTTGCCATTGGAGTAAGCTTTGATGCATTGTGGAAGGGATGAAGCAGTTGGCATGGATCCAATCCCTTCCGAACAGTAGGCTGTACGACCCCTTCCCGTCGATGACGAAAAACGTTGTGGGCATGGTTTTGCTGCCGACGGTCAGCTCTACGTTTAAAACTCCCTTGGCCTCCGATGGGTTGCCGCCGAAATCCTCGAGCACCATATTGGTCTTGATCAAGTCATCGGCTCCCTTGCCTAGCTTTCTGAAGGTTGCATAAGGCATAAGATTGATGACGGCCCCTCCATCGACTAGCATTTTTGACATCGGCTTTCCATTGACAAATCCTTTGACATACAAGGGATTCAAGTGTCGATTTTATGTCCCCTCGGGTTTCTCAAAGATAGCTTGTTCCGGGGACAATACTAGTTTGGCCAAGGTGTCTTCAACATTGTCTGCATTGGCCTCGACAGCCTCAAACTCGGCCGACAATATGAACACCATATTGACCGATGCAGAAACTACTCCTTTCCCTTTCGCTGCCCTCCTAGCTTTGTCGGCTAGGCTCTCGTCGGCTGGGGTTGCCTGTTTCTTGACGCGCCACTGTTTCCTGCCCTGCCGACGTTGTTGACGTTGAATCATCTGCTAGACTTCTTCCTCATGTACTTCGCTCTTCAGCCTCTGAATTTTCCTTTTCTATGTTTTGGTGAATAGGTCCGAAGGAAACCATTGGGGTTTGGCCGATTGTTCTTTTTCAGCCTCTTCTTCGTCGTCCTCTTCGTGCTCTTCTTGGAAAAAGTCCTATTGAATTGGGCCGAGCTGATCGTGGACGAAAAGCTTCCGTTGGTTGATTTGAATGGCTCGGGGGACGAATCAGCTCGAGCTTTCCATTGGTGGATCCCTGTATTCGCTGCAGGCCGGGCAGTTCTCAAGAGTGGGCAGGCTCATTCCCGACTACTAACAGAATCGGAAGAACTCGCAGCGCCAATGCGGATCACAGTCGTCATGGCGGCGAAAGTATGCCACTCCTAGCCGATCCGGCGTCCTCCGATACGGCTTGCCGTGTCGGTTCTCTTCTTCTTCGTGAACCCTGTGCTAGAACCGCAGTCGGCGGTCCGCCTTTCTGGGGCATCGATCGGCTGATGGGCCGCTGGTGTAAACCATGTTGATTGGCGTGGCGTTCATCGCAGTCGGCCTCGGTTGTTTGTTGGGATTTGGCTGAGCTGTACGCCATTTTGTTCTGTCGATCAGCTCGCCTAGGGCCGGCTTGGACCATGTTGACAGGGAAGGGATTGCCATCAACTTTCATCGGCTTAGCCGATTCCTCGAACTTAATCTTCCCTACCTCGATGGCCGACTGTATCTGTTGGTGGAAGACCTTGCAATCGTTGGTGCTGTGGGAGGTGGTGTTGTGCCACTTGCAATACTTTTTCTTTTTGAGCTCCTCGGCCGATGGAATGACGTGGTTGGCCGAAAGCTGTATCTGTTTCCCCCTCAGTAGTAGATCGAAAATCCTATCGGCTTAAGCTATGTCAAAATCATACATTTCTTCCTTAGCCGACTTCTTCAGCCATTGGCACGTTATAGCCTTTTTGTTCTTAGTCCATTCGGCTGCTGCAACTTCTGCGTCGCTGTCGCTTGAATCGGAATCCGTTGTTGTAACAGCCTGAAAATCGGAGATTTAAAAATCAAAATCTAAAATTTGGAACTTACAAAAACTTTTGGATTGTTGTATCTTGTCATAATTAATTGCCTCTTATTCACGAGTTTTTGTTGCGTGTTATAAATAACGGATTATTTTAAAAGGCAAAAAAGTCAAAAAAAGGGCTTTGAAAACCCTAAAAGGAAAATAAATTGCAAAATAAAAAAAGAAATAAAAAATATAAATATACAATTGGAAAAATTAAGGTTGATAAAAGTTTATTTTGGGATCAAAATTTAGTTTTGGGAAAATATAAAACAATTATTTAATTATAAATGAAGAAAGAAAAATATATATAGGGCCATCGCATCGCCCATGTCGCCGTCGCATCATCCACGCTGTGTCGCCTCGTGCCGCCGCGCGCCCACGTAGCGCCGCCCTCCCTCACGAGCACACGCCGCGCCCGCCGCTTTTCCCCTTCCTGGGCCCCCGCCTTTTGCACCGCGCGCGTCGGCCGCCCCGCGTCGCCCATCCCCGGCCCCCTTCCCCACGCTCTCTCCGGCCACCCTATAAAAAGGGGAAGGGAGCCCAAGTTCCTCCCCTGCCATCCCTTTTCCCTCTCCACCTCACCGTGCCGCAGTCACCCGAGCTCGCCGCAGCTCCACCGCCGCGATGCCTCGACCAACGCGCCGTGCCGCCGCACCATCATCGCCGGAGCCGCTCGCCACCCTTGTCGCGCCTATAAGCCATGCCCCTCCTTCCGCGGTGCCGCCGCGTCGCGAGCCGCCTCGGTCGGCGGAGCGAGAGAAGAAAGGAAAAGAAACAGAGGAAGAGGAAGAAAAAAAGGGAAAACAAAAAAGAAAGAAAAAGGAAAAAAAGAAGGGAGAAGAAAAGAAAAATAAAATTTGTGGGAAAATATTTGGAAAAAGTTTTTAGCAAAAATATATGTTATTTTTGGGATAAAACTTTTATTTATTTTTGGAATTGATTAAAGAATAAAATATTAATTATCGCTTAAATTGATCTATTTAATTATCACTTTAGAAATTTAATTATAATTTAGTTTGTTATTAAATATTAATTTTAGCATATGAATTTTTTAAATTTAAAATACTAAATTGTGTCAAGCTTTAGGGTTTACTATTTGTCGGATTCGATTATTTAACTCTAGGGTTTGTCGGCGCGATAAATTTGGAGATAAAATTTGAATTAACTATTTCTTTTCCCTGTATTATATTTCCGAATCGTCGATCATAATATTTCTAAAATTTAAAAGTGGATTAACTTGGAATAATATCACCTCGTAATAAATTAAATCGGTAAAATCACAAAACTATTAAAACTCGCTCGTTTTAACTCGGATTTCATCGAAACTCGAACCTAAATTCATCTAAAATTGTAGACTAGTTTTAGGAGCTGCTTTGCGATTTATTTGGCTTTTGGTGATTTTTATTTGAATTCTAATCGAATTCAATTGGATTTCTCGCACGTATGAATAGAACCCGAGGGAGCCGTTGAGTGTGCCGAAGACCCAGGTCAACAAGGTTGCGAGCAAGGCAAGTCATCGCTGTTAGTGATATGCCCTAGAGGCAACATGGAGATGTTGGATATCACGTCAATGTTTATGTATAAATGAATAAAGTGTTATTCAGTTACATGAAATAGACATCTTGTATTGATCAATAAGTACGTGACTTATTTATGAGACTCTTTATGTATGAATCTATTTCTAAACGATCCTCGATCATATGTCATATTGTTGGAACAAATATGATTCTAAGATCGGCATGTTTATTGATTGATGATCATGTCTCACGATCATGGGTATGGAGATACCAAATCAATAAACATGGACACATGTGTTAGAGAACACATTGTTGGATAGACCCACCATGAGACACTACAGAATTAATGTGCCATTAGTTGGTCTCGGGTAGTGTTGGTACAAAGTCCTTAGACCGAGATCACCATGGATTCCAACATGTGTAGTAGCCTACTTTGGGACTACCAAACGCTATTCCGTAATCGGGTAGTTATAAAGGTAGTTTTCGGGTTTGCTATGAAACATGGAGTGGGATGTGAGTGATCAAGATGGAATTTGCCCCTCCTTTGGAGAGATATCTCTGGGCCCTCGAGGGTAATGGATTATGAAAATGCATGGCCATGCTAAGTTGATTGAGGAGTCAATCAACAGACAGATAATCCAATACGGTTCGAGTGAATGGTTAAGCTATTGAAGGGATGGCACACATCTTGCCTATAGCTTAACCGGTATCGTGAGGCAAAGGGATTTGTGTACACATTACAGGTTCAGAGCCGATATTATATTCTTGTATACTATGGTGTCAATATGTGCTGCTAGGCGTCGCTATTGACGGGTCGGCTGAGTTGGACTCGAGCCGACGGTCGGCTAAGTTAGACTATAGCCAAAACCGAGTATACCTGAACCTACAGGGTCGCACGCTTAAAGGGATAAGAACAGGCATTCGAGTTGGACTCGGATACGACTCGATCGGATAGGGAACCGATCGGATAGAGTCCTATGGGCTTACGACGTATGGGCAGCCAACTCTGTGAGATTCGGATAGGATCCGATTCAAAATAGAGTCCTGATCGGCCACTAGTCCTAGTCGGCCAACTCTATATAAAGGAGGGAGGGGTGGAGAGCTGCGACACGTCAATTGCATCGCGTGCAACAGAAGTCGCCGAGATCAATCTCCACGGAAACCCTCCCCACTTTCGAGCCACACCCTAGCCTTGCATCGCGTGCTAGCACACGGGTGTTCGGCGTTCTGTCCCCGGACGTGTGGATACCGGTAGAGGCGCTGCTACGTTGCGCGCTGTTAATCGGCTTCGGATCGGCTGCAATCGGAGCGATCGGCTGTGGTGGAAACGGCTGCGGTCGGGCGCGGAGCGAGGCATGAGAACGCGGCCGGACGACTCAAATCGGCTGATTGGCGAATCGGCTGTCTCCGAGAATCGGCTACACTGTTCCGGATCGGATTGCCCTGATTGGCTATTCCGCTGCACTCTACTCCAATCGGTAACGATCTATCGGCCCTTACTTGCAAGTGTTCCTGGTTTGCGCGGTTAAAAGTTTTTGTTTTCGGCTAGCGTAGCCTCCGCGTAACCCTTCAATCACTACCTTTGAGCATGTTGAACCTTTTTGCAAACTTATGTTTGTTTAAAATCAAAAGTGCATGCTATACACATATGAACTCCCCTACTTGTTATATGCCATGCCTTGACATTGATCACCTGTATATATATTCTTTGTAACCTACGACATGACGTGTCCGAAGGAAATCCTCGGTATTGCTTAGCCATGCTAAATTAGATTCTTGCATATTCATATTTATCAAAGGCTATATGCTTGGGCAACTACCTTGGAGAAGGTGGTTGATATTCGGCATGTAGAGACATGAGCGCCACTTTGCCTTGATAATGATGACAAGAATCTTTGATGAAAAGTAAAAAAACAAATGTTTTAGACTGGGGCGGCTAGATGATTTGGGTGGATTGCAAAAAAGGACCCTGGTCAATTAAGGACCGAGCCCTGAGACTTAAACATGAAATGAGTCAGTACAACCATACTTCTCGAATGGGTATAGACCTAGCGGAGTAGATAACCGAGCGGAGGCGGTACCCCTGCATAGTGATTCTTATGTATGAGATGAGGCTGAGAATGGAGGATTGAAAATCGAAATTAATTACAACTGAAAGAATGAAGTTTTTCCTTACCCCAGGAGCGCAGAACTCCTCACACTGCTAGGAAATGACGGCTAGAGTGCAAGAGGATTTAAGTTCATGGAGCGGGTACTGCCAAAGTGAGGTTATCAAAAGGCTTTGTCGTGACCATCTCATGTGTTGGGACGTAGGCTTATTTGTTGGGCAGTCACGGAGTACGGGTGAAGTGTACATCCACTGCAGTGAGAGTAAATCAATCTATTCGAATAGCCGTGCTCGCGGATATAGAGCGACATAACAAGTTTCTCTCTTGGCTAGACTCTAAATTTTAAAATGATGGGATGGGTTTGCACGATGATTTTTATGTACTGGTGGATCAACTTCTCGAAAGACGAGAAGGGGTAGACTCTCCAGAAAATCATGACGATTCGGTGGCGGGAAGCTATCCTTGGAATCACAATGGATGGTGGACAGAACCGTCGCGGATTTAATGAACTATGGAAATAAAACTTGATCAGGCTTAGGTCTTCGGTTTGTGAAAAGAATTGCAAAATTGGCTTTATGCAAAGGAACCAGAGCCGTTCTTTGATTATCCCCTATCATATGCATTCTTGTTGCGGTGACTTGCTGAGTACGGTTGGTACTCACCCTTGCTATATGCACAAACCTTCAGATGGAGGCAATGAAGACTTGGAGGACCCGTACGCATACTATCAGGAGGGTGAGGAAGACGAAGGCGCCTAATAGGTCTTAGACTCTGGTCGTTGCCTGTGGCAATGGCATGCCGCTGCCTTCTATCTGCTGCCTTACCTAATTTATGCTTTTGGTTGTATTCCAGACTTTGGTCCTAAGAACTAGATATTGCCTTCGGGCCTATTTTATAATATGTTGTGTAAGACTATTTGTGCATGCACATTAGATAATTGAGTACTGTATTTCATGGGTACCAAACTACTCGATCCAGGGAAATGGTACTCTGAACACGAATGATTCCCGTCATAAAAACGGGGGTCTACAGTTGCGTAGGTGACGTGGGTGACTTTCTTGAAGGCCTTCTTTGATTCTTGAAACCTTTGTTCGTAGGCTGTCACCCTCTGAGCCAAATGTGCTAAGCTCTCGAAATCTTGAGCCGAAAACCTTTCACGGATCGGGGCCCAAAAGGCCATGAAAGGCTAAATCGGCTAGCTGTGAGTCTAATAGTACTAGGCTGTAGCAGCGGTTCCTCATGTCCCTAAACCGCTGGATATAGTCTTGAACTGATTCCTCATGCTTTTGCCTGACACTGGTCAAATCCGACAACTTCATTTCGTGCGTGCCGAAGTAGAAGTAGCTGTGGAATTGGTTCTTGAGATCGGCCCAGCTCTGGACCGACTTGTAAGGCAGGGATGAAAACCATGTAAAGGCCGATCCCGAGAGTGATAGTGGGAATAAGCACACTTTGAGCGCGTCAGTAGCCGATGCTTCTTCGCATTGCGCCAGGAATCGGCTGACATTTTCATAGGTTGATATGTTGTCTTGCCCAGAGAACTTTAAAAAATCTGGCACCTTGTACCGGTTCGGCAGAGGCACCTTCTCAAAATATTCTGGGTACGGGTACCGGTACATGTTGCCAGAATTCTTTGGCTTGAGGCCGAATTGATCACGCATAACATCTACGATTAAATCGGTCCAAGGCTTGTTCTCTTGCATTGGGCAGGCCCTTGCCGATACTGCATTGGTGGCGTCTGAGGCCAATAGTGTCGCTCATAGTTGCCCCCTGTAAACTGATGTTGAAACTGGTTCATAGCAGGATGTGGCCGAGAGGCAAATGGTGGTGTTTGCTCAGGGAGAGGCCGATTGCCACCGAAGTTGTGAGGTGGTTCCGGCAGATAGTTACCAATCAGCGCGTTATGTATGATGGATTGCCGATTGGTGTTAAACATGTCTTTCGCCTGCTCCTGAGTTGTCACTGGGATGCCGAGGCCCTGGTGTTGAGAGTGCTGCTGAACCAGAACCTTGGGATGCGGCCGCGTAGCCAACGGCTGTGCATTCGGCTGGATTGGGGCTCCCCCTGGAGGAATCGGCTGCCCGAGCGGAGGGACTAGCAAACCGTGGGTTGACAGTGTCCTGTACGGTGGAAACTGGCCATCAGTGAAATATGTCGGCCCTCTTGGCAGCTGTTTGGCTATCTTTGAATTAACCACGGTGCTTATCATATTGTTCAATGTGTTCACCAGTATCCCTGACTGGTTGACAAGCGCGTGGTGGACAGCCGAGTCGATCCGGTCTTGTAGCGTGTGGAGCCCTGAATCGTCCTATTCCTGCTTGACTTCCTCCATCTTTTTCTTTCCTTTCTTGTCCTCGCTGGAGGAAGTATCAAAGTCTTTAATGCTAAACTTGAATTTCTGGAGGACTGCTCCAGATCTAGTCTGGACGAAAGATTGCAGATAATGTGCTTGCAGCTATTCAACCATCTGCTGATATTTGGCCTTTTGTTCAGCCGAAAGCTTGTCCATAGTCACTGGGATGATGTTTTCCTGGTCGAGATCAGCCGATATGACGTTCACCATTGCGCTGGATCCGAAAGATGTGGTCCACTGGGCATGCCAAAAGCGTCTTGGTGTGAATTTTTTTACATGCGCTGGCCTGGGAGATCTGCTTAACTCCAGTGCAGGTCCAAATTGGTCGCCTCTGGTGATTGAGCGGGCATGTCAGTTGGTTTGATCCTGTAACCAACAATAAAACAAAGAATAGGCGTTTGGTTAGGGTTAGATCTTACTCGATCGGCTATGGATATTAATAAATATATAATTGCTATCCCAAAGCACATTTAGATTAAGTGACTGGGATAGATCGGTAGCATACCGAGACAGTATAAATCACTTAGATCCAAGAGTATGTTAGGAACACAATTATATATATTCATAACCTTGCCGATGTCACAGATCTAATGTAAATGGGCTAGTACTCCTATATGTTTTATAAAAAGATATTAATCTAAACTAAATGTGTTAAACTAAGATCAATCGGGTGTTAGTATAACCTAATAGATTGATGCCGAGCTTAACCCATTTAAATATATTAGGATCTTAATATAAATGGCAGTTCTAATTCATTTAGCAGTACTAATACATAAAAATGATTAGAACAGGTAAGACCAGCTGAAACCTCGACACTATCTCTAATAGTAAACATTGAACCAAATAGATCTGTATAGCTCTAAGAGCGACTTAATAGATCAAGTTGATGCAGCATTAAGTACAAAAGGAGATACGAGATCTATTTAGGCTAATGAGAACTCCTTGAGATGGTAGATACACCATATAACCTAAATCAACCTCTGGACCTAGCTCTGTCGACTGCTATCTTCAGAGAGATATTAGCCGATCGCGAGATAGATCTAGACATTGATCTAGATTATATGCCGCATTTGATAGATTAAGCAGTTTATAACATAAGAATTAGAGTATTATGATGATGGAAGCACTAACCCCGACGATACAAGACACTTGTAACAAGAAATTACCTTGTTCGGAGATCGAACCTGATGCATCCCGAGAGCAAAGCAAGAACTCGTCAAGAAAACGTAAAACGAAAAGGTTGGCGATGCGTCGAAGTTGTATTGATGTGTGTTGATATGTTTTACAAGGTCTCGGGTCATATTTATACCCGAATATACAATAAGTCCGTAACGGACATGATTCCTATTACAGATTAAATCTCTAAATAAACTGACATTATCACAAAAGGAAACTATACAAAATATCCTAACTTAAAAGATACAATTGTCATTGCAGGACCTTATCCGTAGATGGCAATATCTTTAACGCACTTTGGAAACCGAATCCAATAATTATCTCTTAAGCTTTCCTTCCGGGACCGGCCTTTTCTTTGGTCTTCAACCGGATTCGGCTATCGGTTATCCTACTCTGACTCGGACTCAGCCGACTGGCTCCGTAGCCGATTCGGACTTAGCCGATACAATCTCTGTTTCTGTAGATCATGCATTCCTCCAATTCCGCCTCAATCTTTGCTTCAAACCTGGGGATTTGCTTACCAAATTTGGTCATTAACACTACCCCTAGGTTGGTTGTTGTTCGGAGGGGCGATCACGGGCTCCACGATCGCCAGAGGTAGGTCAGTCCCTCCTTCTTCTAGGGGAAGGTTGGCTTCACCGTCCCGGATGGTTCTTCGGGGTGAAGGTCGGTGTCCTCCATGACCCTGTATGGGCTCAAGGTCAAAAGAAGGAAGAGAAAAGGGGAAAAAGAGAAATGGAAGAGGCAGGACAAGGTCGACACAAACATGGTCGAGGTCCTGAACCCGAAGTCGATGAGCCTCGACACCTTCTTGGGGGCACTGACGATTCTGGCTTTGGGGGCCTGCTAGAGCCTGATGATGGGCTCGCGGGCTGTGCCTTGGTCCCTTTTGATTCCTCCTCGTCCGATGTGACCACGAGCTTGCGCTTGACACCATGAAGCTTCAAACTCCCTGACGCCGCCCTCCAAACCTCTTGTTTCTGCTTGGGAAGCTCGGGCTCTTTCCTCTTAGCCTCTTGTGCATCGTGGGGGAGCTGAGCATGCGACCTCTCCTGCTTAGCTTCCGCCTCCTCCGGGATTAGCGATAGCGACACGAAGACTTCCAGCCCCTGTCAAGTGTAAGCACCTCACAGGTGAGGCGCCGAAATACACTAACAAAAGAAAATTTTAGGCAAAAAGAGTGGTTGAGGTTACCTCTGGCCGCAGGTGAAGAAGGTTGAAGGCCCTCGGGCCCCCCTTACTGAAGTCGGTCGTGCTGGAGAAGAAAGTCCCCAGCCTCCGGCCCATGCACTTGAGGGCCGCATTTTCCTCTCGAGGCAGGTCGTGCCTGCCCGAGTACTCGTAGGTCGCCTTCACCCTATCCTTGCAGGGCTATAGTCCTCGGAGGGTGAAGTTTCAAGCCACCCAATCTTCGGTCAGGCCCTATTCCCGGAGGGCCTTGATCTTGGCCACCAACTCCTTTACCTGATTGAGCTCGGCGTCGGGGCATGGCACTGACCAGGTGGCCGCTGGGATTGGCTCCTAGTATATCTCGGGGGAGAGCGTCAGTTCGTGGTTCCCGATGTAAAACCACTCTGCGTGCCATCCCTTGTTGGAGGAGGTGGGGCTGAGGGGATGTAATGTTGAGCCATTTTCTCCCGGAATTGAATCCCGGCCCCACCAACCACGCCGCCGACCATTCGCTGGAGGCAGAAATAATTCCGAAACAAATTGAAGTGCAGGTCTATCCCAAGATAGGCCTCGCAGAGATGGATGAAGAGGGTGATCTGAAGAATGAAATTGGGGTTGAGGTTGTAGAGCGAGATGTCGTAGTAGCGGAACAGGCCCCGGATAAAGGGGTGGGCTGGTACTCCGAATCCGTGAAGGAAGGAAGAGAAAAAGACCACCAACTCACCAGAGTCGGGGCTCAAAAACAGCTCTTCTCGGGCCGAGCGCCACTCTATGATCTCTCGCGGTGGGAGGACACCAGCCAGCACCAGCTCCTCCAACATCTCACTCCTGGCGCAGGAGGGGATGAAGGCCGAGTTCCGCTCGGTGCCTTCGCCACCACTGGTTGAGCCCTTTCCACCTTTCTTCGAGGTCTTCTTGATGGGTGCCATCGGCTTAAGAGAAAACAGCCATCGACCTTTGCGGTAGCACACTACACAATGACAATGGAGGTGGCGATCTTGTGCGCTAGTGCGGCGAGGAGCCAGGAGGCGGAAGCAATGGCACGAGGGCAAAGGATTTGTGAATTTTTGAGCAGAAAGAAGGCGTGAGGAAGAAGGAAGGCAAGGTGGCGGGGATTAAAAGGGGGCAATGATGGGCCTGATAGTGCCATTTTCGGAAAGCATGCAGCGTCGCTAATGGCGTATGGGGGCATCCGAGGTGTCCTGGCCCATCTGGCTCCTGGCCGGCCACGTCGTCCCACTGGTGGATCTGAGCCGTTGGTTACCGGGAGCGGCTAAACGGTGCGCGAAAGACGTGCGTTATGCGCCCCGTTGAAACCGTTGCCTGGCCAACCACTCCGCCCGAGCGACAAATCTTGGTCGTTGGATCTGTGAGGCGGTGGGGATAAAGGGGGTAGCCTGACGTATGAGCATGACGTTCTGTGACCCAGTCTTGGCGGCCTTAATGGGACGTGACTCGTGCACAGGTCAAACCGTCAGTGAACCACATGTGTCGCATGCGCCCTGAGTTCTGGCTGCTTCCCGATGACCGATTCCTCGAGATTTTTCTTTGGCCACACCGACCCCCATCAGCCTCCGGGCTCTGGCATATTGGTCGTTAGCCTCTAGGCAGCAACCTCGGCCCGATTGTCGTCAGCCCCTAGGCTATGGCATCTCAGCCAAAAGCCTTTGGGCTATGGCATATCGGTCATTAGCCTCTGAGGTTGTGACTTACGAGCTATGGCCCATAGCCAACCATTGTCAGCCTCCGGGCTATGGTACGGCTGACTGCTATCTACTCTGAGCTATGGCAACTTGGCAATTAGCCTCCGAGCTGATCGCCCCGGGTCGGTCCTCGTCAGCCTTCGGTATGTGGAACCTTGGCCATCAGCCTTCAGGTAGTGGCCACTTACCGACCGACATTTGCCCCTAGGCAGAGACTTTCCTAATCCCACCGTGTGCCACAAAATCAAAGATGATGTCTTAAGGGTATCTCGAGGGTGATTTTTGGACTTGATCCTAGGCATGGATGTTCCAACGAGCCCCAGGCTTGGGGCTACACCTGGCAGGTGCACCTGCCAAAGCACTTTTAAGTTGTCACGAGGACTTTACCCATGATCCAAGCTAGGAAAGATCTTGACCCGGCCCAGATGTACCATCTGGCCCTAGGCTCAGGCGTTGCACCTGGCAGGTGCACCTGAGCAGTGCACCTGTCGTAGCCTGATAGAAAACCTCGAGAACTGGCTTTGGGACTCAACTAGGAAGAACTCAAACCCTAAGGGCGAATATTCTATTCATCCCTAGGCTCGAGGGCTGCTGTGGGGAATAACACCCCAGGGTAGGCAATGGAGCGAAGTTAAGGTCAGCTGAAGTCGGACTGGTAGTCCTTGGGAGGGGGCCAGATGCCCAACCTCTTCATGGGGTCAGGAGCCTCGACCCCCCCCCGACTATCCCTACTTTGTGACCTATCCCAACTATTGCTCGTCAGCCCGACCTCTGATCTCCTTGGGGTAGAAGGCTTGCATCATAAGGATCTCGGAAAAGATAAGGAGGAGATAACCCAACAGAAGATGATGTCACCCGACAAGACTACGCAGAAGGTACTTGAAGAGGACGGATCCCAAGGCAAGGTGGAGCACGAGATACCCACTGAGCACAGGACCCAAGGGGATCTCTATGTACTTTTCAGATGTTGTTTGTACTTGCTTTTTAGCTTTTAGTCTTAGCTTTCATGGCCCCCAAGTCCACTTGTAACTGCCCCCTTGACCTATGAAAGGGAGGGCAGGACCATGGGGTAGGGGGATTGGATCGATTCTTTGGAAGCTAGGTCTAATCTCTAGAACCCCAAGAACTCTTATCCATTGTACTCTGTTTCATACACCACCCCAACAAATAACACATGACATAGGCTTGTTATCTTTTGGGAAGACCGAACCTATCTAAAATCTCTCTGGCTCATTTTCTTTCTTGAGTTGACCATCGCGCCCTTTTGATAGACGTTCCCGACCACTCTTTCACCTCCTTGGGTAGCCCTCTTGGAGGACTGCCGACCCACACGTCGACAAACTTGTCTCCTCCAAATATTCCTCCTGTTTTTGTTTCCTTCGGTAGTACATAAAAATTCCTTCAACTTTTGTTCCAAATAAAATATCCTAATATTTGTGAATAAATCCTTCCTTGAATTCTCCAATATTCTTGGAGATCACAATTCGAATATAAAATTTGAATCCAATTATCCATTCAAATACTCAAATACCCTTTCAAATAATTCTCTGAAAAATATCAAAAGTTATTGTACAATTGGGCCACCCTATCCTTCTCCCTCCCTCCAGCCCAACTCTCTCTTTCTTTTCTTTTTTGCCCCACCTGGGCCACGACCTCCATGGCCCAGCCGACCCTACCGCCCAACTTGGCCTCTCCCCTCCCTCTCGGCGATCAGCCCAAAAGGCCTAGCAGCCAAGCCAAGGCCAAACCGACCCAGCCGCCTCTTTCTTCCCCAATCGACCTAGCCGCCTCCTTCTTCCTCACCAAGCCGGTCACCCACGCACGCCACCTGCTTGACATATTTTCGCACCGATGCAACCACCAGTCCAAACAGCAAGCCACCGTACCTGTTGTCGCCCATACCCTGTCGCGCCGCCACAAATCTCGCCAGGCCACGTTACCACAAATCAAGCCAATTTTCGATGACTTCCTCGCCTGCCATCGCCATGCCATGCCAATGACGTCGGCCGCTGTCCTTGCCATCCTTGCCCCTATTGCATCAGCCATGCCATGCCACCCGCTCCACGTGTCACGTCTAGAAATTCACAAACCAAAATTCCAAGCTGAATGTGTAGGACCGGTCAGAGTACACAGATGATAAAGTTTACATACTAATCCTCGTCTTACAAAATAGAATAAAAGTCCTACAAATGTAGTAAAAGTGATCCAATCTAGACAACTTGACACTCGCAACATGGCAACTGCACTCCACGGGCATCCTCGACGGTAGCGACGAAGCCTATTCCTAACCTCCATCCGAGTAGTACTCTAACTCTGGGGTGGGGAAGATAGATCAAAACTGAGTACTACCCACTATAGTTAGCAAGTCATACCAAGAGGAGGTATGATGCAAGTCTTTACAAGGAGGCTAGCGGTCTTTTTGCATAAGGCAGATATTTAAAAGTAGTAGTTGAAAGTAGTAAAACTATTGAATTTAATTAAATAGTGTTAAACATCACCGTCCAACATTACACCACATTGCAACAAGCCCAACCATCCACCTGAAGTATGCTAGTTCCATTAAGTCAAGTTATTAATGATGAGACTAATCACGGTGAATTTGGTTGATTGCACATAATAGCAGGCATGACTACTCGAATAGTTTTACTTTGATCATAGGTGTACAACTATACCCACAAGACATAGCCCCATGACACGTTTCTATGTGTTGACATGCCACCATGACATATCGGAAAGGAACTATGACAGGACCCTTCGCATAACCCTCCATAACCAAGCGTACCACACTTCAGGTTTTGCCTCTACCCTTAAAACCAAGGTAGGTAGGCCCCTTGTGCCTAGGTGAATCTGGAAGCCGCACAGACCGTCGCAAGGCCCATACAAACTCCATCATGCTCACCCTTTCCTAAGTACGTCAGAAAAGGGAAAAGCTACACTACAAGCCCAACCGTTGTCACTGACTTGTGGAACGCACGGTAATTCTTTTATGGTTTCCCGCGAACTAGTCCTTAAATGCCATAGGTGCGCCTATCAAAACCATGCGCCCACATCCCACCATTAGGCATATTTTAGTTGAATTAATACCATGGTGGCACATGTCCATAATTGTCATCATTAATCAAAGATATAGTGTAGTAGTGAGATTTTCCATAATGAGTTAGTTGATCTAAGCATGGATAAGCATTTCCTAAGCCAACAACAAGTCATATTAGTTCCCAAGCTATCAATGACACAATATAAACAAACTGTGGCTAAGTACAATAGGAACCATCCCACATGACATTATAAAATAATGCAAATTTTAAAAAAAGAGACATTTGCAAAATTAGATACAACATGCTCAATGAGAATGCATGACTTGCCTTGTTCTGGTGCTACTAGGACCACTGCAACAACTCCAAAGTAAAGCGGAGCGTCGGAACTGCCATAATCTATGCGACAAGCAAAGCACACAAGCAAAACATGCTATAAGTCTACTGAAAAAGGAACAAACAATTTTTAATGGATTCTAGACATTTTTATGAATTTAGTGAAATTTGAATGGACTTAGACAGAGCTCAAATGAATTTTCTATGAATTTTATAAGATTAATTGTGTTTGTATTATAAATAGAAAAATCATTAATTATTCATTACTCATTAAAGGCGATGGTTGACGTCAGCGATGAGGGTCGGCGCCAACAAGTGGGCCTCAGCCGTCAGTGGCACAAGGCGGCCGGTCCACCATGGACCAGGACCATCGGAGCGGTCCACAGCTGGTCCACGGGGACCAACGGTCCAGATCGGTCAGAGGTCGATTGGATGGCTCCGAGGGTAGCATGGCCGGGGCACGGGAGCGGCTCAAAGCCAGCCCGGCCAAGCAATGGCATGTGGCGGCACGGCCAACGACAGCAATGACCAGTGACGTGGGGAGCGGCGATGGGCGGCACAGAGAGGGACGACGCGCAAGGGAGGCGGCGACGCATGCACAGGGAAAGGGGAGGGAAAAAGGAGTCCTCACCGGTGAAAGATGGTAAATGATGCGGAAGAAGAAGGTGACGGGGCAACGATGACGGCAGTGACCCGGTGGGAGAGAAGGTGTGGACGGGCATTGGCGGCACCTATGGGAAAAGAAGAGGGGGATTAGAGGGGAAAAGGAGATGTGTGACGGGCGACATTGCTGGCCAAATGTGGGGAGAGTGAGAGACTCATCGACGGATGGCGGAAGAGGGTTTTCGACGAGAATCCAGTGGCAGGAGATGGCGGCCGAGGGGTGTCTCGGCCCCGCGAACACGGCGGCGACCCTAGCGACAGCTACGGTGGCCGGAGGCAGTGAAGTGGTGGTGGCGGTGGGTGCAACCGTGCGAGGGCGGTAGGAGGTGCAAGAGAGGATGGCGAGTGCGGAAAAAGAGGGAGAGCGAGCCGGGAATTGTTTAAATAGGCACGGCTCGGCGGATGGGGCTCCCCCAGAGACGGACGGCCACGACAGCAGTGGGTGCGGCGACATGGGCATGTGGAGCAGGGGAGAGGGGTGCGGGCGGTAGTTGCGGGCGCAGGGCGTGAGGAGAGGGGCGGCGCACGTGCAGGCAGGGCGCATGGAGTAGGGAGTGGACGGAGAGGGCGTCAGGGAGTGGGAGAGGTGGTTGCCCCCTCAATTTTCATCGGACGGAGGAGGGAGACCGACCCGACAGGCTAGGCCCCACCTGTTGGCATCCAAAGAAAGGGTGGCGCGACGGCTTGGGCGACTTGGCTCGGGCCCAACATGGGAGGCGCGCGCGGAGAGGTGTTGGGCCAAAAACGGCCCAACGACCAAGGAGGGAAAAACAAAGTGTTTTGGATTTTAATTAATTCCAACAATTGATTTTGAATTATTAAAATTATTTTCTTCGTTCTTAAAATTTCACTAAAATCCAGTTAATATATTTTAGCATGGGAAACTCAAGAAAAATTCCATCAAGCCGATTCCGATTATTAAATGAGATTATTAATTAGGTTTTAGCTCTAGGTTACTTTTAGACAATTTCTTCAAGTGATTTATTAAATAATTTAAGGCTATTGAAAGGGGAAACTTCAAGGTGTGACACCACGCCAAGTCTTGGATTCCATCGGCCAAAGCAGGGCCCTTTTTCCATCGAAACAAAGGATGTGTTCACGCCAATGCCTCCTCCGAACCGCCACATCACACAGCACCAAGTCCACCGTAGTCTATTCTCACGCGTCAACTACCCGAGTCGTGAGTCCACACCAAAAGGGTGAGCCACGTCCTCCGACGTTGTCGCACCGTGACCTCCATACCTCGTCCTATGGCCGTCGTCGTCAACGCACCATGCCGACAAAGGCATGTGCCTCACTGTCTGCCCGTCGCATGTTGCGCCACCCTGTTGCCCACTGAACCGAGGAGAGCCGCTACTCCCTTCGGACCTCCGTGAGGTCAACTCTCCCCACGTGCAGCCATGGTGTCCTCGACTATCCCTTGGTCCAACGTCATCGTCGCCTCTCTACCACCCCGACTATAAAGCCAGCACACTATGCCACCTACCTTCTCCATCCCGTCCCATCAAAGCGGCCATTGATCTCCTCTGTCCTACCTCCACCTGCCAAGCCGCTTCACTCCCAACTCCGAGCCACCATGGCAACATCGTTCCCTCGCCACCACCATGCTCTACCTTAGCCACCACCCTTCTATTCTGCTCCAATTCACTACCTCCAGCCCCTAACCGACCCAGCCACCACCACCACCAAGTTCGTCATCCCAGTGCGACTCCATTCCACCCCTTCCCGAGCCCGAACCATCGATGAGGCTGTTTTCCCCAAATCGGCCCCACTGCCGTTTGCCATTACCAAGCTCGAGTCGTGACTGGTTGCCGCAATCCTTCCTCTCCGATGAGATCCCCCTCTCTGAATTCCTCCTTCCTCCCTCCTCTTTATCACCACCGCCCTAGCAGAACCGTCCCTTTCCCAAATCCATCGTTCCAATGGTTGTCAGCGATGACCTCATGACGTCGTCCCGTGCCACCACTCTCAAGCGCTCGTCGCCAGCCGTCATCATGCACCATATTCCCCATCCGAGCCATCAAACAGAGTCGACATCCTCCACTCGTCCTCCCTCCATCCTTTTCCCCTCCCGAGCCACCATCATTTGCCTGTTCCGCCACCTCCACCGCCGGCCATTGATCGGCCTTGGGGTCAACCGAGCCCTGTCCATGCCGACGTGGCGACGCCACCTCGTACACGTGGGTTCGTCTTGACCCTGTAACCCCTTAGTTAGCCTGGCTAAATAGGCCGGCCTATGTGACCCAATATCCATGCCCTGTTCTGCTTAGCCCAACAGGCCAAAATCCCAAACTTATCCACCCAATAAAAAACAAAAGTCTATTTTACCTCCCTCATCCGACCTCCTCTCTTGGGCCTAAGCCACGATCAAATTCTTCTTCCCTAATTCATAGTCCATTTTACATCCCTCTCAGCCACTCAGCCCAAGGAATATTCTTATGAATATTTCTTTCTAATTTAAATAAATCCTTTTTGAAATTCTAGAGAATCCTTTAAACATTAAAAATTCATATCGCTTAAACTGTAAGTCCGATTGACTCTGTTCAACTTCCATAATTTTTTTATAAAATTGAGATCTATCCAATGGCACTACTAGTATATAATAAATATTATTTATTTGTAGGGTTTGTTTGATTTTTCTTATATTAATTATGTAGCGGATATTTCAAAAATTCACTACACGAAAGGATCATGAAGAACTAAAGATTAAGTCCTAGTAGTTGCATTATTTTCAATAGGATATTTTGATTCCTGATCACTGTCGCTCCACCAATGAGGTACTTCGGTATGCATGTCCTTCAGGCATGTGTATCGGTCAGCCCGTGCACTTCACTATTATATGTCGAGTTTGGAAAAAATGGGTTGGAAATGGTTTGAGAAAACATGATACTTGGTATCGTTGGATTGAAAAGGAAAACAATTTGTGAAAGTCGCGATGCGAGGTTTTGCCTGTGTAGTGCAACCTCGAATTCGCATGTAAGGATCGATTCCTTTGGGAATTCCATCCAAGCATCTTATAGTGCGACCACACGGGGATTCTAGGACAACCCTGGAAAAGTAAATCATTGATTCATGTCTATCTTTTATGCCAGTAGTTGTGAAACGCCGGGGATGTAGGAGACGAAGTTATGGATCAAGTTTTGCAAAACCTAAAATATAGCCTCTATACGTGGCACATGGTACCAGACAAGTAGGAGTAGGAGACATCACCGGTGTTCCTAAGTAGAGGAGGGCATTGGCATGCCTGATGCTTGGTTTGTTGGAGCAGCCCAACTATGTGGCATGGGGTATTCAGGGGTTAGCATTGGAAAGGCCTTGTCACGAACTTCTGATGTCGGCGGGTGTTGGTGTAAGCTTCTGTCGTGTGGGTAAAGCATACAACCTCTGTAGAGTTTAGCTAAACTATTCAAACAGTCGTGCCCATGGTCAAGGGCGAAGTGAGGTGATTCTCTTAGTGTAGATTTGTTTGCCCGTGCTTTGTGAAATTGGTTTGTGGGATGGGAATCATTGCTAGAGTTGGTTTGAGTGATTAACGGATAAACTAGGTGGTTTGAAACGGGCCTGTGTGACCCGAGATGTCAGAATGACATCATAGAGTAGGCTTCTCGAGTGGAAGCAGAGTGGGCTTGAATATGGACGGCCTTGGGAGAGCCAAGGTACAAGATGTGTTGAGCAGGTGTCTGAGATGATGTTAAACGAGGATAAACTGGTAAGAGATGTTTGAAACTAATAGAGGAAAAGAGAATAAAATGAATATAACTAAAATCTTGCTTACCCACTTGAGTTGTTGCAAAGCATCTCGCGGCCGGATTAAGACGATAAGTCTCCTTCCAAATGGTTGTAAAAACCTCACATGTAGAAGTTTGAAAGGTGTTTTGAAATAAATGATTTGCAAAGTAAACCTAACCTTCCTTTGAAGCTTGCATTATTCACATTTTCGAGTGGCTTGCGGAGTACGAAAGTACTCACCCTCCTATTGTTGTTGTTTTTTCTCTTTCTAAGTTCAAGTTGATGAAGATGAAGGATAGGTTTCGTCCCTAAACCCAAGCCGCTACTTGTTGATTGGTGTTCTAGCTATGTGAGGTTCCGCTGTTGCTGTTTCTGGATGAAGGTTGCTACTTAGGGATTATCCGAGGTTATAACATAAAGGTATAAATTTATTATAGCATTGCAATGATTCATCATGTTACCGCGTGTACCAGCACTTATTTTCTATGAATGGTACTGGCAAACGCGGTTCCGTAGGAGACGGTTTGCCGTTCTCCCGTGGTGCTCCCTCCTTGGCATTGTTTGTATGACGGTGCCAGAGTAGGGTGTGACACAGGGGAATGATAAGGTTCGATCTTTCAAAATCCTAAGACAATCAGATAGCTATTTAACAAATTTTAAGTAAAATCATATATAAAAATAGATAATTTTGTATGAAAATTAGCCGCGTAATTGTGCGGGCCACTGAGCTAGTTGAACGTAAGATCAAGTTTTATAACTACCACCCCTAATTTCATGCATGCCATACACCAACAAATTAAGAGGTAACATGTATAATAGGTTACCTCTACCACACAATCTCCAATATCTTTAACACTCTCATATATTTATTAGAGCATCCCCAACAGGATCTCATAAGATAATTTCCAAAAAAAGAGTATTTAGGAAATCCTCCAAATATTTAGAGCATGAAATTAAAATTGTACACGGCAAATTCTCTAGAAACATCCCTATTTGATAATTAACTGGGTGTTGACGAGAAATCTCTCTCACGCGCTGGCCTGGGAGATCTGCCTGACTCCAGTGCAAGTCCTTCTCAGCTGCCTACGATGTGCAGGGCATGCCAGTTGATTTGATCTGTCAATCAACAAGAAAAACGAAAGAATATGTGTTACGTGTTAGGTTAGATCCCCACGGGATCGGCTAAGGGAATCCATGAACATATATATACTATTCTAAACCATATTTAAGCCAAGTGACTGGAATGGATCGGCTATACCGAGACAGCATCAGCCGCTTAACCTAAACATAACAAAGAATAATAAATATACGGATCGATAACCTAGCCGATACTGGAAAGCTAACAATGAATCGGCTAGTACTCTGATGAATCTTATAAGAAGATAATGCTCCTGAATCAAATGCACAACCCGAAAATCGGCCATCTTTCAAGTAGCATTTTACTTCGCACTCTTATCAATTAGTACTTTTCCTTTCCCCGAACCGTAATACGCAACCGTTCTTGATTAGCGCCTTTCTCCTCTTTTCTGAACTGTAGCACCTGTCACATCAAGTACTTATCCCCAATCTGATACAAGCGGAGAAGCACTTTCTCGGCCCTATCGGCAACACAGATCCAGCCGATATCATCATAGCCGAAACTAACCGTATCCCTTTCAACACTGCCAAGCCGTCCCTCGCCCATTGGAATGGAACATTCAAGTCCTGGCCGACCACCGATGCCGCCTGGGTCGAGTGGTACAAGAGGGTGCGGTCGGCTAAGTACACTCAGTGGGAAGAAAAAGGGCTTGCTCAATGCCTGGAACTGTCCATTGCTAGCATGGAAAAAGACAAACTGCTCTTGTCGGCTGCAACCTACTTTTGGAATGATAGTTTCAATGCCTTCATCTTTCGGCAAGGGCTGATGACCATCACACTGGCCGACGTATACATGACAACTGGACTGGACATCAAATCGTCGGCTGATCCTAGCACCCTGAACCGGAAAGGCCAACATCAGTTCAAAACCAAGGCCATCGGCGGGTGGAGCAGCTTTATTGCCCAAAACATGAAGGAAGGGACAGTCGGCCATAGGGAGCACACTGCATTCCTAATGATGGGGCTCGAGAAGTTTGTGTTCTGCGAATCAAGCTGCGGGCCGACCGCCAATTGGGAAATTGTGGCCGAATTTCTGGCCGATGGGGGAAAACTTGCGCTGGGGAAATACCTCCTCGGCTACTTGTATCAAATGTTGCATCAGGCTGCCGCGAAGATAGTCGCCAACGCTCCAATCAACACCGGTGGCCCCTGGTGGTTCCTTAAAATCTGGTTGGTGCTGGCGACCCAGAAGATAGCCGGTCGGCCCCGTCTGACAGAAGTCGGATTCCCCAGGCTGGAGCCGATTGAAGACGACGAAGGTAACCAGATCACCACCAGGAGATGCATGAACTATGGAGAGGCAGCCGCCGCCCATGAAGGCTCAAAGCAATCAGCCGAGCTGCTGGCCGAATGGTTCATAGCCCTTTATGATGGGCTGTCTCGCGATAACCGCACCTGGTACTTTTACCAGGACCGGGGAATGTTTGAGTTGCTGGCCGATTTCAATTGGGACGACCTCAACTCAGCCGACAACCCAAGGTGCAGGGAACTGTTCGTCGCCACTCTGTCTCCCTGCATCTTGCCGACTGGGATTCACCAAGGCCGATCAGTGGCCAAAAGCTACGAATTCTACTACCCAGTGTCGACGGCGAGGCAGCTCTCTCTCGGGCAGCTGCCCGTCAGCTTTTCTACGCTGATAAGATTGAAACGAGGGGGGCGGTCGGCCAGGACTTAATAATGAATCGGCTGCTGAACATAGCTGGCCCTCCCCTCGGTGACGTCGGCATGATAACATTGTCGATGAGGAGGAGCGCCGCTTACGACCGATGGTGGTCTGAAATTAAGCGCCATATCTTCCACCAACGGCCATCTTGCTACATCGACCTGCTTCTACCCAACGAGATCCCCTCGGTAAATTTTTGCTTCAGGCTCAAACAATTTTCTTCTTCCAATCATCGGCTGACACAGCCGATTAACGTTCGCCCTTTTGATTTTGCAGGAGACGGAGACGGAGCGACCGACGATGAGCGACTCCGGGCGCCCCATTGAATACAACTCAGGCGTCTTGGACGAGGGCGGCCTCGCTCCGTCGGTCATCGGCTGGGAGGCGCCGAAACTGGCGTCGCAGCTGCGAGGACAGGTGCTTCAGCCGATCGCACAGAAAAGAAAGACTGCACCGCCACCACGGTCATCGGCCGCGCCTGCCCCCAAGAGGCCAAAAAAGACAAAGCCAGCAGCGCCAGCCGATAGCCTCCCTTCTTTGGATCCGGCCGTCGCGCAATTCCTCAACACCGTCGCCAGTGAGGAAGTGTCGGCGGCTGTCGGGATGGCAGCCAAACCCGGGATTTCGAGTCCGGAGTCGGTCAATGCTCCAGCCGACGTTCCGCCAATCCCGAGTCCCCCAGCAAAACGTCGGCCGGTAAGCCTTCACTCCACCAGATTTGGCTTCATGATGATCACCTGTATCTGATCGAACTATTCCCTCTCAGGTCAAGAAATTGGCCGGTCGCACCTCACGCCCCGCGCCATCGGTAATCATCCTCTGCCACCTTACTTGTAGTAATCAATCGGCTCGCCCGCTAACTCTTTCTTCTGCAGCCCCCGCAGTCTCCGTCGGCTGCCCCCAGACGTCCAATGAGCATGTCGCGCCTGTCGAGGGTGGTGACGACAATGCCGGCGAAGAGGTCCCGACGACCGCGAGCGATGATCCGGCCGAACCAACAGCTCCAACCCCGGTGCCGACGGTAAGCCAACCAACTTTGGTGACCAGCTCTGTCGGCTCAATATTTCCTCGGTCATCTTCTTCTTTGCTGCAGAGCATAGCCGACCTCCTCAACTTTGACCTGTCGGAGTTCGAGGAGCCTGGCGACATCGGCGAGTAGGCGTTGGCGATGCCGGATGAGGATCTGAGGGCCACCTTAGCCGACATCGGCAATCGGCTGGAAGCCTCGCTGGACGCACTGGTGGTCGACAGTGGCTCAATTACACGTGTGATTCAGAGATATCCAAGACCAGCTGTCGAAAGCCCTAGCCGAAGCCATCGTGTCGGCGACCTTCATGGAAGCCCATCAGTTCAAGTACGAGCGGGCACGGTAGCGGATAATCGATCACCGCGAGAGTCAAGCGCGGTCGGCCACCATTCAGTCAACCAAGAGCGCTATAGAGAGTCGGAAGGCCGCCTTCGATCGCCTGAAGACCATGCCGGCGGCCAAGCTTGAGCAGCTCCTCGCTCGTCAAGATCAACTGATAGCCGATCTCGTCCAAATCACGAACGAGATAGATATCCACAAGGAGTACATGGCTGGCTTGCCGGCCAAGATCAAAGTTGAACGCCAGGGCATCAAGGCGGCCGTGGCTCATCTGCGCAACCTGGTGGGAAGCGTCCGACCAGTGGCGGGGTCTAAGACCGACGACGTTAGGGCCATCGAAGAGATAGACCAAATTAGACGAAAGGCGTTGTCGGCCATAGCCGATTTCCTGAAAAAATGAGATTGTAATATTCCGATCTTCTGAGATCGGCTAACACTTCTGTATCACACTTGTCATGCTTTTGTGGTGGTATTGGGCACTCATTTTACTCGTGCTTATACTCAGCTTCGAATCGCGTGTCATAATTTATCGATCTTCTGCCACTGTGCTCGTAGATATATGATCAGCTGTACTTTAGATAAGATTGTCCTTCGGCCGTGCGTGGCGTCTTGACTTGTTCACGTGAAATCGGCTCCAGCCGCTTGCATCGTTTCGCGTTGCCGACTCCGAGACCACACCACGACCGTTAGTGTTAGCATTCGAACATCGGTCTTATTGGCTATCGGCCGATAACATCCGAGTGCACCGCCGATTTGGTTTCGTAGTCCGACTCATCCGAATCTGTATTTCCAGAACCCGTGAGTTCTGGATGATAGGTATCCAGCCTTGCGCAGTCGCCAACCATTCAACGATTCTCAACGCCTTTAATGATGACCTCTTCGACTCTCGCGTCGGCAGCGACCTTTCACATCTGAAACCGCATCTTTCCTTTCTATAAATGGACTCCTTCGGGCCTTCCTGAATAACTCACAGCCGAAGAAGACACTCTCCAGGTGTACAACATCCGGATTTCCAAGCTTTCGGCAGGGCTTCCTATGGCTTCTTCGAGCTCGTCTATAAACCAGGTGATTCCCCAACTCATCCACTCTCGTCATTTCTTCTCCTTAAGTACTCAGGAGTGAACTTTCTCGCAGCCGCTCCATCCGCTTTGGGTGATCTTACCGATCATGGACACGCCGTACGAGCTAACGCCTAGCCAAGAACGGCAGGTGAGGACCAACCTGAAGCACTTTAGGGAGTTGGAGGCTCGTCACCCGGCGGCCAGGCCTCCCATCAACCTTGGTAGCATCCCGGCCGCTGCCCCTATGGCGTCTTCGACGCTCATGCGCCTCGACCGGCTAGAAGGAAGGCAAACACAACTTGCCAACGAACTGTTGACTACAACCACCGACGTAAGGGTCACTCGGCTAGAGTATATTATCTTGGATGCTTTAGAGGTGGAGACTGCGGAGACCACCGACCGAGCTCTGGCGGCCATCAGGGATTACCTAGGGAATATGTAATCAAAGACGGCTTTATGCCGATTATGAATAAAAATCGGCGAGCGTTGTAGCCTGACTTTGCATTGCAATTGGCCCGATTTTGCGATCCGATTTTGCGATCGGCTTGTGTATGTATATGCCCCCTAAGTTTTGTCGATAGCTTCGGTGTCGACAAAATTGTGAGTTCGAGCCGCTCGCGCATCCTGGCCGTTCTTATCGGTCAATCATGAGCCGGTCATAGGGCGCTTGGTAAAAAATGTTGTGAAAATGCCTAAAGGCGATGCCTCGTAAGACATCGGCTGTCGTAGATCGGCTGAAGTAGCTATAGCCGAATCATGAATTGATCCACACACTTGGGTAATATTGCTTTAAATATTTTCCATTAAGGGCCCTTCCGAATATCTCTCCGTCTAGTCCTTTTAGCATGTAAGCTCCTTTAGAGACGCATTTGTGGATCTTGAAAGGTCCTTCCCAATTTGGTGACCACTTGCCGAACTTGTTGTCTCTAGATCCGATCGGCAGTATAAGTTTCCAAACGAGCTTGCCTTCTTTAAAAGATTTAGGCACCACCTTTTTATTGTAATGTCTGGCTACTCGTTCTTTATCTTTTGTGACTTTTTCCAAGGCCTTCATCCTGGATAAAACTAGATCTTCCGACTCGTCCACCATTAGGTGATAATAATCGTCGGCTGTGAGTTGGTCCTGTAGCTGAATGCGCCTTGAGCCGACGACACTTTCCCATGGCAGCACTGCTTTGTGTCCATAGACCAGTTTGTACGGAGGAACTTGGATTGACCCGTGGCATGCCATCCGATATGCCCACAGTGACTCGGCTAATCAGCTGTGCCATTGTTTAGGATACTCAGAGATCTTTCTTTTAATCAACTTGATCAAACTTTTGTTTGAGGCCTCGGCTTGCCCGTTGCTTGTGCATAGTACGGCGAAGAATTAAGCAGCTTGATCCCCATGCCGTCGGCAAACTGAACAAATTCGTCCGATACAAAGATAGATCCCTGGTCTGTTGTTATTGTTTGCGGAACGCCAAAGCGGTAGATGATGTGTTCTTTGACAAACTCGATTGCGTCCTTAGAATCCACTTTTTTGAGGGGGATCGCCTTCACCCATTTTGTGAAATAATCCGTGGCTACCAGGATAAACTTATGTCCTTTGCTCGATGGTGGATTTATTTGGCCGATCATATCGACGCCCCATCCTCTGAACGGCCACGGCTTGATAATTGGATTCATGGCCGATGCTGGTGCCCGTTGTATAGTGCCAAACTTCTAGCAATCCTGGCATCCCTTGTAATACTTGAAACAATCTTCCAGCATTGTTGGCTAGAAGTACCCGGCTCGGCGAAGTAGCCATTTCATTTTGTGGGCCGATTGATGCGTGCCACAGATTCCTTCATGTACTTCCCCGATGGCTATTGTAGCCTGATCGGCTCCCAAACACTTGATTAGCACGCCATCAATCGTCCGATAGTATAGGTCTTCATCGAGCAATACGTATCGTAATGCCTTGTATCGTAGTTTCCTTGTGGCCGATTGAGAGGGGTTTTTGAGATAGTTGTAAATTTCAAACCTCCAATCATCGGCCGTAATGGTGGCCACGTCTGTGTCTACTTCTTTCAGCGTCGGCCGATAGCCTGATGCCCCTTGAGCCAGGTCATTGGCCTCTGTGTTCTGCTCTCTGGGGATATGCTTCAAAGTGACTAGCCGAAAACCATCCATTAATTCGTGGCATTGCCAATGATAGACCATCAGCGCGTCGTTCTTGCATTCATATTCTCCTGATAATTGGCTGATGACTAGTAACGAGTCTCCCATTATTTCGACCGCATCGGCTTCTACTTCCTTGAGTAGATGCAATCCTTTAAGGACGGCTTCGTATTTGGCTTGGTTGTTTGTAACGTGAGGATTGATGGCAAAAGCAAACTCGAAGCTTGCCCCCTGGGCGAAATAATGACCAAGCCGATGCCACAGCCTTTGGTGCAAACTGAGTCGTCGAACGTCAGAGTCCAAGGCATAATTTCCACTGAGCCGATTGAGTCGTTCCTGTGTTCCACAATGAAATCGGCTATGGCTTGCCCCTTGACTACCCATGGTGCCTAATACCTCAGATCGAACTCTGTTAGTGCGAAGATCCACTTTCCGATTCTCCCTTTGAGCACTGGAGCCGATAGCATATACTTAACTACATCCGCTTTGCAAATTACCGTGCACTCGTTGGACAGCAGATAGTGCCTTAACTTCGTACATAAAAATAGAGGCATAGGCATAACTTCTCCATGGGTGAATACCTTGTTTCTGCGTCTAGCAGCCGTCGACTGAGATAGAAAATGGCTTTTTCCTTGCCGTCGACCTCTTGGATTAGGACGGAGCCGATTGATTTGTCATCGGCTGATAGGTACAGCTTGAACGGTATTCCCTTTTGTGGAGGCATTAAAACTGGAGGGGAGCTTAGATAATCTTTTATGTTGTCTAATGCCTTCTGCTGCTCTGCCCCCCATGTGAAGGTCTGATCGGCTTTCAGCCGAAGCAGTGGTGTGAACGGCTCCATCTTTTCTGAGAGATTAGCTATGAACCGTCTGATGAAGTTTATCTTTCCAATCAATGACTAGAGCTGCTTTTTATCTTTCGGGGGTTGAATTATTTTGATAGCATTTATGCTCCTTGGTGTGACTTCAATCCCTCTTTCATGGACGAGAAATCCCAAGAATTGTCCGGCCGACACGCCGAACGTGCACTTAAGCCGATTCATCTTCAAACCGTACTTCATCGTCCGTTCTAACACTTGCCTCAGATCGGCTATGTGACCTTCTATCTCTCGGGATTTGACCACCACGTCGTCAATGTATATCTCCACCAGTGAGCCGATCATGTCGTGAAAGATGTAATTCATGGCCCGCTGATATGTTGCCCCAGCATTCTTCAAGCCGAGCGTCATTACCACCCATTCGTATAGGCCGATTGCGCCGGGACAACGAAAAGCAGTCTTGTGGATGTCCTCGTCGGCCATGAATATTTGGTTGTATCCTGCATTGCCATCCATGAAACTGATGATTTTGTGGCCTGAAGCAGCATCGACAAGCAGATCGGCTATTGGCATTGGGTATTCATCTTTGGGGGTTGCCTTATTTAGATCCCTGAAATCGATGCACACCCTAAGTTTATCATTTTTCTTTAACACCGGGACGATGTTCGAGACCCACTCGGCGTACCGACAAGGCCGAATGAATCCCGCGTTGTACAGCCAAGTGATTCGGCTTTAATTGTGTCGTACATATCGGCCTTAAACCTCCATGGAGGTTGTTTGAACGGCCAATAGCCTGCCTTAATCGGCAGTTGATGGACCACTATCGATCGACTGAGACCGGGCATCTCGAAATACTCCCAAGCAAAACAATCTTTATATTCTTTTAATAATTCAATAAGCTGGAATCTACAATGAGGAGACAGATTTTTGCTAATGTACGTCGGCCTTGGCTTATCACCAGAGCCGATGTCGATTTCCTCTAATTCGTCGGCCGACGTAAAGCCTTGCCCTAACTTGCCATCGTCTTCGCCTGCGGTGGCTACACCGAGAACGCTTGAGCCCTCCACCATGCCTTGTTCAAAGCAGCAGCTGCGACTCGTCGTTTCCGATGGGCTGTATCGTTGAATTGGACACATTTAGAAAATCGGCTTACCAGATTTTCCCAGATAAACAATCGATGCCTTCGATTTCCCAAAGTGGCAAATCGGCACTGACGATACTAACTGACCTGTCGACTGGTACGATCTCGATCTTGTCGCCATCCCATTGGATGAGGCTCTGGTGCACTGTAGAAGGGATGCAGCAATTCGCATGTATCCAGTCCCTTCCGAGCAGCAGGCTATAAGATCCCTTCCCGTCGATGACAAAGAACGTTGTGGGCACGGTTTTGTTGCCGATGTCAGTTCAACGTTGAGGACGCCCTTGGTTTTCGATGGGTTGCCGCCGAAGTCCTTGAGCACCATGTTGGTTTTTATCAGGTCTTCTGCTCCCTTGCCTAATTTCCTGAATGTCGCGTAAGGCATGAGGTTGACTGCAGCTCCTCCATCGACCAGCATTTTGGAAATCGGCTTGCCGTTGACAAATCCTTTAACGTACAACGGCTTTAAGTGCCGATCTTCGGTTCCTTCAGGCTTGTCGAAGACGGCATGGTCTGGTGAGATTGCTAGCTTTGCCAGGTCATCTTCGATGATGTCTGCATCGGCTTCGGGGGCGCCGAACTCGGCTGGCAACACGAAGACCATGTTAACCGATGCAGAAACTTTGCCTTTCCCTTTGGCTGCCCTCCTGGCTTGATCAGCTGGGCTTTCCTCGGCTTGCTCTTCATCGGCTATGGCAGCTTTCTTTTTAGGTACCCACTGCCTTTTGACTTTGCCCCGCCGACGGCGCTGCTCGTGGATCATTTGTTGCACTTCGTCTTCTCTCCCTTCACGCTTGAGCCGTTGAACCTTTCTTTTCTGCGTCTTTGTGAAGAGATCGGACGGGCACCATTGGGGATTGGCCGATTCCTCATCATCGGCCTCTTCGTCGTCGTGGTTGTTTCCATCACGGTTCTCGTCGATGAAGAAGTCCTAATGGATCGGACCGAGCCGATCATGGACAGGTCGCCGCCTTTGGTTTAGCTGGACAGCTCTGGGGACGAACCGAGCTGGACTTGCAGGCGACAAGCTTCCACGTCCGTCGTCGCGGCGATCATTACATGTTGGGCAATCATCCAATGTTGGTAGCCTCATGCCGGATTCCCAGCAGTACCTAAAAAAATCGCAATGCCATTGTGGATCGGCATTGTCGTGGTTTACCTCGTATCGTCGGCTCTGAGTATTCGGCTCGCGCCGACGAGGTGCTTCATCGTAAATTTCTTCATGCCAAGACCGGTATTGATGACGGTATCGGCTTCGTTCATGGATCGGCTGTCGGCCAGCCGATCTGATGACTGGGCGCACCATATTAATCCGCGCGGCGTGGCATCCAGTCTGGTCGCCTTCTGCCTTGGCCCCGATCGATGTATTGGCTAAGTCGTGCGCCATTCTGTTCTGTCGATCAGCTTGCCTGGGGCTGGCCTGGACCGTGTTGACCGGGAAGGGATTGTCGTCTACCTTCATCGACCGATTTGAGTAGGCGAACTTCAGCTTCTCGGCCTCGATTGCCAACTGGATTTGCTGTCTGAAGTCTTTGCAGTCATTGGTGGCGTGAGATGTGGAGTTGTGCCACTTGCAATACTTCTTCTTTTTCAATTCTTCGGCCGACGGGATCACATGATTTTTGGGTAGTTGAATATGTTTCTCCTTGAGTAGCAAATCAAAAATCTTGTCGGCCTTGGTGATGTCGAAGTCGTATCTTTCTTCCTTAGCCGTCTTCAGCAGCCATTGGCAGACGATGGCCTTTTTGTTCTTGGCCCATTCGGCTGCTGCTACTTTTGTTTCATCATCGTCGGACCCATCGTCTGAATCGACGATGACCTGGGTTATATTCTTGACGGCCTTCCTGGTGTCTTGGAAACGTTGTTCGTGGGCCGTCACCTTCTGCGCCAAGTGGGCTAGGCTGTCGAAGTCCTGCACAGAGAATCGCTCTTGGATTGGCGCGATTAAACCGTGAAAGGCCAGATCGGCCAGCTGGGCGTCCGATAGCACCAGGCTGTAACATCGGTTCCTCATCTCCCTAAAGCGTTGGATGTAGTCTTGGACCGACTCGTTGTGTTTCTGCCTGACGCTGGTGAGGTCCGACAACTTCATCTCGTGGTTGCCGAAGTAGAAATAGCTATGGAATTGTTTTTCAAGATCGGCCCAACTCTGAATTGAGTTGTAGGGCAATGAGGAGAACCAAGTAAAGGCCGATTCTGAAAGAGAAAGGGGGAACAACCGAACTCTCAAGGGGTCCATAGCCGATGCTTCACCGCATTGCGCCAAGAATCGGCTAACATGCTCGTAGGTGGAAACGTTGTCTTGTCCTGAGAATTTTGAGAAGTCCGGGATCTTGTATCGTTTGGGCAGCGGGATCCGCTCGAAATGTTTTGGATAGGGATACCAATACATATTCCCTGAATCTTTCAGTTTGAGACCGAATTGATCGCGCATGACATCTGCAATTAGATCGGCCCATGTCCGGTTGTCTTGTTGTATCGGCTCGTATGGGTCATACGGCGCGAGTGCTTGCCAATACAGCGGTGGTGGCGTCTGAGGCCTATAATGGTGATCTTGAAGGCCCCCTTGGTACTGGTAGCGATGGTCAACGGGAGGTGGCCGAGGCGCCGGTTGTGGCGTTGGTGGTTCTGGAAACAACTGTCGGCCACCGGCGTTGTGCCGTCTGTCTGGATCAATCGGCTCCGGTTGCCGATTGCCATTGAACATGTTATCGAGTTGACCATGGGGCAGCGGCTGTTGTCGGTTCAGTATAGTAATTGCTAGTCTTACAGCCGTCTCGCCTGGATTCGGCTGACCGACTCCTCCCGGCGGGCTTGGTTGTGCTATCAGTGGAAGCGGCCGATTCTGCGTGACCAGTGTCCTGTATCCAGGAAATTGGTCGTCTATGAAGTACGTCGGCCCTCGTTGCAGCTGATCGGCTATTTTGGCGTCGACCACAGTAGCAATCATGTTGTTAAGAGTGTTGACCAAGATGCTACTTTGGTTGACGAGCGCATGATGCACGGCCGAGTCAATCCGGTCTTGTAGAGAATATAATGTCGTGTCATCCTGCACCTGGATCGGCTCCTCCACCTTCTGTTTGCCTTTTGTATCACCAGAGGAGGATGCCTTAGTGTCATTCAGGCTGAACTTGTACTTCTGATGCACCATTCCGGATCTTGTTTGGGTGAAAATTGCAAATAGTTAGCCTGGAGCTCTTCCACCATCTTCTTATATTTGGCTTGCTATTCAGCTGATAACTGTGCCATCTTCACGGGGATGACGTTGTCCTGCGTGACGCCAGGGCTCTTGGAGTCGACCATCTTGCCGGCTGAGTCTATGCGTCCAAGCCGAGCCGACAAAGAAAGTCCCACCGGGCGTGCCAAGAAGCATGTTGACGAGAAATCTCTCTCACGCGCTGGCCTGGGAGATCTTCTTGACTCCAGTGCAAGTCCTTCTCAGCTGCCTAAGATGTGCAGGGCGTGCCAGTTGATTTGATCTGTCAATCAACAAGAAAAACGAAAGAATATGCGTTACGTGTTAGGTTAGATCCCCACGGGATCGGCGAAGGGAATCCATGAACATATATATATACTATTTTAAACCATATTTAAGCCAAGTGACTGGAATGGATCGGCTATACCGAGACAGCATCAGCCGTTTAACCTAAACACAACAAAGAATAATAAATATACGGATCGATAACCTAGCCGATACTGGAAAGCTAACAATGAATCGGCTAGTACTCCCATGAATCTTATAAGAAGATAATACTCCTGAATCAAATGCACAACCCGAAAATCGGCCATCGGCTGTTAGTGATAGGCCGATTTCGGCTGACAGCATCCAACAGGAAAGCGATCTTAACATAAGAGGCAGTCCTAATACAAATCTAATAATAAGCATATTAAAAAAACATATTAGGGCGGATAAGGCCGGCTGAAACCCCGGCATTGTCTCTAAATAACATAAATCTATCCGAACAGATCACTAGCAGTTCTAAGAACGACTTAATAGTTCAAACATGATGCAGCATTAAGTATAAAAAGAACAACCCGATCTGTTGCAGCCGATTTATATCTCTCAAGACGGTAGATATCGCATATAAACCAGCCAATCTCTAGATCTAGCCCTATTGGCTACAAGTTCTTGTTAGAACCGGCCAATAGCAGGATAGATAAAAACATTGATCTAATTTATATGCGCTATATGATAAATAACGCAGTATAAACTCCTGATTCTAATGTATCATTACGATGGAAGCACTAGAAACAGTAAATCATACCACTAATGACAAACATTTACCTGGATCTGGGGATCGAAACAATGCAGCCCGTAGCCAAACAAAGTGCTCGTCTAAAGAAAAGGTTGGCGATGCGCCGAAAGTTTGATTGAATGAATGTGTATCCCTTTACAGGGGTCTCGGGTCCTATTTATACCCAAGATACAATTATCTGTACAAACCCTGGACTCTATCTAAACTACTAATTAAAACACAATATTATCCCTAACAGGACCCATGTCGTGTTACGACTAACAGCTTAAACAAACTCCTAGATTACAGGTATAATTGCCGTTACAGGACTCTATCCATAAGTGGCAATATCATTTAACGCGTCATTAACAACCGAATCTTCTATTTATCTTCAAACTTCTGCATTAGACACGTCTTCATCTCTTCCGGGCTTAGAATCGGCTATCGGTTGCCCCTGTTCGATCCATCCTCAACCGATTAACCTCGCAGCCGATCACTCCTTCAGCCGATGCGATTCCTGTCTTCAGCCGATCCGATTCTACTTCACCTCTGCGGATTTAGGAACTCAATTACCAAATTTCAGTGTTAACATTGGGTCTCATAAACAGATTGGAAAATTCATGAGAAAAACAAAACGGAACAGAACTCACGAGAGATCAGGTGTGCGTGATCTTGCCGGTCTTCAGGCACGCGCCCTAGCTGTTCTGGTGCACATTGAACAGCCTGTGCGATTAACCTTGGCGATCAATTGAATTAGCGACCTGCTCTAGCAAGGCTCCGCGCAGTCTAGCTGGCGATGACGCACGCTCGGTAGGTCGGCGGTCTAGCTGGCGTGTGCAGAGATTGGAGATCGGCGACTGTCACAAGAAAATTCGAGAGCGGCGACGTGACTTGTTTACTCACTCCTATGTTCTACCTTCTTCCATTACTGACGCAGGTGTACAACCCAGCTATTTTGATTATTTCCTGCCGCTTCGCTCCTCACCGACCTCCTCACAGGCCCGGCCCCCTCCGCGTCCGTCGTCACCCTCCTCCAAGACAAGCCTCGCCGGCCGCCGTAGCTCCGATTGTCGCGCCGCTCCTCGTCGACATCCTCTTCGGCCCGGCCCCCTCCGCGAGCGCCCTCCTTTGCGAGTGCCCTCCCCCGCGACGCTGCGTTGGTCCACCCAGCACGTTCGACGCGTTGCCGCCGCCTCTGTTCCTCTGCGAGCACTGGAGTGATCTGTGCGGGAGATCGGATCTGCGCGCTGGAAATATTTCGTGGGAGAGTGGATCTGCGCGCATACTAGATTGTTTTGAGAACAGATCATCTCTTCTTAGTTTTGAGAATGAAAAAATGATTTTTGAGAACCTCTTTTTTTTAATCTATATAAAAATTCTATTAGAACAATCTTTTCGAATAAAATCTCAAAAAATAGGTTTAGAGAACAAGTTCCTGTTGGGATGCTTTTAAGCCTGTGTAAAGGTTATCCTTGCATGAAAGATGACTATTTTTTTCTTTTTTTTCTCTACCACTTTATTATCATCTTGAGGCTTATGTTTAAATGTCCGTACTACTTGCTCTAAGTAATTTTTAACGCATACTCATCGGAGTACCCGCTGTCCGCGGTACCTATCACTAACCATATTCTTGACCGGCCACGGGTGCGCAGAGGTGCACACATGCAAATTTACCCGCAGAACCACGCCGCAACACGTAGCGCGCGGCCAATCAAAAACCGCGTGCTGGAGGTTAAAACCGCTCGCGATCCAGCGAACCGCGGGGCGACGCGTAGCCCCGCGTCACGCGCGTACACAAGACGACGAGCCACCCGCGTAAAAACGACGGTACCATCTATCCCGATTAAAGGCGGTCAATTCGCTGCAGCTGGAGATAAGATCGCTTAGGAATTATAGCTAGGAACCAGCAGGGGTTATTATCGTGCGTGCTCCAAAGCCGAGATGTGATTAGCTCGCTTGCCTTGCCCGGTTGCCCCCGTCCCGTCCACGTCGTCGATCGATGGATCGATAGATCGCTACATCTACATGTGCCATCACCGCAACCATCCAAAACCGGGGAACCAGCCAAGCGACAGGGCCGAAAGGCGCCGAGCCGCATGCGCGCGCAGCCACCCCCGCGCCGACGTTTCGACCGATCGATCGCCCGTACGCGCTCGCTGCCTGCGAGCTTAATTAGCTTTCACCTTTATCTTTCGATCGCTCGCGAGGCGAGTAAGCGACCGCGACGGCTGTCCCGGCGAAACTGGGAGGCGGTTTCTCGCGCGGACGACTGGGGTGGCGCTGTTAGACGCTCGGAAAAGGGAAGGTCTCGCGACGAGTTGGACGTGTGGGCTTACACCAGTCACCGGGCGACCGATCGGTGGATCGAATGGACGGAGATCGTTGGTAGGATTAGTGCTGTTGTTACAGGGGCTCGCGGCCATGTTCCTGGGGAAGACATGGTCACATGGCACGATCGACAGGGACTGCAGGTAACTGCAGGTCTAGCTTTTAGCCTGACAAAAACTCGTCTACGTATATGCCCTTCAATGATCAATCCATATAATATATACGTGTTGCTAGCACATACATCATGCATATGTTTTTGAGTGATCGTGGATAGATGCTTTATTTCTCCCACCTGGTGAATCTATATGTAGCGTGTGTATAATATTATTTTCTTTTTAAAAAAGAATAAAGTGTATAATAGTGCGATATGATATGATTCATCCACTGTAAATTACTCGTACAGTAAGTTGTTTACACGTATACACTATGTAGCTGCAGTTCTATCAGCAAATTACTTCTACATATATACTAGGATATATATATATCAACTAGATAGTGAGCATGCATGATGCATGCCGGAAACTCCCAGGGGGGCTCTAGATGACTTTAGAAGGGCAACCCCAAAGGTTGCAAATTTATATATGATGGGATCATGATGAACAGTACAACTACTTTCTTGCATGCACTATATATGGTGCAGACGCATGAAGCTAACAAATATATATATGGTGCAAATTAACGCATGTGAAGGCAAAGCCATATGATCTACGTGTTTGCAGCTGCTTCTTCTCCTTATTCTGATCATGAGACCTAGCTGGTTAGGTCACTTACCTAGTTCGTACAGGTACGTACGTGCCCTAGGAGCAATGCGGCTATATATATATATATATATATATATATATTGCATGCATTAGTGTCGTTGTGTTCATGCAACTTCTCGATCAGTGCTCAATGAATGCGACTGCCACACACATTAGTGTAATTACTTAATTACTAGCAATGTTGTGCTACTACTTGAAAAGCCATGCATGTATGCGTGCGCACATAATTATATATGTGTATGCATAATGCCGGCACCTTTTATTCAGGGATCCCAATTCACCCTGGAGAGTTGGTACGTATGCTGGAAATTGCAGGCAGCGGCTGCTGCTGCTGACTCCGACGGCAACGAGGCGCCCATGATGGCATGGTGTTGTTGGTAGGTTGTACCCTGCACGGAGAGCGGATTGATAAACGCAGACATGGCGTTTGCGCCATTGGCGGCGTCGCCGGTGTCGATGGCCACGGCGCCAACCTCAGACAGGCTCCTGTCCTCCGTCGATGACAGCGACATGTCGCCGATGTCTCTGCTACTCCTGTTTAGCCCACCAGGAAATTCCTTGGCCCGTGGAAGAAATGCCTCGAACCAGTTGAATGGGGTTGGAGGCGGAGCAAGAAGCTGCTTGGTGGCGTCACTCGGGGTCGCCGCCCTGGCCGCCGCAGCGAGCTGGCTGAGAGAGCTGGCGCCGGTCGAGAGGCCGGCGGCGTCCTCCGCGGTGAGCAGGCCGTTGACGAGGAAGTTGTCTTCGTGGCTGTCTTGATGAAGCAGTGAACTGTAGTCGCCGCCGTGCGCTGCAACTCCTCCGGCGCCGTCTGAACCGGCCATGCCAACAGCAGCCGTGGCATGCTGCTGGGACGGCGCGTACGATGTCACGGCGTCCTCCATGGAGTCCTCGCATTCCATGCTCCTCTGCCCCGCTCCAACCTTGTTCGTCTTCTTATATATGCGGCACAGCACCCAGTCGTCCAGCTGAGACACTAATCAACTTGATCAGATTAATCGATCCTAGCTAGCTAGCTAGACTCCTATACCAAGACTGTCGCACACACAGACATGTAACTACGTACCCTGAGAGAGACGGCGCCCCTGCTGCCCCCGGTGATGGGCGGCGGCGGCCCTCTGGTCGTAGTAGCGACGGCAGAGGCGGCGGTAGCGGAGCTAGACGTATCCGTGAGGCGGTACTCGTGCATGATCCAGTTAGTCTTGACGCCCTTGGGTGGCTTGCCCCGGTAGAACACGAGCGCCTTCTTCACGCCGACCTTCTCTCGGCTGCTCCCCGACGCCATGATGGGCTTGTCGGTGCCGGTGGCCTTCCAGTACCCCGACGTCGCCGCCCGGTTCGGCCGCGCCCCGTTCGGGTACTTGCGGTCCCTCGGGCTGAAGAAATACCACTCCTGCTCCCCGAAGCTCGCCTTCTCTGATAAATACAAACCGAGTGCACGCATAACTAAACAAAACCAGATCGATCGAGCAAGCACTGTACATCCAAGCTAGCATGCTCGCATGCATGTGTGTAATGTTACGGGGAGATTTGGACTAATAATGTATAGGGCTGTAATAATCAATTCTTAATTTAGGATTGGAAGGGGTGTAAGTAAGTAAATCACGGACCAGGGAGCTCCCAGGGATCGAATTTGTAGAGATCGACCTCGGCGATGATGGTGACGGGGAGCGGCACGGAGGCGGCCTTCTTCTTGAGGTAGTGCACCACCAGCTCCTCGTCCGTCGGGTGGAACCGGAACCCGGGCGGCAGCTCCGGCGCCGAGCCTGGCTGCTGCCGCCCCCGCAGCACTCGCGGTGGCGCCGAGCCGGACGACGAGTCCGGGCTCTCCATGGCTCGATATCGATGGTAGCTAGATCACCTCCTCACTTTGCACACTCCACCAACACACGCTGTCTAGCTAGTTAGCTAGATCCCTCGTCCACCGGGCCGGGGTGTATATACAGCGCAACGGATCAAAGCTGTAGATGTGGTTTGTTGCGGTGTCGGTTAGGCGGCCGGGCAGGCAAGGCAGGCGAGCGATCTGCGCTGGGAATTTTGGACGGTTTCGGCCGCTCCATGCATACAAGGAAGCTGGCTAGCGAGCGGAGCGATATAGGAGGCGATGGATGAGGTGCGGGCTGGCAGTGGCAAGGCAGGCAGGGGGCGCGCGGTGTGGGGAGGCGCCGAAGGCATTGGCCCCGAGAAGTACGGCTCCGTTGTACCGAACGCGGGCGCCACGGGCCCGTGACGCCCGTCGCCGCTGGACACGTATGCCGCCGGCTGCTCCCCACCGCGTGTGGATCACCTCGCCTCCGGCCCCCGCCTCGCGCGCCCACGTCCGCCACCCATTTCCTGGGCTAAACACAGCCCGGCGAATGCTACCTCTTCCTCCATCTTTTCTGGCCCAGTTTGCACCGGCTTACTTGGGCTCATTTTGTGTCAGCCCGTTTAGGACACTGTCTCGCCGTGGAGAACGCGAAGCAGTTTGGGCCGTGGGCTGCGTGCATTTTCCGTGCCTTTTCTTTAGCGTTAGCGAGTCGAAGAGTAAAACTGTAAAAGTATACTACTGTTTTCTCTATGAGAAAGCACAACCTTTTGGACCTTGATTATTATCATTCCAGTTCTTTCTTCCTTTGTTTTTTTACTGAGACTGGTTGCATTTGCATACCAATAGAATGTTCTAGCTCAGCGATATGATATACCCGGGAGACACGGTACGGTTTAACGGAAGTATGACCCCAAATGCTGAAGTTTCACACACTGTAATGAGTGGGTTGGAATTTTGGAAAAATGTTGCTTCTGGATTTTTGGTTCTAGATAAGCAGGAGGAGTAAGAGCACGGGTAATTGTGGATCGATGAACTCCGGTCCAATCGATGCGAAGCGACACCGACAAAATGCACAAACTTGTTTACTGTATGCTTTCTGGAAATATGTACTACGTCGTACGTTCTTATAATCCTATGTTTTGTCCTTTTCCCTTTCAGAAAAGCATGTTTCAAAGCAAGTTCTATCCACCTTCATATAAAATAATTAAAATGATGAAACCTTTCCTATTCCTAAATTGCTCGCCGTCGCCGAGTTGAAGTTTGAATTTCTTTCGTTCCATTTCTGCTTAATTGGTCTTCCAAAGAAACTAAGTAAGGGTACTAATTATTATTACAACATTACCGTCATGAGTCCCTGATTGCTGGATAAGACCAGTTCTAGATGCAACATGAAAGAACCGTCGTAATTGGTAATTCAAAGCTAGCCCCATTAAATTCCATAGATTGGTGACCTGCAGTTGACTGCCGATGTCAAAATGTTTAATGTCTGTTGCAACAAGTACACGGACAACTAGAATATGATAATTAGCTGATCATGAAAAGAAAACGCAGAATGCCGTACACACATTAATGACTTGGCTGCATTTGGAGACATTCAGCAACTGCTGCATGCATCCCCTATTTTGGTTGACCTTTGATCCTGTCAAATCTTGATCGAGACGGACCTCCTCAGGAATTAAGAAGAAGATGGCCAACCCTGACTTATTTCTTTGAGGGTGTGTCGAGAGATTAGTCAAAATTTCCCCTTGAAGCTGCTGGCTGCGTGCTTGTTTTTTTTCCATGGCTGATAGAAATGTTCGCCGTGTCTGACCTATGAACATATCATCGACCGTCACCGACGTGGCTGTCGATCGAACTCCAGCGAATTGTCTCCCGTAAACTCGCATTGATGTTGAAGGAGATAGTGCTAGCAATCTCTGGATTGGATTAGTCAGAGGTCAGACAGCGGCAGCCAGTCCTTGCGATTTCTGTTGCTCCGTGGGAAATAGAAACAACAGATGGACTGAACCTACCGAGAAAATTCAGATGATTTGATCTTTCAGAAAAAAATCAGGATTCGACAGTTACCCGTTGAGCAGGGAATCGTATACTAGCAAGTGAGAATTATCTCACTTATAAGTCTGTATGTATAGATTTATTCTAGACTTTCTAATATTAGGATGGATCTAATTACACTTAAGATTATTATATTTTAGGACGAAAGGTGTAGAATCCAAGTATGAATTATCAGATATTAATTAATGAAATAGATCGATCATCAGTTTCCTGTTAGCTATCTCTGTCTTCGATTTGCTCTGCTCAGTTTGATTGGGTTTAGATAGCCAATAGCCGTCTACAAGTGGGCCGGAGGAACGGGAGCTTTTTCTGAGCCACATCAGATTGTCATTGTCAGAGCGAGCATGCTTGGAAATTAACTGGAACAGCGAATGGGTTCATACAAATTTCAATGGCGTGTTCTCGTCGCATACATCATGCAAACTACAGTAAAAAAATCTTGCACTTAGTTTTTTTAGATGGTTCTTTAGGTGGAACGAGACAATGCAGGCTTTAGTTGCAAGTAAATTCTTCTCAACTTCATCGTGCATGCCGCTACATTAGTCAGGACCGCGTCATATGTTGCCTGCCTTGTCAGTTAAGTTGTCTTACTGCCCCGTTTTTCTCGTACCAGACCGGGTTACATTTCACACAAGTGCAACCACTTTCTGCTGCCGATCAGCACTAATATACTACTGAACATTTGTAGACTAGATCATGGAAAAAACTGTGGGCATGCAATGCAAGTCCTTTCAGAAGCACAGTTAAATTTTAACCTTTCCTACTGCACTACTATTACATTTCCATATCCAAATAGAAAATTACGAACTGTACTTCGCCTCTTCAGCTTCAAGTACGGAGCAGTACAAAGATCAAATTAAGCAGCCACCGTCAGTCACTCTGACAAGGTGGGGATCACCAGCATGCAGAAGCTGCCCGACGAGTTCTTAACAGCGTAAGCTTAGACCCGTTCTGTCGGGCCGGGGCTCGGACAACGCTGTCAAACGCACACGATTAGTCCTTGTCGTCAGTTCCTGAACACAGACCACACAACACAGCGAGGAATAATCGTCAAAACGTCAAGCAGACGGCCTGCACGCACGCACGCACCGACGCACGCGCACACCGGCGCCGCGGGGGGTGGAGACAAACCGGTGCCTGTCACCTACAGAGAAATCCGGAAAAAATCCTGGCCGTGAGGCGATCGGCGATCGAGGCGCGAACGTATACGTATCTGTGCAGTGCATGGCAGCGAGAGACAGGTAGGTATACAGTAGGATGCATGGATGGATCGGTGGTGCTGGCGCCGGAGGCGTCGTCGTCGTTGTCAGAGATCGACGCTTACCGGGACACGCACGGGGGGAGAAGGCGAGCGAGAAGGCGTCAATGCTCTGCATCTAGCACGAGATAAACGCGCGTAGCAGTACGTGGTATCCGACTCCCACTCTCGGTAGCGCGCACGCGCCAAACAGGGATCGAGCTGCCTGGGCGGTGAAACGCACGTACGTGCTGAAGATGACGCGGCGGATAGGGCGTCGAACAGAACAGCTCTCGAGATCTGAATCTCTCTGATCCGGGATCCACGACCGCGACTCGGTCGTACGACGGTACGAGGAATCAGCGAGGAGCCGAGGAATGTTGTGTTATTCTCCCGTCGGTTTTATTTTTTACAGTTTTTGTTGGTCTTGGCGCGAGATTGTGTGTGCACGGTAGGGTTCGATACGTTGCTGCAGGTTTCCTGGAGAAAACAGGGGAGACGTGGTTCGACGGAGGAGTTGGAGATCGATCGGTGCACGTCGCGTGGACCGCAGACAGTGCCGTGCGAGACCTCCTGTCGCTTCGCCTCGGGTCATGCTGTGCCAGCATGCGGCACCAACCGCGTGCCAGTAGCTCCAGGCCGCCCCGCACGTGATCGACAACTGGTGCCACTTTGCTCTCACGCACCGTATAGGCCATGCGTACAGTCGCAACTGTGACGGCTTCATTGATTACGTGCTTCGCAATTCGCATACCATATGACTTCCATTTTCAGGGTTTTTTTATTTGGAGGATAAAAATAGAAATTTTGGCTATGGAAAAAAATCTTATGGATGCCTATGAAATAAAGAATTGAATACTATCTTATCCTTTAAAAATTCTATGGAATGAATAATCCTATACAAGTTTTGAAGAAAATTTAACAAGAGCTTCACCCTCTTGAAAAATTTTCTTTGAGTCATTATCTCACATTCGATTCTTATGTTTTTTCATGGTCCAATCAAATAATTATTATTGTATTTTTCTATATTTTATAATCCTTTTTACTTATATTACTATCAGAATCCTATGTTTTTTTTATTTTTTTCTCATTCCAACGATTAAAAAAATTCCTTAATCGCTAGTCACACGATATCATTTATATTTAATATTTTTAGCCACTTCTTACTTTAATAAAATAACAAATATTTTAAAACGTGCCATCTTATCGAAGTTATCATCATCCCTTATATGGAGGTTACAGTTTCCAAGTGGAAACATTGAGGAATTATATGGAGGTTACATGCATGTACCGTTGACTTTATGACCAAGAAACTATTGTTTCTACTTTTTTATCTTGGTCATCGTCACTCATGCGGAAGTTGGGTTTTGAGAGAGAATGCATTATGAAATTAGATGGTTGATTTTTTTATCTATTTGCCACTACCTTTTCGACCATCAGATTCATGTTTAGCAATCTCTTTTCTATAATCGATCATCGTCACATGTAACTTTTGAAGTCGAAACTAGATGGCTGATTTTTTAGAGAGAATCTACTCTGACCACTAAGTTTGTCCCACTTTAACGATCTGTCATTGACATTATTCTTTTGTATAATATATCGATGAGCTTATCAATTCTTCTATAATATATCATTAGGCTGGGTCTTGTTTTCAAAACTATCAAAAATACCCTTACAGACATACAAGATTAATAATTGATTTATCTTATCGAAGTTTTAAAAAATATGAATTTTTATGTAGCCTATTTACACAATTTGTAAGCTTGTGTATAAGTTTCAAGATTTTTATATTTTTATATTTATATAAAATATAATTTATCTGTTATATACTATATAGAATATTTCTATATTTTTTGCGTTGTTGTTTTTAATGTAAATCATCTTTATTATTCTACACAAAATATTTTTGTTGTATTATCTTTTGCATAAAAAATTTCTCTCTCATATACCAAACAGAAATAACTTTTTAAAAAATAAAAATACAAAAAAACTTAAAACTTATATACAAACTCCTAAGTTGTGTAAGAAGGCTAATTTTTTTAACTTCTAATTGGATAAAACCATTGTTAACCTTGTATATCTTTAAGGGGATTTTGAGTATTTTGGAAACAAATTCAACTCAATGACATGTGTTGTAGAACAATTAATAAACTTGTCGGTATATTACAGAAATAGGCAATGTCAATAGTAAATCATTTAGCTGAGATAAACTCAGTGGCATAGAATGGATTCTCTCTTTTTCTTATCTGCCATTGCCTTTTCGAGCAACAGTTGTATGTTTAGCAATCTACTTTCTATAACTCTTCACCATCTCTCAGGTGGAAGTTGTAGTTTTTGAAGTCGAAACATTAAGAAATTGGGTGGCTGATTTTTTTCTTACCTATGTAACATTGCCTTTTTGAAGTTGTAGTTTTTGAAGTCGAAACATTAAGAAATTGGGTGGCTGATTTTTTTCTTACCTATGTAACATTGCCTTTTTACCAACAGGTTAGTGTTTCTACCTTTTATGTCAGATCACCGTCATTTATATGTAAGTTCTAGTTTTTAAGTGAAAAAAGAAATAATTAGGCGGCTGATATTTTCTCTTTTCTATGGCGTCATTGCCTTTTTTTAATGTTTAGCAGTCTTCTTCTTTCATCTATAATCGTCGTCACTTATGTGGATATTACAATTTTTGAAGTGAAAACATTAAGAAATTTAGGTGGGTGATTTTTTCTTATCTACGTGCCATGCCTTGTCAACCAACATATTAATGTGTAGCAACACTCACATACTTTGCCAGGTGAAAGAGAAAAAGAGTTATACCAACTTAAAACAAAGTATATTGCAGTTCGGCAAATATCTACAAGTATAAAAGATATCTAATCTACAAAAACATTCATAAAAAGACATCTAGGTTAATCCCATACACGTAAAAATCCACATTAAACTTAAAAGTTGCACTAAAACACTATCAAATTTGAAATACAGGTTTATGCATGTTATCTGCACTACAAATTAAACAGGAGTGTTTTTCTAAAGATAACTTCTATATCATGCATTCCTATTAGTAATAGCCCATTCTTTGACTGCCAAGTGCAAACTGAAATATTGGAATAGTGTCAACCATTCAGGGCATGCGTGGACTATTCCAAATCCAATACTGGCCATTCAACAGTCTTTGCACGGTTCTACTAAAATTTAAAGCACCTAGGGGGTGACCATAGTTATGCATCTAAGGAACAAAATCTAATCTTATAATTAGGGCAAGAATTCTCCAGTGAAATTCAAGCATTGGTCTTAATTCCATGGTCTAAAGAAAGTATGGATTTTAAAATGTGACTCATTTGCTTTCTTCTAAATTAAGATCCAAAGGTATATTATGAAACCATGTGTAGCGGTGAACCGCGTGGAGTAAAAAAAAGCTTGGGTCAATTCCTTTCCATCGTGTCTCTGCTTTTCCTCTATTACATTCTCCTTCTCTCTTTGACTTACACTTATTAAACAAGTATGAGGAGAGAAGGGAGTGCATAAGGTATTAGGCAAAGGGAGAGAAAAGCCACCGTGAGTTCCATGAGGGGTGCCCTTGTGTGGAGGAATAACGTATTTAGGAAGCAAGCATGGGAGAGAGTACCATTCTTTCAAATTTTCTAATTAAAGGCTGCTTTGGAACACATAAATTTTACATGATTTTTATAGGTATCAGTTCAATACCCAAACACATATTAAAAAAATAAAATTTCGTCGAAGTTATTTTAGATTGCTTAACAGAGATTAAGGTTTGAGAAGAAAATATACGAGAAGAATAGACTACAGTGCCTGCTCCTAATTAAATGATATGTGGTTGGGAGTGAAAAGGTGGTTAGTTCAATTCCCGAAGAAAATGTTAAAAAATTTCGTCAAAGTCATTTAGATTGTTTAACAGAGATTAAGGTTTGAGAAAAAAAGTATGAGAAGAAAAGACTATAGTGCCTGCTCCTAATTAAATGATACGTGGTTGGGAGTGAAAAGGTGGTTAGAGGTTGAATGGAGAGTGGTAAGTAATATTCTATAGTGATACTTTTTATGGGACATTTTTTAATCCTAAATTATTGTTATACTACCCCATCCCTAAATATAATAACAACAACTTTTGATCCATGTACATAGTCAAAAATTACTATATTTTAGCATAAAGTAAGTATTTTTATGGACAAAAGTAGCATTTAGTTAGTTTTGTTTTTTTACCAAAATGATATGGAAATGCACCATACATTAATTGCAACCCATGATGAAGGTTTTACTCTTTAGAATATATATACACACACATATATACACTAGACACTAGGGATGATGGTGGTTCTGTCATCACTGCTACTTTCACACCTTTTCTAAATTAGATCCTGATATTATATTATACAATGGTCTAATATACATTTGAATAAAGTGAATACAATATATTCAAATAAAAAAACAAATAATACTTAGCATATTATTTTATTTTACCCATAAGAAAGTATGGCATTTTGCTATATATGTGTATTTTATATATATATATATATATATATATATATATATATATATGCAACCTAGATTGACTACTGGTGAACTGACCTGACCTGATATTACTGCCTTCTATGTTTAATTTTTTTAGTGAAAAAGTGGAATATATCGGGGAATCAATTTGAACCAGTGGCGGAGGTAGGGGTATGCCGGGTGGGCCCCGGCATACCCCGGTCCGCGCGTAAGTATATATATATATATATGGCACGTATCTTTTCGCCTTGTCGTCTCGAAACTCGAAAGTCGAAACTCGGAAATAGTAAAAGACGAGAACCGTCGCCGAATGCTTGAACCAGTGTTACCGAACCTGTGCGCCGGCCGCTACCCGCACCCTCGCGCCACCCGTGTTCACGCCTGCACGCCGCCTGTGCACCGGTAGCCGACCACTCGTGCGCCAGGCCGCCAAATAAATTAAGACATTCATGTTCATTCGAAAGTGTCGAATAAATTAGTCAAAAAAATATCATTATAAGTCTCTGGTATTTTTTTATACATATATTTTTAATTATCAGTATGATGTTTAAACTATTTATATTATAGTTAATGGATTGTTTTTATTTAATCTAAAATTTAAAGTATCGTGTTATTTATTATATATATACCTAATCACATTGTTAATTTTATAATTATTACCAAAATATTGTGTTAAATTTTTTTAGCGGCATACCCTAAGCTAAAGTTCTAGATTCACCACTGATTTGAACCTAAGCTAGTGGACATGAGTATGCAGTTCTCCTTGCAAATATAGGGGAAATAATCTACTACCAGACTACCAGTGAATTAACAGCATTAATTAATGCAGTAAAACATGGCATATTAGCAGAAGTACGTCTATTGCTCCATGGAAGAAAGGTTGCGTGGTTAAATTCTCAGGGCATCACCTTGTGCTACTTGACTTAATAACTGAACTTATGTTCCTTTTTTATACTCCGTACAGCGTTGACCACGCATGCACAGTACATGCACAAGAATTTTCAAGAGCTTTGCATATTTTCTCATGTACGTAGATATATAGAATTAATCTGACGCAAAGTAAATAAATAATACCTTCGGTCGTAAAATCATACTTTTGAAATTTTGACTATTTATAATTTTTCTAAAAATAAAAAAGATACGAGCATTTTACATTTTCTTTTATAAAAAAATACTATCATAATATCATATATATAGTTATTTTCCCATAAAAATTATTAGATTTATAAATTTATTTAAATACAAAATTGATCAAAGTTAATTTTAAAGATTGACCCAAACATCTCTGGAATACTATTTATGAGTGGCGTACAAGTGTCTGTTCTGTTAAAAAAAAGATATGAAGCTAGAGAGCAATGCAGCAGAGGCTGTAGGTTGCAGCTGAAAGTATTGCATGCTACGTGCAGGAAAATCAAAGTGAAGAAATTGAAATGTGAACCCTACTACTCGTTCAAAACGACCATATCCATGCATACATGAACGCTTGAATAAATACCAGTAGACAAAAAACAGCGAAGACATCAATAAAGGCGGGAGACAGAGATGTTTGAATTAATCCAGTCCTGCCATGCATGCAAAGAGTGGCAGACTGTTAAAACCCTCATCGATCTTTATTTTTAATTTATTCGTGTAATCATGTAGTACATATATATACACATATGACTGTAATTATTTGCAAAACCCTCATGCACATGTTCTTGCATGGACTGCCTAGGTGCTAGTCAGTGCTGCATTACTTATTTTTATGTAGTAACAATTTAATCCTGATTAATTTATTTACCCCAAAAAACAACTAACTTAAAAAAAATGAATGAATCATCCAAGTTAAAGGTTATTTTGTTAAATTGCCCCTTTTTTCTTCTTAGTCTCCTCCTCTGAATTGTACATGGTGAAGCCGATGAACCATTCAAAATTTACAGCCTGGACATGATCATCTGTCTTCCTTGCGTGACCTCATGCTTGTCTATGTTCTCCAGAACTGCGGTGGCCGCCGATGTTACCAACTCTGCAAGATCTCTGTAGAGGCAGATCACCATTGCAAATGCGTCAGTTGCATTCTTAATCAAACGAGCAGCTAACCGAGCTTAGCTACTACGAGAATATAATGGCGCCAAATGGCAGCATTAACGTACCCTGTGGCTGGGTCGTAGGTGAGGCCGACGGTGTTCTTGACCTCCCGGAGCGCGAACTTGAAGCGTTCAATGTCGCGGGGATGGTGAGCGACGGACTCGACGACGGCCTGCGGGAGGACGAGATCCGAGGGCTTGATGTCGTAAAACACAGGGATGATCTTCTTCCGTGACTCGACGAGGAGCGCCAGCTCGCGTAGGCAATACTCGGAGTCGCAGTAGTGCGGCGAGAAGATTGCGACGGCAACGCTGCACTCGCTGATCGCCTCGCCGATCCGCTCCTCGAGGCGATCGCCGGGGCGCATTGACTGGTTGTCAAGGAAAGCGCGAACGCCGCCGGCTACGAGGCGGTCGTAGAGCAGCCGCGCCACCGTCCTCTTGGTGTCCACGCCCCTGTGGTTGATGAAAACGTCGTAGGGCGCCTGCCCCTGCGCCTCCTCCTCGTCGTAGTACTCCACCCGTCTCGCCACCGCCGCCTTCTGCTTCTTCCCCCTGCTGCTGCTGGCAACTCCAGCCACTGCCGCCTCCGCCGACGCGTTTAGCCGCGACGCGATGGTGCACCGGCGGCCGCGAGAAAGTCCAGAAGACGACATGATCAACGATCTAGCGAGGTTGTGATGCAGGATGCCTCAGATTAACGGCAGAACGGACACGCAGGACGTTCTCTGTAGCTAACTGAGCTACGGTCGATCGAGATGTCTGTAAAACAATTTGCGTGGAAGCAGTAAACGCAACAAAATTGAGATCGCTACGAGAGTTAGTTTGTGATATGGCTGTTGGATCAGGGGTTAGGCGCATGCGTTTATATAGGCTTTGGGATCGGCGACGGGGATTATATGGTCGCATCTCGCGCATGAGAACATTTTAATGCATGACATAATGTATTAATAAGCCAACAAGTCGTCAGTCCACCGTTCAATCTATCCCGTGGATTGTGCTAGGAAAAAATATTTTATGCTCGTGGCAATAAGACGATCATATAATTGTTATGTTTTCGGTCCCCTATAATACAGCAGATATTAATTTCTGCATGAATTCAAACCAAATATTAAACAATCCAAAAAGGGATTTGCTACTTTGGTTTGCTCTCCTCTCCAAGCAAAGAGCGCGCGGATATGATTTTCCTCCTGCTTGAATTCAAAAGGGCTGAATTTTCCTCGCTCGAGCGTGCACATATACACGTTGTCCATATCCGTTGCGTTAGCAGTATTTTTAGGCAGCGAGACTCTCTGGGCAGAAGATTGGCGGAAATCTGAGGCCGGCGAGGAACCGTTCAAGAACTTGAACGACGGGCTGATGAATCGAGAGGAGATCAGGCCGGAAGCAGGAGTATTACTACTACTACAACGTTGAGGAGGTGACGTCAGGGAGGTGATGACGTCATAGTTGGACTGCCTGCCCCCTCTCAGGTAAGTGTCTGCGCCCCGGTTTTGATTTTTTGATGCATTCAAAGTTCTACGGACAGGGCTGGCTGCCGCCTGCGCCTCATTGCACGTCCAAATTGGTCGCTGTAAAATTAAAAAGGTGAACTTAATTTAACCGCTCCAATCGTCAAGTTGAATGAAACCCACGAAGATTAATTCGTGTTTCGGGTGTACGTACGTCTAATTGATACTAGTAGTTTATTAATTTGAAGGAAAAATAAATAGTTGATGGCGCACGATCTGCTTGATAAGGACTTGTGAGGCGAGAAATTAATATGAGGAAGAGGTGTGTCAGCGTTAGCGCATAGCATGTGTGTACATGTTCCTGGAAAGTAGACATAAGTAGACATTAGTGTTGTTCAAAATAGCTGACGTTTGAATACTTTTATTTGGTCATGAAAATACGTTGTTTTGGACATATTTTAAGGAAATACTTTAAAAACATTTGAAATCTCAATATCACTTTTAAAGCATTGGATTCATGATAATCGTACTTGTATATTTCCTTCGAAAATATTATTATAATATTGTCATGTTAATTAAACAAATACTCTATCCGTTTTATATTAAAAGTCAATTTGACTTTTTTTTAAATTATTAAGTTCGATCAAATTTATAGAAATATTTAACAACATCTAAAATATTATATTAGTTTCATTAAATGTTAATATATTTTGTTAATATATTTTGATGATATGTTTATTTTGTGTTAAAAGTGCTACTATGTTTTTCTAACTAGAAAAAAACAAAATACTTATAGTACGAAAGTGAGGGAGTATGTTGCAATATTTTCTCCGTTTTAAAATGTAATGCGTTTTTGTTGTTTTTTTAAATTTTTTTAAGTTTCATAAAATTTATAAAAAATATATCAACTTTTGCAGCACCAAACAAATATATTATATAAATATATTTGATGTTGGATATAATAATTAAATTGGTGCCATATATGTTGCTATGTTTTATATAAATTAAATTGATCAAAATTTTTTTAAAAAAATGACTCACAACAAAACTAAAACAACTTGCATTTGTGAGCAGAGGGAGTACAATTTAGTAATCAAAATTACATTTTCAAGAATGTATTGATATCCAAAAGATGTATTTTGAGAACGGACAGAGTAATGTGCTAGGTTTATAATAATTATAATAGTAACCAAATAAGAACTTGGATAGGCCCAAAATGGTATATTGGATTTGGACATGATTAAATATGGGTTATTTACATATTTACTTCTAGCAATTTCCATCCCGTGTACTCTATTTGTTAAGAGTTTTGTGTTACCAAGTTGGTTATAAGTTAGGATTTAAAAAGTTAACTCTTATCCTAGACATTTTGCTAAACAGAGACACCATTGATTCTAACCGCATACCGATAATAAGTATATGCAAAGAAACTAATCAACATCCTAATCAGTCAAGAGTTGTTGATATCCTCACGCGCTGTGATTATGCTAGATCTACTAGATCTAGGAGGAGCACATGTAATCAACGTCTCGGAGATGGTTTTCAACTGAATGTCGATAATATTGCATATTACGCGCTACTGAACAAACCATTTTCGGTTAAAGTAATAAAATCCACGATATTCTTGGTTTGAATAGTACCCAGGACTAAAAAATATTTCTAGTCCCGGTTTAAAAGTCTACGGATTTCTAGGAACATTAGCCTCGGTTCGTGTCACGAACCGGGACTAAAGATCATCTTTAGTCCCGGTTCAAATATTGTCAGAGGTTGTCAGAGCACTGGGCATCTTTAGTCCTAGTTGATAACACCAACCTGGACTAAATATGCTATTTTTTTCCCGGTTGGTGTTAGCAACCGGGACTAAAAATACCCGACGCTCTGACAGGTTCTAACAGCCTCTGACACCATCTTTAGTCCCGGCTGGTAACACCAACCGGGACTAAAGATGCTTTTTGTCCCGGTTGGAGTTACCAACCGGCACTAAAGATAATTTTGATCTTTAGTGCCGCTGTAACACCAACCGAGACTAAAGATGGCTTGCTTTTTATACTCCTTCTTCCTTCTCCACCCGAGCTAGCTATACTTGTCTTCAAAATTTTTCTCTAGCTAGAGGGGAGGTGCTGCCAAAATTTTTTGTGATTTTGTTTTGGTGAGAATACACAAATCTTTGCTATTTACAAGGTTAGCAACTTCGTCCTCTTATGATCTATGCTTAGCACTCCGTATTTTATGGTTGTTTTCTATACATTTTCATCTCTAGATTTTTTTTTAAACATGAGGAGAGAGAAAATTTGTTTGGACTAATTATTTTGCTAAGCATATTACATTGTGTTGAGAAAAAAGTTAGGAAAAATAAAGAGGAAGAAAAATATGCTTAGCACGTTACATTTGTAGAAATTTAGTCCGTACAATTTTATCTCAAAAATATTTATGAAAAATGATGAGAGAGAATCTTTTGGATAAAAAAATTATAAAATAGATGACAAAGAAGATGCAAAATAATTAATTAATTTTATGTTTACCACTTTAAAAGACCTTTTAAAAATAATTCTAATTTTTTAGAACAACACATTACATATGTTGGATTAGTATATAATTATTGTTTGATTACATATATATATATATAATTATTGTAATAATATTTAAATGGTTTGAAGTTCGTGGAATTTTCTTACGATTTTTGTGCATTCCATGTAGATGGATCGGCAATGGATGTACAATGCGGATCGACGGTCGAGAGAGTTTATTCAAGGCGTGTATTATTTTTTGAGTGTGGCCGATGCCAACAAGCAGAAGGATTTCATACGTTGTCCATGCAAAAAGTGCAAAAACGAGAAGGAGTATTCTACATCAAGAATTATTCATGTCCACTTGTTTCAATCAGGATTCATGCCTCACTACAATTGCTGGACATCGCACGGAGAGGTGGGGGTTGCAATGGAAGAAGATGAAGAAGACGACGATAACATTTCGGACTGTGGTCAATACGGTGGGTTTGAAGAGAATACAGTAGGTGAGGCGGGCAGGGATGCTGAAAAAAACGACGGGGCCGATGACCTTGGTCAGATGTTGCGCGACGTACAGGGGGACTGCAAAGGCGTAAAGGAGGTGCAGAAATTGGAGCATATGTTGGCGGACCACAAAAGTTCCTTGTACCCAGGCTGTGAATAGGGGCACAAAAAGTTGGGTACCACGCTAGAATTCTTGCAATGGAAGGCCAAAAATGATGTCAGTGATAAGGCATTTGACGAGTTACTAAAACTAGTGAAGAACATTCTTCCAGAGGGAAACGAATTGCCGGAATCAACGTACGAGGCTAAGAAGTTATTCTGCCCTCTAGGACTGGAGGTACAGAAGATACACACAGTTCTAACGATTGTATCCTCTACCGCGATGAGGAGTACGAGAACCTAGAAGCATGTTCAGTTTGTAACGCACTTGATAAAAAGATCAGACGAGATGATCTAGGTGAAGTTGACGGACGACCTTCGAAGAAAAGGGTTCCTGCTAAGGGTATGTGGTATTTTCCTATAATACCATGGCTGAAGCGTCTGTTCAGGAACAAGGAGCATGCAAGGATAATGCGCTGGCACGCGGAAGAACGTCTACAAGACGGCATGCTGAGACATCCCGCCGATGGGTCACTATGGCGAAACATCGACAGAACATTTAAAGACTTCGTCGAGGATGCAAGAAAGCTAAGGTTCGGCTTAAGCACGGATGGCATGAATCCTTTTGGAGAGATGAGCAGCGGGCATAGCACTTGGCCTGTAACGATGTGTATCTATAACCTCCCGCCTTGGCTATGCATGAAACATAAGTACATTCAGAAGCCGATTATTATTCAAGGCCCGAAGCAACCTGGTAACGACATCAATGTGTACCTGAGACCGCTGATCGAAGATCTAAAACTGCTGTGGGAGAAAGAAGGTGTTCCCGTGTGGGATGAGGATAAACAGGAGTAGTTTAACTTACAAGGGTTGCTGTTTGTTACCATCAACGATTGGCCTGCACTTGGCAACCTATCCAGACAGTCAAACAAGGGGTACAATGCTTGCACCCACTGTATGGATGAGACTGAGTGTACGTACCTAAAACACTGTAAGAAGGTAGTGTACATGGGCCATTGTCGCTTTCCTGCTGCAAGCCACCCTGTCCGGAGAAGAGGCAAACATTTTGATCAAAAGGCAGACCATCGTTCTAAGCCAAAGCATCACAATGGAAAGGCCGTGTTTGCCATGGTGAAAGACCCCAAAGTAGTATTTGGAAAGGGACCCGACAACCAACCTATAGCAAGTAAAGGTGGTCACACGGCGATGTGGAAGAAGTCAATTTTTTTGGAAGTTGCCCTACTGGGAAGTCTTGGACGTCCGCCATGCAATCGACATGATGCACCTCACCAAGAACCTTTGTGTAAAGCTGCTTGGCTTCCTAGGTGTGTACGGAAAATCAAAAGATACACTTGAGGCACGTAACGATCTGAAACATATGGCACAACGCGACGGCCTTCACCCGCAACCAAAGGAGAAAGGAGCTCAATACCTAAGTCCAGCCAGCTACACTCTGAGCAGGGCAGAGAAGAAAATAATGTTTGAATGCCTGGAGAGCATCAAGGTATCGTCTGGATACTCCTCGAATATAAAGGGAATAATAAGCACGAAGGATAAGAAGTTCACAAATCTAAAGTCCCATGGCTGCCAAGTGCTGATGAAACAACTGCTTTCCATTATAATTTGGGGTATCCTTCCCGATATTGTCCGGACAACAATAACAAAGCTATGTGCTTTCCTGAACGTAATTTCACAGAAGATCATCGATACAGACAGACTAGAAGACTTTCAAAATGATGTGGTCCAATGTCTTGTCAGCTTTGAGATGATCTTTCCGCCTTCCTTCTTCAATATCATGACGCATCTCCTATGCCACCTTGTCAAAGAGATCCGTATCCTCGGTCCGGTATTCCTACACAACATGTTTCCTTTCGAGAGGTATATGGGCGTTCTAAAGAAGTACATCCGTAACCATTCGCGTCCGGTGGCCAGCATCGCCAAGGGATATGGAACAGAGGAGGTGATTGAGTTTTGCGTCGACTTTATTGAAGACCTTCGTCCCATCGGGGTGCCTGAATCAAGCCGTGAAGGTAGACTATGGGGGAAGGGAACTCTTGGAAGAAAGGCAATAATGAACATAGACAATGACTTGTACAGGAAAGCACATTGGACCGTGTTGCAACAATCATCCTTGGTGGCTTCTTACATCGAGGAGCACTTGGCGATTATTCGCTCTGAAAACATCGGTAAGACGGATGCCTGGATTATACGCCATCACATCGATGCATTCCCTGCTTGGCTGTGACAACGTCTCATGGACAACGCAAGCCTTGACCAACAACTAGCCTTCTTGGCGAGGGGACCATCTTGCTCGATCACCACATTCCAGGCATATGAAATCAATGGATACACATTTTACACACGGGCCCAAGACTTAAAGAGCATGAATTAGAACAACGTTGTCTGCATCAATGCCGTGGGATACGACGGTACGGCTAGCATATATTACGGCAGCATCGATGACATATGGGAGCTGGACTATGGACCTCTGAAGGTCCCTTTGTTTCGGTGCCAATGGGTTAGGCTCAGTGGTGGAGGTGTAACCATTGATGCAAGTGGGATGACAACAGTCGACCTCAGCAAGGTTGGATACTCAGACGAACCCTTCGTGCTTGCCAATAAAGTACGGTAAGTTTTCTATGTCAAGGACATGGCTAGCAAATCAAAGAAGGGGAAAGGGTCCGATGAGCCAAAGCGCCACGTGGTTCTCCCAGGTAAAAGGAAAATCGTGGGAGTCGAGGATAGAACTGACGAAGATTCGATCAGTTTGACGGGCAACCTCCGTTCGCGGTGGCGGTTGACCCGAGTATCCTCCTATCAAATGAGGACACCCCTTACTCACGCAACGATCATAACGAAGGAACAATTGTGCGGAGAAAGTACGTGAGGACAAATGTCACTTAGCTAAATTTATGTATGGACGATGTAAATTAAATTGAATCATTGAATATTATTGCTATCATTTGTATTTATTGTAAATTATTGAATCTATTGTAAATTACTACCTTCAGGACCAACGGTCTCAACATTTTCTTCTCCGAGGGTGTTTTTTCGATCCTAAGGTCAAGCTCAGTTTCTTTTGTAAATTCGTCGTCGGGATGTGTCGGTATTTGATAAAATAAATCAAATGAAGAACTTTAAAGAAACATCAAATAAATACAAAAATTCAAAAGAAAGTTGAAAGGTGATTTTTGAAGTTTTTAAAGGGAAAGTTATTTCTAGGCATTGAAATAAGCATGCCTTATCTTCCACAACTTGTACAACGATTGACATGTAGTGATCATGACGACGTCTTGCACAACGCCGCCGGCGATCATGGCGCGGTGGCCGGAATAGGAGGCTGCACGACGGCGGATCTCGTTATCAGGTCAACATAATTAATTTCTTCTCCATTCTGGAACTTTGGATTGGTCGCATTCATCTTCTGAAATTTTAATGTACGGTTGATCATCTTGTCATCAGGGAAGAGGAGATGGACATGCCGGGCTACCTGCCGATTAGCGTTTCGGCCGCCGCCGACATCGACCACTACATGTACCAACTTACGATTGCATTAGCAACAAGAACTTGAACATTGCTGCTGAAAACAGAGAAAGCACACCTCTAAATCACGAGGAGCCATCACGGAATGAGGTGGCTGTCAGATTATCTAAGAAAGAGCAAGACAGAAAGATTATGAAGCAAAGGGAGAAGAGCAAGAAAAAAGAAGCACTTTCCAAAGAAGATAAGGCAAATGTTAATTATATATGCTTATTAGAATTTAAAATAGTTTTGAATATGGCAAATGTTAGTAACATATTATTATTTAATTTTAAAATATTTTCAAATAGGCCATATGTTAATTATATATTATTATTTAAATTTAAAATAGTTTTAAACATGACAAATGTTAATTATATGTTATTATTTTAATTTAAAATATTTTTTAAATAGGCCATATGTTAATTATATATTATTATTTAAATTTTAAATAGTTTGGAATATGACAAATGTTAATTATATGTTATTATTTTAATTTATAATATTTTTTGTTAATTATATGAACATATGTTAATTATATATGAATATATGAACAAATGTTAATTATATATTAATATAAAATATATCAACATATGAACATTATAATTATATATGAATATATGAACATTATATGATTATATGAACATATGTTAATTATATATGAATATAAAATACAATATAATAGAGCACTGTAATCATTAATCTTGGTTTTTAAAATCAACCGGGACTGGAGGTGAATTTGGATGGGCGGAAAACCATCTTTAGTCCCGGTTGGTGGCTTCAACCGGGACTAAAAATGCCCACCTACCTGTGCCACATGGCTGCCCCGCCATCTTTAGTCCCGGTTGTTGGCTCCAACCAGGACTAGAGATCCTATCTTTTGTCCTATTTGAAGCCATCAAGCAGGACTATAGTATCTCTTGTCCCGGTTGATGGCTTCAACCGAGACAAAAGAGACCGTGACTATATATAGCAGTGGCCGCGGGAGATCCGAACACTTAGCCATTTTCGCAACCAACTCATCGTCTTCGTCTGTCGTCGCCGCCGCGCTGAGCCCTAGGACGCCGCCGCAGCACGCCGTTTCCGCCGTCTTCGTCGCCATCGTCGTCGCCAGAGGCTCGCCGCGCCGCCGTCTTCGTCGCCTGCCGCAGGTTAGCGTCGCCGCCCCCTTTTTCCCCCACAATGTGATGTGCGCGCTAGGGTTTTTAGGCCGCCGTCGACGCCATCGCCATCGCCGCCATCGTCGCGGTCGCCGCCGCCGCCGCCGCCGTTGCCGCCGCCCCCCCCACGCCGCCCGCTCCCCTCGCCACCCCCTCCCCACGGCCCCTCCCCACGCCACCCCTAAACCATAAACCCTTGCCTCCCCTCCACGCCGCCACCGCCTCCTTGCCGCCGCCGCCGCCGCTCCTCCACGCCGTCGCCGCCGCCGCCGTCGTCGTTGCCGCTTAGTTTAAATTTAGTTTAAATTTGCAAATTTTGAATGTGATCAAATGTTAAATGTGAATGTTAAATGTGAATTATGTGAATTATGTGTGAATTATGTGAATTTGTAATTTTTGATGTGTGAATTTGATGTTAGAATGTTAGAATGTATGTGTATTAAATAAATTATGTTAGAATGTAAATTTTGATGTATATGTGTAAATTTATAGGTGTAAATGGTCTTTATAGACTTTATATGTAAATGGATTGTTTATTTAAATTTTAATGCATGAAGATTGTGAATTTTTGATTTTGAATGTGTATTTACATTTGAATGCATGAATAGATTTAAATTTGAATGTGTATGTGACTTGTGAATTTTGTATTTTCAAACGAACGAGGACGATAAAATCAACGAGGTAGCATCCGACTTGGCCGACCAAGTGCCCTGAGGACGCCGCAAGGAAGTTTGTGATGCACAAATGGGTGGTGAGGGATCACATGCCCATAAACGTTGCCAACCGGAGGCGATCAACCAAAGGAGGAGATGAGCAGAGCTATCTCCCGGACACAAAGAAAGAAATGCTGTGGACCATAATGCTGCAAACGTTCACCATCCCAGACTCACAACAAGCAAGGGTCAAGGAATGGACGTTAAAGAAAATAGCAGAGCTCTTCAAGAACCATAATAAAGAGTTACACAAGAAATACATCCTGAACGGCCAGAACCTAGACTTTGACAAGTTCCCAAAGCTCAGAGATCATTGGGATTCTTTTGTTGAACAAAAACTAGGAAAGAAGCACGAGCGATCATAGAAAAGAACAAGGCCAACACAACAAAGAAAAAATATCATCACAGGCTTGGGTCAGGCGGCTATAAGAAAGCAATGGAGAAATGGAAGAAAATGGAAGCCGACCTTGAAGCGCGAGATATCGTTCCAGGCACAGCCAACTGGCCGGAACGATCAAAGCATTGGTTTTATGCTCATGGTGGCTCACTTAATCCTGTAGATGGCACAGTTATCTTCGGCAAAGAAATCCAAGAGGCCGCCGAAGATTAGAGGAGGCGATGGAGGCCACTTTGTCGGGCGCGCTTCAGCCCGACAGAGAGAAGGACGAGCTAACACTCGCCCTCCAAAACCCAGAGCATTCGGGGCGTACGCGAGGAAAAGGCGTCGTCCCCTGGAAATATGGGTTTCAAGCTGACATCGAGACGTACAGGAGCCGCATGAGCTCCATGCGAGAGCACGATGCGAGGTTCGCGAGATGGAAATGAAGATATCGTAAATAGATCAAATTGTGGACGAAAGGCTGAACCGCAGGTTGGCAGAGGAGCGGAGCCATTGGGTTAGCCAACAGCTGGATCCAACAACAACCGCTCAACTACAGCAGCAACGCAGCAGCTGCGCTTCAACTGAAAATGGAGGCGACTTGGCCCCACAAGCTGAACCGGGTCCGTCATGCCCCGTTGATGACATCACACAACGAACCCCATGTGAGCTGCACATTCCGCTAAAGAACATAACAATAAAGGTAGTTCGTACTTTTATGTTGTACGTATATTTCCTTGAATAACTTGTCAATCAACGTTCATTACTAACTAATAAGCAATCTTCTCGAACAGGTCGCGTCGGGCATGGCCATTCCAGTAGACCGATACGACACCTACCACTCTCGGCCCGTTCCACCTACGTACTCGAAAGTTGAAATTGAATAGGTGGAATGCGGCTATGAAGATCTCGAGCTGGATATCCTCGGAGGAGATGGGGAGATGACGCTAGGAGAAACAGCTCATGGAATATTTCTCTAGAGGAAGATCTTCATAATATTCCCCACACGAACAACGTCTCCTATCGTTCCATCGCCCTCGCCTCCACGTGGGTCGTCTCCTCCGTCTCCTTCGCCGCCTCCACCTCCTCTGTCTCCTGCATCGCCTCCACGAGCACCGACTCCTAAATGGTCGTCTCCAACTCCACCGCCTTCTCACCCTCCTCCGTCGCCACAATGAGCACCGACTCCTAAACGGACAACATCTCGAGTCACACAGTCAATGTCAACCAGCAGTGGACCAAAAAGCAAGGGGCCTAAACTTGACCCGCTCCCACCAGCCCTAAAGAAAACGGCGTACGACATGACTCCAGAGGAGCTGCACGAGGCCGTCCAAGCTGTAGTCAAGGCCCACTTCAGAAAGAAGTCTCCTGAGAAGCCTCCTGAAATCCCCCAGGAGACCAAGGACTTCTTCAAGAAGACGTACCTAACGCCACATCCTGACCGCAACCTCAACCGCAGTCTGACTATGACAGGACTATTCGGAAAGCTACTGGCAAGGCGAAGAGAACGGGCAAAGATGTAACCCAGCTCGGCATGCAGCCTCAGAAACCTTTGGAGTTCAGCACAGTTCCAAATGTTAGATCAGAGTTAAGACAATTTATGGAATTTGCTGAAATTTCAATGAATCAATTACACGGATGTGCTTCCCTGGTGAAGGCTCCGCTGAAATACAAGTTCAAACTTGGAAGGCCTCTTGTAAAGCCGGATCAAGTGAAAAAGCTACCTTCACAGATGTACCTCTTTCACAAGTGGTACATGCAAGAATCCAGCAAGGGTGAAGAGATGGTAATGGGCAGATATTCACTACACTATTTCTTTGATGGCGGTGACAACTTCTATATCCGATTCAAAGACATATTCGACCTGTACCAGCTTGATGCCCTCGACTTCTCACTTCTAGCCACGCGGGTTCTGTAAGTATCGTTCTGTTATTTCATTTCTTACCTCTTTGTATTTAGCTGACTAAAATTCTTTTTAACCGTTGTAGAATGGCGATCTAATACTGCAACAAGCACAACTGTACTAAACATGGATTCATGGATCCACGCAAAATCAACGGTGTATTGGTTGATCAATTTCCTGATCCAACAGTGGACAACATATATAATGCGCTGGTGCAGAACCACTTTCGGTCATTTATCCTTCTGCCCTACAACACTGCGTAAGTTTTTTCTTCCTTCCGTACCGATTTCAATCCCGTGCATACATAAATTTTCATGTGTCATCTAAACCAATTTGCAGATTCCACTGGGTTCTGTTAGTAATTGACATGGATCACTCGCGAATCCATGTCTTTGACTCAATGGATAAACCAGAGTCCACGTACTCAAAGATATTTGAACTGTTTAACAGGTAATGCCATATATCTTACTTGCTATTGCATATATGCGGTTCTCGGATAGTTACTAGCTAACTTTCAACTGCACGTAGGGCATGGGAACGGCTTCGGGCGAATGTTCGCGGAAATTGGAAAGATAAGCTCTCCGTGAGGATGAACTTTCTAGTGAGTAACATGCTCCAAAGTTGTTTGAATCATTACTTTGTTCTAAAATATGAAATGTATATTAAATCTGTCGTCGTTTCTCCTTTAGTGTGCAAAACAGTCGCAGGGCAACAACTTATGCGGATACTACGTCTGCGACTACATTCACCGCTTTGTGACCGATCTCACAACTATCGACGATATAGATGTACATATAACAACCATTCATACATTACGTCTCGATTTCTGATTCACTTCATATATTTATTTGAATTAAAGAAAGCTTATGCAAGTAAGAGACAACCTCCCCCACGAGACTTTCATACAAGCTGCTCAGGAAGAATTGATGGGATTTATAAATGAGCAGATCATTGATCCCGTGAGGGAGTTCTACTTTCATTTAAGTAACTTAACCACCGGATCCACAAAATAGATAATTTTTTGTAACATATGAAATATATGTGGATATTGTACATATGTGTACATATTTTGGTAATATATGTATATATTTCATTTCTTAAGTTCATTTATATGTGTAAAATTATATATTTATACATATATATATGATATATATGTATAAATATATGTGTGTAAAATATGTATATGTGTAATATATAGGCAGCAGCACTGCTGGAGAAAGGAGCAAATTAAAAAAAAATAAAAAAAATCTTTAGTCTCGGTTGGAGCCACCAACCGGACTAAAGATGGCGGAACCGCCACGTGGCTCCGCCATCTTTAGTCCCGATTGTGGCTCCAACCGGACTAAAGATGCATCTCTAGTCCCTTATTTCAACCGGGACTAAAGATGGCGATCTCTAGTCCCGGATTCGTAGTCCCGATTTGACAACCAGGACTACTGGGGGATACCAACCGGGACAATTGAGCCTTTTTCCAGCAGTGGTGTCTCAATATCATCGTCAGTCGGATCCCACACGATGTCATTCTGTTTTAGGCTACTGACTGACCTATACCGGCTTTTATAACAATATTTTTCCTACATATGGTATTCCCTCTCTATCATAGGTTTTAATTTACGTAAGCTCACTACTACAAAAAGATGCATAGGTGTCAGCCTAATAGGTGTCGGTTCAATAAAAACCGACACCTACTAAAATAATAGGTAGCGGTCTAAAGAAAACCGGTACCTATATTATAGGTGTCGGTTTTTTAAAAAAATAATGCCTATAATATATTATAGGTGTCGGTTCTTAACACCTATACTATTAGTGTCAGTTTTTTTTAAAAAACCGGAACCTATAATATATTATAAGTGTCAGTTTTATAAAAAAACTGACACCTATTAACAGAGTCGAGCCACACAGCTATAAACCGGGTCGGTCGGTCTGACGTCCTTATCTCACTCTCATCCTCATCAAGTGGACTCACTCTCATCCTTCTCTTCTCACTCTCACTCTCATCTCTTCTCGTGCGGGAGCTAGGGCTGGGAGGGCGGCGGGAGGCCGGGCGGCGGGAGGGGAGGTCGGGACGGCGGCGGAGGCGGCGTGGGGAGGGACGTGGCGGGAGGCGGCGAGAGGAGGGGAGGCGGCGGAGGCCGAGACAACGGCGGGAGGGGTGGCGGTGAGAAGGACGACGGCGGGAGGCGGCGGGAGGACGGTGGAGGAGCCCTCCCCCCATCGGATCTGGCGAGGGGAGGTGGCGGCGGCGATGGAGGTGCCCTTCCCCCGTCGGATTTGGCGAGGGGAGGCAGCGGCGGCGGTGGCGGTGGAGGTGCCCTCCTCCCGCCGGATCTGGCGAGGGGAGGCAGCGATGGCGGTGGAGGTGCCCTCCCCCGCCGGATCTGGAGAGGGGAGGCAGCGGCGGCGGCGGAGTGAGGGAAGCCGGAAGCTGGAACACACAAGTGAACTTGAGTAAGTTCTATATTTCTGCAATGCATCGTCGTCTCACTTTTATTCATTCTGTTGCAAAAAGAAAAGAAAAAATCTGGATGGGGACAACACTAGCCATTTGCAGTTGGATGTATACATAGAAACTGACATACTACCTTCTTGTACTCTTTTAATTTGAAATTGGATGAAATCAAATACTAAATGCAACAAAAAGAATATGGATACGACCATACAGCAGAACCCTAGTAGTATATTAGTAGTTTGTCTGACTGAAATTGCTTGCCATCAGCTTAATATTTGTAATTTTTTATGAAACAGAAGATTCCTTGTTTTAAATATACTGTTGGTGCTAGAAATATGGAAAGTGCTGATGACTTAGTGTGGAATTTGCCTAGTGTAAAACAGTCAATGCATATATTATGGGACACCAATGTTGCCTAGGTGCCTAACGATGCAGTACAAGCTTGTGGTTGCTAGGTTCATGGGTTCAAGCGCACACTCCAAAAAATGAAAGATAAGTTTCCTTTTACAATAGATGCATTATAGCAACTATGTCAGAAGAAACGCCATAGTCCTGGTCCACCAGATTGCTATCAAACCAGCATGCATATGCAATACTGACCTGAAAATGATATAGAGGCATAAGCAGCGGTTTTGATAAAAACACAGCAATATTAGAATTCTAATCTAGATAAGGCAACAAAACTATGGTGTAAAAATATCCAAGACAGTGGTTTTATCCTGCCACTTAAAGATCTCTAAAATTAGATCAACCATTCAAGTTAAACACATTTCATATGTACAGCATCGAACCTAACTAACGAAAGTTGTGTTATGTATAGTGCTGTAATAGTGAACCAGTGTTTCAGCCTGTCGTTTGGGCTATCTGAAAATCAACCATATAAAGCCTGAAAGATAGAGCTTCAATCATAAGTTATTTCTAAGAAAATTAAGAAGAAAACTGATGTATTTTTGGATGTAGGGGACACTTAGCTAGTGGCGAGCATGGATAAGTCTTAATTAATAAATTAAATTTTGATTCATGAAATGGATAAGCTGTTAGCGGGAACCGAGAGCCGGATATGATATGATGCATTTGTTTGTGTTGTTTTAATTGCAGAAGGCAGGCAGCTGGGTCGCCGGGTGAGCATCATCAAGAGATGATTAGCAGTGCCTGGTGCCAGCTGCCGTTCCCTCAGCTATACCTCATCAAACAAAACCAGGTATACATCCGTGTGTGCCGTTGGTCTACGTAGCTATAAAGGCTTGATTGATTTAAAGTATCAGAAAAAACGCATGCCCCTCATCTAAGGTTGGTTTAATTTATCATTACTATTGTTAATTAATTTGGTGAAAATAGATGCGATGATGATAGGTATGAGAATATATATACACAACTAAAGAGCAAAATTAATTGTTTTCAAAAAAGCTGGGCGATGATAGGAATTTGATGAGAAATTTGATCATGCATTTCTGGCTATTATTTGGTTAGTGCACTAATTGGTGTGCAATTTTTTTCAGGATGGAGATGACCGTCACTCTGCCGCACGCGATGCATTTAGTTTCGGTATGATCTTCACGCTCAACGTCGGTGTTGTTTTCTAGGCTTACGACGCAATGCCAAAAGAATGATTAGGGGATTTTTGTTCATGCAGCTATATTAGTGAATTCTTGTAGGAAATGCATTAGATTAGTCTGATTAGTAGGGGAGAGGGGTTCCAGTTTATCCTTTAGTATTGAACTGTACACATTGTAAACATTGTATATTTTCTATGATGGGTTCATTTTGTCTTGTAGAACTATAACAAAACTCGTGTATTTTGATTGATCTGGATTGCTGCATTGCTTGTCTAGTAAATCAATTGCTATGAAATATTTTTTTTGTGTTTTCAGGGCAATAGGTGCCGGTTCGACACCTATTCTTGTAGAGAACCGGCACCTATTTAGCCTTGTAGGTGCCGGCAAAATTATAGGAACTGGCACCTATTAGGCCGAATAGGTGTCAGTTCTTATCTAAAACCGACACCTATTAGGCCGAATAGGTGCCGGTTCTCTACAAAAACCGACACCTATTTGCCCGAATAGGTGTCGGTTGAAAAACCGACACCTATGACTTCGGTCGTTGGTGCCGACCAATAGGTGTCGGGTCCGAAACCGACACCTATTGGGGGTTTCGAACCGGCACCTATTAGGCTTTTTGTACTAGTGGCTCTAATAATGTTTCGACTTTCACTTGACTTAAATACAAATTTGTTAACTTGAAATCCACATTTAGCTTAGAGATTTATGGGCACTCAAACCTCAAATATATGGGCATGGCGTATTGCCCAATTGTTTGTATATTTTTTTACTAGTAATCTACCTGTGCTAACTCTACGACAATATTTAGCAATGCATATTAAACAACCAAAAGACTATACTTTAACAATCAAGCATATAACCTATTTTCATGAAAAAAGGACAGAAATACTTATTATATTCTTAATAATTATATAACCATGCATGAAAATGTCACACCCCAGACTAGCCTTATGACAGAGGGTGGTCTTAGGATGTTTCAAATTAACCTGTATTCCTGTACCAATCCCAGGAAACAATACTGGTACAATAGGAAGATGAATATCATAGCCACATAATTTCATTAATATGAATAGTCTGACATCCATGTTGGGACTACAGACATACCCCGAGTTCTCAACTAAATAGTAGACAACGGAAGCAAACAAGACCAAAACCACATGCGGGACTTGGGAACTAGGCCAAAGCTCTAGAACTTATCGAAGCCTGCATGCTCCTAGAAGAACTCCTCATCCTTGGGATCCATCTCCTCTTCTGGGGAACTGAAGGATTATATTTTATATAGATAACAAGGGTGAGTACTAATGTACTCCGCAAGGCAGGGGAAATAGGTGTTTAATGCAAGCTTCAAGGAAAGACTGGTGATTTTTCCCAAGTTCACTTTTATTTTCAAAATTTGAAAGTTGGCTATGGTGTGCTTCTCAATGGCCAGAGTGAGAGTGATCACTCTCACTCGGTCGGAGCAATGTAATGTATCAAATTGCTTGAATAAGAATGGCTCCCGGCTGAATAGAAATAAGAGGACTTCCCGAGTCCAGTTGTATCCAATAGCCTTTTCAAAATGATTTCCAAACCACAACATCAGGTTCACAAAATAGTAGTCAAACAAAACTACGCTAAGGAATCACCTCACATCCGCCAATGTCCATGGGCACCGCTCTACGAATAGTTTGTTAACCTCTGCAAAAGGGCGTACACTTACCCACACGACGATTCTAACCCGGGTCACCCAGCCCGTGCGGGACAGCAACGTCTAGTAACTTTGAGGCTTTCGCAACAAGGCATTTTAATAGCCGACTCAAGGTCACCTTATGCCAACGAGAGGGGTCTGATGGACCAACAACAGGTTTGGTCTTAGACCATGATGTGCCAAGAAGCCCAGGGGTTCTCCCTGACATCACCCCAACGAATCTAGTTGTCCCTCGGCATCAAGGCTTCCCTTGCCTAGCTAGTTACTCAGCCAGGGGTGTCCCACTTCACCCATGTGGTCGCATGGTGTTATGTTTGAATGAAATTCTGAAGGAAATTGGTCCTTAAAGGCAAGAACGGGAAGACCGCACTACCAGTATGTCTCCTGCACCACGAGTTTTGTAATCTCATTTTATTTTGAAGGTACCGACCTAGGTATCGAGTTTTGCCAAGGATTTTGTAAAACCCTAGTTTTACCCATGTTGATCATTTTAAATTGGCAGAAGATCATCGGTTTTGATACTCAAAGGTATAGACACCGAGATCCAACAAGGTAGGCGACAACGAATGTTTGGATGATTCAAATTGCAAGGAGGATAGTGCAGCAAATTCGGTAGGTGTTGACGACCAAAATTTGGTAAGCAAATCCCCGAGTTTGGAGCAAGGATTGAAGCGGAATCGAAGGAGTGCATGATTCTCGGAAACAGAGGCTGCGTCGGCTGAGTCCGAATCGGCTAAGGAGCCAGTCGGCTGAGTCTGAATCGGACAGGGCAGCTGATACAGCCGATTCCGATAGGGTGAGCAGATGAGACCAATCCCGGAAGGAAAACATGAAGATAATCATTGGATTCGGTTTCCAAGTGGTTCAAAGATATTGTCATCTATGGATAAGGTCTTGAAACGACAATCGTATCTTTAATTTAGGATAATTTGTATAGATTCCTTATGTATCCCTTTCCCAGGATATTGTCGTACTTTAAACAGTAGATAAGATAGAAGTCATGTTCTACAAGGACTTGTAATCGGGTATAAATACAGCCTGAAGGTTTGTAATTTATCATCATCGAATCAATCAATATAATCTCGGCGCATCGCCACCCTTTTTTCTCTTACTTGCAATCTCGACAAGTTCTTGCCTCGCAATGGGCTGCATCGGGTTCCGATGTCCAAAGCAAGGTAAATCATTGTTACAAGCGGTTTGTGCTCTCGGGGTTAGTGCTTCTATCATTATGATACTCTAATCTTGTTATTGCAATCTGCTTAATTTATCATATACACTATATAAGCTAGATCAATGCTTCGATCTGATCCACGATTGGATCTCTCTGAGGATGACATCCGATAGAGTTAGGTTTTGGGGTTGATTTGGGTTATATAGCGTATCTACCTGTTAACACCAGAATTTGGTAAGCCCCGGAGCCCGAATCGGCTAAGGTGTCCATCGGCTGATACCGAATCAGATAAGGCAAGCTGATGTAGACGATTCCGGTATGACAACATTGGAGACACCGTCGGATCAAGATGATGTACTTCATGAGGATTGCCATATAAGGATAGAGTCCTAAAAAGGCAATTATATCTATTAATTAGGAAGAGTTTGTTAGTTTCCTATTTTATCTTTAGGAAAGTGTTTTAGTATCCGGTAAGAATTCGGTTTGTTTCCTTTTATCTTTAGGAAAGTTTGGATTTGTAATCTGTTAGGATCTCTGTTTCTCTGTTAGCCCATGGGCATAAATATGTAAGCTCGGGGCTCATGTCATATCTCTCGATCAATACAATTCGGCGCATCACCACCTTTTACTTTTCCACTTTGTTCATCATCCGGCGAGACTTGACACCCGACGCGGGGCTGCATCGGCTTCGATCTCTGGCGAAGGGGTAAGTCCAAGGTCCCGCCGACCCAGGTATATCGTATCTGCCTTTAGTTTCATTATCGTTCATAGATACATCGGCTTAGTTAGGACTTTCTTGGTTAGGTTCGATATTCTGATCAGGTTGATGTTTCTGTAAACGTAATGTTGCTTTAGGTAGATTTGTTATATCCTTCACATTAGACAGATTTATCGGTTCATCGAGTATTAGATTATATAATCTCGTGTTGCATCGGTTAGGTCCGACCTACTAGATTGTTATCGATAATCTAAGTCTTGTTAAGCCGATAGGTTCATGCTAATGTTTCACCGGAGGGTTAGCCGGTCTTATCATATGTCTCTGTTAATCTAGTCATAGTATCTCTATTTAGCTCTATCGACTGTCTCTCGTCTTAGGGTTTCTATCGATATCGGCTAAATCGTTATATTAGATTAGATTAGCTCACACATCTACCACCCTGAAAATTAGTCAAAGGCTTGATTGTCTAGATATTGCGTTTCTTTTCATACTTAGTGCTACATCAATTCAATTTGACCTACTAAGTCATGATTAGAACCGTAATCTCTAGCCTGCCTGATGGCTACCGATAAGGGTTTCGTCGGGGTTTCAGCCGACGAGTTATCTGGACATCGGCATCGGCTGGAATCACACAATCGGCTGTCAACAGATCGACTGTTTTGATTATTGGCCTATCGACTAATATAATTTATGCTCTGCTGTTTTGCATATCTTGTCAGTGGCAGGATCAAACTGACTGGCATGCCCGCACTTCATCGATTCTAGGACCTGCACTGGAGCTAAGCAGATCTCCCAGGCCGGCGTGTTGATTTTTCTCATCAACATATTTTTGGCACGCCTGGTGAGACCGTGTTTTGGACAACATATCTTTTTACACGGCTCGGCGGACCCATAATTGCCACAATGTCTGAAATAGAAGTCAAGGCCGAGGAAGAGCAATCTCTCAAGCCAATGTCAAGAAGAAGAGAAGAATCAGTTTTGGGGCGATCAAGGCAAAGATAATTTTGAAGCATGACTTCTCATACTCCAAAACTCCGCATGTGTTAACGCCAGAATTTGGTAAACCCCGAAGCCTGAATCGGCTAAGGTGTCCATCGGCTGATACCGAATCGGACAAGGCAAGCCGATGTAGCCGATTCTGGTATGACAACATTGGAGACACCGTCGGATCAAGATGATGTGCTTCATGAGGATTGCCATGTAAGGATAGAGTCCTAAAAAGGCATTGTATCTATTAATGAGGATTCGGTTTATTTCCTTTTTATCTTTAGAAAAGTTCGGATTGTAATCTGTTAGGATCTCTATTAGCTCATGGGTATAAATATGTAAGCCCGGGGTTCATGTAAAATATCTCTCGATCAATACAACTTGGTGCATTGCCACCTTTTACCTTTTTTACTTTGTTCATCATCTGACGAGACTTGCCACCCGACGCGGGGCTGCATCGGCTTTGATCTCCGGCAAAGGGGTAAGTCCAAGGTCCCGCCGGCTCAGGTATATCGTATATATCTTTAGTTTGATTACTGTTAATAGATACATCGGCTTAGTTAGGACTTTCTCGGTTAGGTTCGATATTCTTATCAAGTCGATGTTTCTGTAAACGTAATGTTGCTTTAGGTAGATTTGCTATATCCATCACATTAGACAGATCTATCGGCTCATCGAGTATTAGATTATCATATACAATCTTGTGCTGCATCGGTTAGGTCCGACCTACTAAATTGTTATCGATAATCTAAGTCTTGTTAAGCCGATAGGTTCATGCTAATGTTTCACTGGAGGGTTAGCCGGTCTTATCATATGTCTCTGTTAATCTAGTCCCAGTATCTCGATTTACTCTATCGGCTGTTTCTCGCTTTAGGGTTTATGCCAATATCGGCTAAATCGTTATATTAGATCAGATTAGCTTAGGCATCTACCACCCTAAAAATCAGTCAAAGGCTTGATTGTCTAGATATTGCGTTTCTTTTCATACTTAGTGCTGCATCAATTCAGTTTGACCTAATAAGTCATGATTAAAACCGTAGTCTCTAGCCTGCCTGATGGCTACCGATAAGTGTTTCGTCAGGGTTTCAGCCGACGAGTTATCTAGACATCGGCATCGGCTGGAATCATACAATCGGCTGTCAACAGATCGGCTATTTTGATTATCGACCTATCGACCGATATGATTTATGCTCTGCTGTTTTGCATATCTTGTCAGTGGCAGAATCAAACTGACTGGCACGCCCGCACTTCATCGATTCTAGGACCTGCACTGGAGCTAAGCAGATCTCCCAGGCCGGCGTGTTGATTTTTTTCGTCAACACATTTGGCGTTAACACATGCCCCCCCAGTTTTGGAGTATGAGAAGTCATGCTTCAAAATTATCTTTGCCTTGATCGTCCCAAAACTGATTCTTCTCTTCTTCTTGACATTGGCTTTAGAGATTGCTCTTCCTCGGCCTTGACTTCTTTATCAGACATTGTGGAAATTATGGGTTCGTCGAGCCGTGTAAAAAGATATGCTGTCCAAAACATGGTCCCACTGGGCGTGCCAAAAATGTGTTAACGAGAAAAATCAACCCGCTGGCCTGGGAGATCTGCTTAGCTCCAGTGCAGGTCCTAGAATCGATGAAGTGCGGGCGTGCCAGTCAGTTTGATCCTGCCACGACAAGATATGCAAAACAACAGAGCATAAATCATATCGGCCGATAGGCCAATAATCAAAACAGCCGATCTGTTAATAGCCGATTGTGTGATTCCAGCCGATGTTGATGTCCAGATAACTCGTCGGCTGAAACCCCGACGAAACCCTTATCGGTAGCCATCAGGCAGGCTAGAGACTATTGTTCTAATCACGACTTAGTAGATCAAAATGAATTGATGCAGTACTAAGTATGAAATAAAACGTAATGTCTAGACAATCAAGCCTTTGACTGATTTTCATGGTGGTAGATGCCTAAGCTAATCTAATCTAATATAACGATTTAGCCGGTATCGGCAGAAACCCTAAAGCGAGAAACAACCGGTAGAGCTAAATCGAGATACTAGGACTAGATTAACAGAGACATATGATAAGACCGGCTAACCCTCCAGTGAAACATTAGCATGAACCTATCGGCTTAACAAGACTTAGATATAGCAAATCTACCTAAAGCAACATTACGTTTACAGAAACATCGACTTGATAAGAATATCGAACCTAACCGAGAAAGTCCTAACTAAGCCGATGTATCTATGAACGATAATGAAACTAAAGATAGATACGATATACCTGAGTCGGCGGGACCTTGGACTTACCCCTTCGCCGGAGATCGAAGCCGATGCAGCCCCGCGTCGGGTGGCAAGTCTCGCCGGATGATGAGCAAAGTAGAAAAGGTAAAAGGTGGCGATGCGACGAGTTGTATTGATCGAGAGATATTTTACATGAACCCCAGGGTTACATATTTATACCCATGGGCTAATAGAGATCCTAACATAATACAATCCGAACTTTCCTAAAGATAAAATGGAAACAAACCGAATCCTTACCGGATACTAACACACTTTCCTAACGATAAAATAGGAAACTAACAAATTCTTCCTAATTAATAGATACAACTGCCTTTTTAGGACTCTATCCTTATATGGCAATCCTCATGAAGCATATCATCTTGATCCGACAGTGTCTCCAATGTTGTCATACCAAAATCGGCTACATCGGCTTGCCTTGTCCGATTCGGTATCAACCGATGGACACCTTAGCTGATTCGGGCTCCGGGGTTTACCAAATTCTGGCGTTGACACTACCATCATGAAAGGTTTTCATTGGTTTATCTAGATCTCATGCTTCTTTTTATACTTAATGCTGCATTAATTTGATCTATTAAGTCGCTCTTGGAATCATTTAGATCTGTTTGGCACAATGACTGGTATTAGAGATAGTATCGGAGTTTCAGCCGATCTTACCTGTTTTAGCCATCTTACATGATTTATTTCTTCTAGATGTGTTAAAGCTGTCCTTTATATTAAGATCTTAATCTAGTTAAATATACTAAGCTTGTTATCAATCTGTTAAGCTATATTAATAGCCGATTGATCCTTGTTTAGTGTATTTAGCTCAGATTAATATCTTACTATAAAGTTGTATCGGAGTATTAGCCGATTCACATTAGATCTACGATATCGGCTAGGCTATAAATATATATAATTATTATCCTAATGTGCTTTTAGATATAAGTGATTTATACTGTCTCAGTATACTACCGATCTATCCCAGTCACTTAATCTAAATACACTTGGGGATAGTGATTATATATTATGAATATTTATAGCCGATCGAGTAGGATCTAATCTTAACCGAATTGCCTATTTTTTTATTTTTTGTTGGTTACAGGATCAAACAAACTAGCACGCCCTGAATCCCGAAGGCAATCCAATTTGGACCTGTACTAGAGTAAAGCAAATATCTCAGGCAAGTGTGTGGGAAAATTTCTCATCAGCACACTTTTGGCACGCTCGGTGGGACTCTTGCAACACTCAAATCAGAAACAATGGTTGACATCAAGACCTCAGATATTGACCAGGATAACATTATCCCAGTCACGATGGATAAGCTGACTCTAGAACAAAAAGCTTAAATCGAAGACATGATGAACAAATTGCAAAGTCGGTATTTGCACTCCTTTGCTCAGACTCGGTCCGGTATTGTTGTGCAAAGGTACAAGATAAAGATTCCAGGAAAAGACGGGCATGAGCCAAGCTCCAGTAAGGACAAGGGGAAGTAAAAACTGGAGGAGGTCAAGCAAGAAGAAGACTTAGAGCTGCACACTTTGCAAGATAGGATCGACTATGCTGTCCACCATGCCCTCGTCAACCAGTCTGGGATACTGGTCAACACCTTGAACAATATGATCAGCACGGTGGTCGACTCTAGGATAGCCGAACAGCAGGCTAGAGGCCTGGTTTTCCTCCCTGATGGCAGACTCCCTGGGTATAGGACTTTGTCAACGGATGGACTATCAATTTCTCCTCCAGGACAGCCGATAGCCTCGGGATCGGCTCCCATACACCCAAATGTGCAATCGTCGGCTACAAAGCCGCTAGAATTTAAACCCAAGGTCTTGATCAAGCAACAACCGCAGCATACAGGCTATGGAATCCCAACGGTACCTCCAGAACAAGTCGAGGCCACGTTCGGTCCCAATCGGCCCCCCATTATCTCCAAGGTGTCGGTTGGCAATTATCAAACGGTTTTCCCCCAGAACCATGGTGGTACTCGGTTTGCTCCTGATTAGCCGCCTCCTGCTATGCCTCAATCTCCACATCAATATCCAGGAGGCAATTGTGGCCAATATTATCGGCCTCATTCGCGTAGATGCAGTATCAGCAAGGCCCACTTCAGTATGACCAGTATGAGCCGATACAGCACCAACAGGCCCAAGAGGCACAACAATAGAACAAGCCTTGGGCAGATTTGATAGCCAATGTGATACGAGACCAATTTCGGCCTCAAACCAAAGGATTCTGGCAACATGTACTGGTACCCCTATCCTGAATACTTCGAAAGGGTCCCTTTGCCAAACCGATACGAGGTGCCAGATTTTTCCAAATTCTCTGGGCAGGACAATGTTTCAACATATGAACACGTCAGCCAATTCTTAGCCCAGTGTGAAGAAGCATCGGCTACAGACGCGCTCAGGGTTAGGCTATTCCCACTTCCACTCTCAGGATCGGCCTTCGCATGGTTCTCTTCTCTCCCGTATAATTCTGTTCAGAGTTGGCCCGATCTTGAGAAATAGTTTCATCGCTATTTCTACTCCAGCACTCATGAGATGAAGCTGTCAGATTTAACCGGCATCCAGCAGAAGCACGATGAGTCGGTTCAAGATTACATTCAGAGATTCAGGGACATGAGGAACCGATGCTACAGCCTGGTGCTGTCCGATTCGCAATTAGCCGATTTAGCCTTCCAGGGTCTGCTAACGCCCATAAGAGAATGGTTTTCGGCCCAGGACTTTGAGAGCCTAGCACACTTAGCTCAGAAGATCGTAGCTCATGAACAGCGATTCCAGGAGGCCAAGAAGACTCTCAAAAAGGTGAGCCACATGGCCTACACCTCAGAGTCCGATTAAAGCGAGGGTGAATCCGAGGTAGCAGCAGCTGAATGGGCCAGGAACAAGAAAACTATTACTTGCCAATGGGTCAAAAATTCAGCTAAAGAGGAGAAATATGACTTTGACATCACGAAGGCCGACAAGATCTTTGACCTGCTACTTCGGGAAAAACAGATCCAACTTCTGACCAATCACGTCATCCCGTCAGCCGAAGAATTGAAGAAGTACTGCAAATGGCACAACACCAGCTCCCATAGCACCAATGATTGCAAAGTGTTTCGCCAGTAGATACAATTGGCTATAGAGGCCGAGAAGATCAAATTCGAAGATCCTAAGAAGCCGATGAAGGTTGATGGGAATCCTTTTCCAGTTAACATGGTTTATGCCAGTCGTCGATCAGCTGATCATCATCCCTGAAAAATGGATAGCCTAGTCAAATTCATGAAGAAACATGAAGAGAGGGAAACAAGCATGGTTTACAAAGTACATCCAAGAAGATATGATCGGCGGGAAGAGGCTCACCATCGGCAGCGTGATGGCTTCGATCCCCATTGGAGCTGTGATTTTTTCAAGTTTTGTTGGGATCAGGGGATGAGGCTGCCATCACTCCAAGACTGCTCGACATGTCGTGGCTATATGGATGAACCAGCTGAGAGCTCCAGCCGACTTACACCCGGAGTGGTTCGGCTCAATCAAAGGAAACGACCCGTTCATCAAAGGTTGGGCCCCATCCATGAAGATTTCTTTCAGGAGGACTTCGAGGATGACGAAGAGCAGGCTGCCAACCCGTAATGGTGTCCCTCTGACATTTTTACGAAAACACAAAAGCAGAAGGTGCAGCGGCTAAAGAGCGAAGGTCGGCTGAAAGAGGTCCAAGCCAAAATCGACTATCGGCTAAAAAAGAAGAAGGAGCAAGACCGTCCAAGGAAGCAATGACACGTAAAAGACAATGTCATTGCAGCCGATGAAGACCCAGCCGACCAAGCGAAAAGAAAGGCCAAGGGAAAGGTCGTGGCCGCTGCATCGGTTAATATTGTTTTCGTGCTACCAGCCAAATTTGAAACGGCCCAAGCCGATGGAGACATTGTAGAAGAGTCATCGGCTACACTTGTGTTGTCCCCGGAGCAAGCAATATTTGAAAAACCCGAGGGAACTGAGCATCAGCACCTTAAGCCACTTTACGTAAAAGGATTTGTTAATGGCAAGCCGATGTCCAAGATGCTAGTCGATGGGGGAGCCGCCGTCAACTTGATGCCCTATGCTACCTTCAGGAAGCTGGGCAAAGGAGCCGACGACCTGATCAAGACGAACATGGTGCGCAAAGGAACCCCTCATAGGCCAAAGGGGTCCTTAATGTTGAACTAACCGTCGGCAGCAAAACAGTGCCCACTACATTCTTTGTCATCGACGGGAAGGGATCGTACAGCCTGCTGCTAGGAAGGGATTGGATCCACGCCAATTGCTGCATCCCTTCAACAATGCATCAGAGTTTAATCCAGTGGCAAGGCAACAAGATTGAAATCGTGTCAGCCGATAGGTCAGTAAACGTAGCCAATGTCGATTTGACCTTAGGGGAAATCGAGGACATTGATTGTGTGTCTGGCAAAGTTTGGGAGACCGATTTTCTGAAGGTGTCTGATTCTGATATACAGCCAATTGGAGACGAAGAGCCTCAATTATTACTTTGAGGGTGTCGTGGAGGGCTCGAGCGTCTACACCAAGGACACCGTGGACGATTTGGATGGCAAATTTGGGCAAGGTTTTATTTCGGCCGACGAGCTTGAAGAGGTTGATATAGGTCCAGGAGATAGACCTAGGTCGACATTTATTAGTAAAAATTTGTCTCCTCATTTTAGAGCCAAGCTTATTGATTTATTAAAGGAATATAAAGATTGTTTTGCTTGGGAGTATTTTGAGATGCCAGGTCTTAGCCGATCGATTGTTGAACATCCGCTCCCTATTAAGCTAGGGTATCGGCAATACAAACAACCTCCCAGGAGGTTCAAAGCCGATATGTACGATGCAATCAAGGCCAAAATTACTTGGCTATATGACGCTGGTTTTATTCGGCCATGCCGATACGCTGAGTGAGTTTCAAACATAGTTCAAGTAATCAAGAAAAACGGCAAACTTAGGGTGTGCATTGATTTTAGAGACTTAAATAAGGCTACCCCTAACAACGAGTACCCCATGCCAACAGCCGATTTGCTCATTGATGCAGCCTCAGGGCATAAAATCATAAGTTTTATGGATGACAATGCTGGATATAATCAAATTTTTATGGCTGAGGAAGACATTCATAAGACTGCATTTAGGTGTCCAAGTGGAATCGACTTGTATGAATAGGTCGTTATGACTTTCGGTTTGAAAAATGCTGGAGCTACATATCAGAGGGCCATGAACTATATTTTTCATGATTTAATTGGCTTCTTGGTTGAAATCTACATTGATGATGTTTTTGTCAAATCTAAAGAGGTTGAGAATCACATAGCCGATTTAAGGGAAGTTTTGGAGAGAACTAGAAAATATGGCCTAAAGATGAATCCCACTAAGTGTGCTTTTGGTGTATTGGCTGGACAATTCTTGGGTTTTCTTGTTCATGAAAAGGGGATTGAAGTAACACAAAGGAGCATCAACACAATCAAAAGTATTCAGCCTCTGCAGGACAAAAAGCAATTGCAGTCTTTGATCGGCAAAGTTAATTTCATCAGGCATTTCATTGCCAATCTATCTGAAAAGATGGAGCCATTCACACCTTTGTTAAGGTTGAAAGCCGATCAAGCATTTACTTGGGGGACAGAGCAACAAAAGGCTTTGGATAACATTAAAGATTATTTAAGCTCCCCTCCAGTATTGATCTCTCCACAGAAGGGAGTGTCGTTTAAGTTATATCTATCAGCCGACGAGAAGTCCATCGGCTCAGTTTTGATCCAGGAGTCTGAAGGGAAGGAGAAAGCAATATTTTATCTCAGCAGAAGGCTTTTGGATGCAGAAACAAGGTACTCTCCGGTGAAAAAGTTGTGTCTGTGCCTATATTTTTTTGTACGAAGTTGAGGTATTATTTATTATCCAACGAGTGCACGATAGTTTGCAAAGTCGACGTAGTCAAATATATGCTATCGGCTCCAGTCTTAAAGTAAGAGTTGGGAAGTGGATTTTTGTCTTAATGGAGTTTGACTTGATATCAAGCACCTAAAGCAGTTAAAGGGCAGGCTATAGCCGATTTCATTGTTGCGCACAAAGATGACTCAATCGGCTCAGTCGATATTATGCCCTGGACACTGACTTTCGATGGATCAGTTTGCACAAATGAATGTGGCATCGGCTTAGTAATCATATCACCCAGGGGGCAAGTTTCGAATTTGCTTTTTCAATTGTGCCTTATGTCACAAACAATCAAGCTAAGTATGAGACGGTCCTCAAAGGTCTACAGCTTTTAAAAGAAGTTGAAGCCGATGCTATAAAAATTATGGGCGATTCACTGTTGGTGATCAGCCAGTTATTAGGAGAATATGAATGCAAAAATGATACGTTGATGGTCTACTATCAAAAATGTCGAGAGTTAATGGATAGTTTTCGGCTAGTTACCTTAAAACGTATCCCTAGGGAGCAAAATTCAGAGGCGAATGATTTGGTTCAAGGGACATCAGGCTATAAGCCGATGAAAAAAGATGTCGAAGTGGAAATTGCAACCATCACAGCCGACGGCTGGAGGTATGATGTTCATGATTATTTATAAAATCCTTCCCAGTCGGCTTCAAGGAAATTGCGCTACAAGGTTTTGAGATATGTTTTGCTCGACGATGATCTATATTATCGGATGATTGATGGTGTGCTACTCAAATGTCTAAGTACTGATAAAACCAAAGTTGCTATGGGAGAAGCGCATGAAGGCATCTGTGACACTCATCAATCGGCTCATAAAATGAAGTGGCTACTTCGGAGAGCTGGATATTTTTGGCCGACTATGTTGGAACATTGCTTCAAATACTATAAAGGTTGTCAAGATTGTCAGAAGTTTGGGGCTATCCAAAGAACACAAGCATCGACTATGAATCCAATTATCAAGCCTTGGCCGTTCAGAGGATGGGGAATCGACATGATCGGCCAGATCAATCCACCCTCAAGCAAAGGACATAAATTTATATTGGTGGCAACCGATTATTTTACTAAGTGGGTGGAAGCAATCCCTTTGAAGAAAGTTGATTCTAGGAACGCAATCGAGTTTGTCAAAGAACACATTATTTACAGATTCGGTATCCCTCAAACCATCACAACCGATCAGGGATCTATCTTTGTCTCAGATGAGTTTGTCCAGTTTGTAGAAGACATGGAAATCAAGATTTTGAATTCCTCCCCATATTATGCGCATGCTAATGGACAGGCAGAAGCATCCAATAAAAGTTTAATCAAGTTGATAAAGAGGAAGATCTCCGAATGACCAAAGCAATGGCACAGCCGATTGGCAGAATCGTTGTGATCCTATCGGATGGCCTATCATGGATCAATCCAAGTGCCTCCTTATAAATTAGTATATGGACATGAAGCTGTTCTTCCATGGGAAAACATCATCGGCTCACGGAGGATTCAATTGCAAGATGAGTTGACAGCCGATGATTTTCATAATTTAATGGTAGATGAATCGGATGGTTTGGTTTTATCAAGGATGCGTGCTTTGGAGAAGGTGACTAGGGACAAAGAAAGAGTGGCTCGTCATTATAACAAGAAAGTTGTACCTAAATCTTTTGAAGAAGGCGAGTTAGTCTGGAAATTGATAATGCCGATTGGTACAAGGGATAATAAATTCGACAAGTGGTCACCTAACTGGGAGGGGCCTTTCAAGATCCACAAATGCGTCTCTAAAGGAGCCTACATGCTAGAAGGATTGGATGGAGAAGTATTTGAAAGGGCTTTAAATAGAAAATATCTGAAGAAATATTATCCCAGCGTATGGATCAACTCATGATTCGGCTAGATTAAGCTGATACATGGTAGCCGATATGTTTACATCGCCTTGAGATGGCCGATATGACGTATATTTCCCTTAGTCATTTTCTTGTTATCATGATCGGTTGTGTACTGCCGATGTGTGATGGCTGATATAAATTATATCGCCCTTAGTCATTTTATTCTCATCATGATCGGTTATGATTCAACGTATACATGTCGGCCGATTTCGTGTGTTGTCCTTGAGATGTAATTTTTTCAATGATCGGCTCACATTGAAAAATTAGGGGGGGCACATACACATATCTAAAGTCAGAATCAAATGGACCAAAATTTTTGCGGACTTTGAAATTTTTTCGAGACAAGGCAGAGATTATATTACAAGGCGAAAGGACTAGAGTTTACAAGTTTGCCGATACACTCAAGAAAATAGGTTACAGGTATTGCAAAAGTTTACAAGTGGCTCAGTTGCCAGCCTCATTGCAGAATCAGCTCAATTGCCAGTTAAATGGTTGATAGCAGGTATCGCCCTTTGTTTGATTTCCTCAATCTCGTCTATCATTCGGGCATTGGCTACATCAGTTCCTACGACTGTTTTCAGTGATTTCCTCAGATCTCCCAGATATTGTATGGAAGATTTTAATTTGGTCCTTTGCTCCTGAGTGGCCTTTGGGAGATCGGCTAGCCTTCGCTCTTCGGATGCCAGTTCAGCTCTGCACTTATCTAACTCAGTGATGAGATCGGCTTCTCGTTTCTTCAGCCGATTGATGTTAGACTTGGTAACAGACGGCCCGACAGTCAGCTCATCTAGCTTGACTTTTTTGGCAATGATGCACTATCGATTGGTCTCGATCATGGCCTTGAGGCCAGCTTTCATCTTCCTATCGGCCATCCTTTGTTGTGCCCGTTCCAGCTTATGTCGATGCATATCGAGATGGGTGGCTTGGGAGATAATATCAGCCACTTCGTTTGGCAGCTGGCTCTCAATCTCTTCAAATCTGGCTTTGATTGATCCACAGTTGGTGACCAAATAGTCTATTGAGCTATCCAGCTGACGGGCGATGTCCAAAAGTTTTTCTTTAAGTTCGTCGGCTATAGGAGCTTGGGCCTAGCTAGTGGTTTCTTCTTCTTCGCAAATAAAACTCTCTTATGTCGAAGGAGAACATATCGGCTAAAGCCTGCTAGACCTCATTCATGGTTGTTTAAGTGCCAAGGGGATTAAATAGCTGATTTGTTCTTAAGGAGATTTGTTACCTTAACTGTGGGAGCCGGTGTCGGGTCTTCTTCTTTGACGTGATGACTACCCCTAGCCGATGGCATTTGTTCGCTTGATACATGGGGGACAGCCGACGGAGAACGAGGGGGCTACATAAGCAAGTGTTAGTTGAGATCGGCAAGTTGACAAAAAGAGAAGAGATAGAGTTTTGGGTTTACTGTTGGAGCAGGGCATGGTTGCCAATGAGCTAGTCTTTTGCGCTGCAGGCAAAGGGTTTTGGTTAAGAACAAAGAGACTTTAAGAAAGTTTAAAATTGCAACAACTTCAAGAAAAGGAGGACACGTACTGGTTGAGGGCAAGCATGATGTTGGGAAGGAGACGGTGTTTGTCGAGCTTGAGCATTGGCCGATGGTGTTTGTGCATACTTGCTTGAGTGGCTGGATTCGGCTTCAGCTTCCTCAATGGCTTGATCAATTGTTCCTCCATGACCTCTTGATTGAGGGCCTCCTCCAAACTTGGGTCCAAGGAAGGTAAATCATCGGCTGGTGGAACGGTCTTTTGTTTCTTCACTTTCTTTTGTGATGCAGTCGATGGACCAGCAGCCGATGGTTTTGGTCTCTTCTTCCTTGACAACGCCTCACGGGTTTGACCGTGTAGAAGTGTTGTCACCTTCGGCACGTTGAAGCCAATGATAGATGGAGCAAGTCCTCAACTTGGAATTCGCCCTGTGGCATAGTGGATCTCAACCCCTGAGTTGCTCTCATGAGGAGGAGAAGAATCGGTTGTCTGCAAAAAAAGAAGACATTGTTTAAATATTAAGCAGATGATAGCCGATAGCTTTAAAAATCGACAAAGGGGAGAAGTACTTACATCAGGGTTTGCTTCTGGAAGGAGCGTGGTGAGGTACATAGAGGATGGTTGATGGAAGATATGTCTTTTCAACTCAACCCATCATTTGTCAAAAGCTAAGCTCCTCTTTAGTGCCAATTCCAAAGTGCCTATGCTGCCAAGAGGCGGACCCTCTATGTTCATCAGTCAATCCATCATCAGTCTTGAAGTGATCTCACCCCTTGTTTCGATCTTGTCGATGAAATATAACCCAATTGGCAGTTGTCCTAATCCAATCTGTCTGGCAGCCGATGCTGGATAGTAGAACTCATAGGACTTGGAAATGTTTCTACCATGATGAATATCGATTGGCAAGATGCAGGGAGTGATGGCTGTAGTGAAGATTTCTCTTGGCTTCTCAAATTCCTCTGAGTTGAGTTCGTCAAAATTGAAATCCGAAGGAAGTTCGAATTCTGGGCAGCCTGAGTAAAAGAACCAAGTCCAATTATTCTTTGCAAATCCGTCATAAAACAAGGTGAACCAATTGGTTAGAAGTTCATTGGATAGCTTGGAGCCAGGATGGACAGCAACAGCTTCTCCAAAGGACATACACCTACGTGTAGTCACTTCTTCTCCTTCATTATCCTCAATCGGCTCTATTCTAGGGAATTCGACATTAGCCATATTGGGTCTGCCAGTGATCTTTTGAGTAAGCAGGACCAGCAATAACTGTAGAAACCACCAAGGGCACCCCAGTTCCTATGACCAGATTGGTTGCAATCTTAGTTGATGCTTGGTTGAGGGTTTGATACAGATAGCCCAATAGAAATTTCCCTAAGGGGATTTGTTCCTTGGATACTAGGGCTTCGGTTATGAGCTGCTAGTTAGTTGTGGGGATGCAGCTAGATCCACAGAAGACATATTTCTCCAGCAACATCATCAATAATGCAGTGTGTTCTATGGGGCTAACCGATCCAGTACCCATGTTTTGGGCAATGTAGTCGTTCCAACCCCCAATGGCTCTTGTTTTGAAGGAACATTGGCATTTGCCGTCCAGTCGGTTGGGGTTAGCCGATGACATGATGTCCAGCCCAGTTATCATCACTATATCGATTAAAGTTGGGGTCATGGGCCCTTGCTGGAAAAGGAAGACATTGAATGTATTGTTCCAGAAATATGTGGCAGCTGACATAAGGGGCTTATCCTTTGGCTGATCAGTTATGGTAAGAGCTAGGCACTGAGCTATGCCTACTTCCTCCCAATGGGTATGCTTGCTGGCAACCATCCTTTGGTACCAGGTTGGCCAAGATTTGTCCGTTGAGGGCCAAGACTTGAAAGTTCCGTTCCAATGTACTGTGCTAGGGTTTGAAATCCTATAGGGCATCCTATTGGTTTCAGCATTAATAACTTCGGTGGGATCTATGTTGCCGATAGGCCCTAGAAAGTACCTCTCGTTGTTAAGCAAACTGGGGACAACAATTTGGTGAACTAGATGATACAATGAGAACGGGGAAGAAAAACAAGTTTTAGAAGCCAAGAACACAAATCTACGGCTATGAGCAAAAATGAAAAGGGATTTAGCCGATAAGACTTACCTCGGTGAACTCGGTCGATGGGGCGTCGAAGGGAGCAGATGAGGATGCCATTGAAGGAGATGAGTTCATCGCCGGAAAAGAAGATCGCCGCGAGCTTGTTGGGAACTCCGAAAAGATCACTGGAAGGGTTTTAGGGATTTTCTGGCTGATGGTGTTGAGTGCGCAAGTAACGGCGTAAGTTTTTCGGTGCACTTCGGCGTTATTTGAAGAGGTGTGATAACAGCCAAAACAAAAATGCTCTAGGTTTTCTCGAAGGATAGAATCACGCAAAATCCGCAACATTATCAATATCGCGGACTTGGGGGCATGTGTTAACGACCAAATTTGGTAAGCAAACCCCCGAGTTTGGAGCAACGATTGAAGCAAAATCGAAGGAGTGCATGATTCTCAGAAACAGAGGCCACGTCGGCTGAGTCCGAATCGGCTAAGGAGGCAGTTGGCTGAGTCCGAATCGGACAGGGCAACTGATACAACCGATTCCGATTGGGTGGGCAGATGAGACCAATCCCGGAAGGAAAGTGTGAAGATAATCATTGGATTCGGTTTCCAAGTGCTTCAAAGATATTGCCATCTACGGATAAGGTCTTGAAACGACAATTGTATCTTTAATTTAGGATATTTTGTATAGATTCCTTATGTATCACGATAGGGGACCCTGTCCTAGGATATTTTCGTACTTTAAACAGTAGATAAGATAGAAGTCGTGTTCTAGAAGGACTTTGTTGTAATCGGGTATAAATACAGCCCGAAGGTTTGTAACTTATCATCATCGAATCAATCAATATAATTTCAGCGCATCGCCACCCTTTTTTCTCTTACTTGCAATCTCGACAAGTTCTTGCCTCGCATTGGGCTGCATCCAATTTCGATCTCCAAAGCAAGGTAAATCCTTGTTACAAGCGGTTTGTGCTCTCAGGGTTAGTGCTTCCATTGTTATGATACTCTAATCTTGTTATTGCAATCTTCTTAATTTATCATATACACTATATAAGCTAGATCAATGCTTCGATCTGACCCACGATCGGCGAATATCTCTCCGAGGATGACAGCCGATAGGGTTAGGTTTTGCGGTTGATTTGGGTTATATACCGTATCTACCATCTTGAAAGGTTTTCATTGGTTTATCTAGATCTCATGCTTCTTTTTGTACTTAATATTGCATCAATTTGATCTATTAAGTCGCTCTTAGAATCATATAGATCTGTTTGGCACAATGACTACTGTTAGAGATATTATCGGAGTTTCAGCCAATCTTACCTGTTTTAGCCATCTTACATGATTTATTTCTTCTAGATGTGTTAATGTTGCCCTTTATATTATGATCTTAATCTAGTTAACTGTACTAAGCTTGTTATCAATCTGTTAAGCTATATTAACAGTCGATTGATCCTTATTTAGTGTATTTAGCTCAGATTAATATCTTAGTATAAAGTTGTACTGGAGTATTAGCCGATTCACATTAGATCTACGACATCGGCTAGGCTATAAATATATATAATTATTATCCTAATGTGCTTTTAGATATAAGTGATTTATAGTGTTTTGGTATGCTACCGATCTATCCTAGTCACTTGGGGATAGCGATTATATGTTATGAATATCTATAGCCTATCGAGTAGGATCTAATCTTAACCGAATTGCCTATTTTTTGTTTCTTATTGATTACAGGATCAAACCAACTGGCACGCCCAGAATCCCAAAGGCAATCAAATTTGGACTTGCACTAGAGTAAAGCAAATCATCAGGCCAGTGCGTGGGAAAATTTCTCATCAACAGTAGGCCTGCTAGCTATATTGCAAACCACGGTCGAAATTTCATATGTGACCTAGAGATGCAAAAATTTGAGAAATTAAAGTACTTAATTTTGAATTATGGGCTCAATTGATCAAAGGTGACTTGCCTTGGTCGATCTCTTCAGCTTCTTCCTTGTAATCTGCGAATTGTGACTCTTCTGGCTTCGAAGCTACATGTGAAACGAGGAAAATTCAACAAACAGGACAAAATAAAGTCCTATTATAGGAAACTAATTGTGACAAAAGCTAGATCTTGATTTATGAAGAATTTTGAATGTTGAACGGAGTCTATCGGATGATTGGTTGATGCATTTTCTGCTCAAAGGAAAATGGGTTTTAGGAATTTCTTGGAAAAGAAATAAAATAAAAAAGGGAATTTTGGTTTCATGGGCCGGCGATGGCTCACGACCCTGTGAAAGCGCGACGCGCTGATGTGGCCAATGGGCCAGTGCGATGAGGCAGCGCAAAGCCGGATGGGCCCTCAAGAGAGGGATGGAAAGGCATGCGAGCCAACGTGGGGTCACAGCCCACGTGATGCGGTGGACGCATGGTTGCAGGCCAGTGGACGGAGCTCACAAGGTGGGATGCGGAGCGGGGCCCAAGAGTCGGCCACACGGTTCATAAGGACGGGGTGCACACGAAAATGCACGATGCGGATTGATGGATGCGGTGCGGATTAGTGCGCCAATGTGAACTAGAGGGTGGCAGGCCCACGCGCAGCCTCTTGGCTCTCTGTGGACCACACACACAGAAGAAGAGTGGGATGCCGATGTGGCGTCCACGTTGGCTGGCGAGAGGAGGAAGAAGAACAGTAGCTTCATCTGACGACGAGCGACGACGACGATCTCTGGGAAGCACACAGAAGGATTCAACAAAAGGGGAAAACACCGAAACAAAGAGAGAGACAAGAGGAGTCGAGCCAACGGCTCGGATTCGCTGGGACACGACCGGAGATGGTGGATTGTGGCGGTGCTTCCTTCCAGTCATCAAAGGGGGGAAAGCTCATCGGAGCAACTAGGGTTCAATTCGCCGGAGTTTGAACTACTACACGACCACGTAAAACCATTCCAAACAACGGGAGACCAAGCACAACACGGGATCACAAGGGTGACAGCAAACGCAACCTGTAACAAAGAAAGCGGTGCGCGGCGTGTGCGACGGTGATCTTAGCAAGTGCAGTCATGCTAGGAAGATGGCAGTGCATTCTTGCAACCTAGAGAGGGTGTATGAGCGGGGAGAGGGAGACGGGGTTACAACGACGAGGAGAGGTCCCATGAAGAGAGGCCGACGGCTCGAAATGTGGTCATTTTGGCCTCGGGCCAAGGAAGAGAAAGTAGAGGTCACCGACGTCCGTTCACATGGTCACAGGTGCACCGGCTCCTTCGGCGCAATTTGTGGTGTTGGACGACAGTGAGGCGACGACGTGGCGGGTGTGGGCACTAGCTCTACTACGGCGGGGAAAATGATTGGAAGGGAGGAGGGGTGCTTCTTTTATAAGTGAGGGAGAGGTGCTCGACTAGTGCTAGCTCATGATTTCGTGGGTGCTATGAAAGGTTGCAATGACGCAGATGGAATTTGGGTGTGTGATTGGTGGATCCAACAACGAAGCGATGCGATGGATGAGGCACCGATCCACATGGGTGTGATGGCGTCACTGTGCGTGGGTGAGAGAGCGCATGTGTGGGATGGTCTCGTGGGCAATACACAACCCCGACAACGACTCAGATAAGGAGATGGCAATGGTGATGGATTGGGTGGTGGTTGGCGCAACAGGTGCAAAGAGCGAGGTTCACCGCGGCTTCCGCTCCTCCGCGGTGGAATCCAAGGGAGAGGAAAAGTGGTGCGTGCAGTGAAAAGTTTTCACGGCGATGGAGGAGGTTAGACATGGGCTGACACCGACACACGTGCATTGCACGTGCACCCGAGAGTTGGGTCGTTGGCTCAGCCAGGCCAAGGAGAGAGGTTGGGCCGACCGCAGCAAAAGAAGGAATGGCTAGGGCTGGGCACTTTCAAACCGAAAACAAAAAAACAAACCGCACCGAGCAGAACCGAAGTTTGCGATTTTTTGGTTCTTGCTTTTGGTTTCAGTTCGTGGTGTTGCATAAACCGCATAATTTGGTTCGGTTTCGGTTTTTAACGTCGAAGAACCGAACAACGAAAAAAATCAAACCGCCGAGCCGCTCTCCTATCCTCTCCTCTTCCTAAGCCGAACCGAACAAAAACCGAATACTTCCTCCAGCCGCAGTCTCGCGTAGCGCCGTCGCTCACCCCGACCGCCCGCCTCGCCGCGCAGCTCGCGCCTCGCCATCGCCGAGCCGATCACACGCGCCGCTGCTGGCCAACTCCACGCCGCGCCGCTCCAGCCTCCTCTCGCCACCGCCACCAACCTCTCCTCCGCGTCGGCTCTCCTCGGCCACGCCTCCGCTCGCGACGGCCTCTCCTCCGTGTCTCTCCCTCCACCACCACCTCTCACCAACCACGCTAGCCTCTCCCCTCCGCACGGCCCCTCTCCTCCACCGTCGGCCTCTCCCTCTCGCCGTCGGCTCTCTCCTCGTGTCGCCGCCGCCGGCCCCGCCTCGCCCTCCGTGCGCAGCTTCCTCCTCCGCGCTGCGCCGCCGGCCGTAGCGCCTTCCCCTATTTGGTTTTTTGGTAAAAACCAAAAACCGAACCTGAACTATGCGGTTTCCTGTATTTACGAAAACCGACCGGTTTTTCACTCACACCAACCCAAACTTTGTGTTAAAAAAACCAAACTGAACCATCGGTTTAAACTGATTGCCCAGCCCTAGGAATGGCGGCCCGGAACATAATTTGAACTTTCCAGGGATTTGAGATAGAGACAATTGGAGGGAATTTGACTTGACTTGAATTTTGAATTTTTGATTTGGACTGATTTGTATGTTTCAAAGAATTGAGATGGAGATCTTGGCACACTCACAACCAAAGAACCAAATTTTGCAAATAGAGTTTTGGAGAGTTAAAATTTCCCGCTAACGCCACTATGAATGGGTGTTACAAAAAACCATCTAATTATTTCTAAAACCAAACTTAAAAATCCAAACTTGCTTTAGATTTTAATCTGCAATAATGCCAAAGAAATTTAGGATGCAAAACAAAGATGGTCCATCGGATCAACTGGACCAAGCCATGCTCTTATTAGGGAATGAGCAGTGTGCCACGGTTTCAACCTCCACATAAGCAAACCACCATCAAAGCTACTCGGCTCACACAATGCGTGGGTATCCAAAGCGGGCCCACCAAAATAACACTTCTCCCACCTTTCTAGCTTCCCCCTACCCGGTCATAGTTCATCTATCGACCCCTCACCATGATTTTCTCTCCCGATCTACTGCATATTGCTCCATTAGTCTGTTGCGAGCAGGCGCGCTCACCGCCGAAAGCCCCATCCTCCTCCTCCTCCCAGCCTACCACCGCCCGCCTCGTTCTTGCTCCCTTCTTTCCGATCCCCTATTAGATTTTGTGCATAGATTGGTGGTGGCTAGTGCCGGTGGGGGATGCTCAGGCCGATGGAATAGCTCGCAGACGAGGCAGATCCGACCAAGTGCTTGCCTGATACGGCCATGGCCAAATCTGGCCTAGGGTTCACCAGATTTGGCCTTGGACGCGGTGATATCTCATTGGTGGCAACAACTCGCCGGCTTTGGATCGACCTTGGCGGGGCAGATCGAGGAAAGCGGTTATGGATCGAGCTTGCCGGCTTCGGATCGACCTTGTGTTAATGCCAGAATTTGGTAAGCCCTGGTTTCTCCATCGGCTAAGTGTTTATATCGGCTCAAAGCTAGAATCAGCTTAGAGTTCTGCATCAGCCGATGAGGGTTTTATTTTATCAACATATCCAGTAGTCGGATTCTTGTTAGATTTGGTTTAGAAAATCTTATCCTGAAGAGACCGAGTCCAGGGAGGATGCGGCTTGTATCTTTTAATTAGGAAGTGTTTGTTAACTTTCTTTTTTATCTTTAGGAAAGTGTGTTAGTGTCCAATAAGGACTCAGCTTGTTTTCTTTTATCTTTAGGAAATTTTGAATTATAATCTATTAGGATCTTTGTCAACCTACGGGTATAAATATGTAAGCCCGAGGTCCAAGTAAATCATCTCTAGATCAATACAATTCGGTGCATCGCCATCCTTTTACTTTTTCTACTTTATTCATTATCCGACGAAAATTGGCACCCGACGCGGGGCTGCATCAGCTTTAATCTCCAGCAAAGGGGTAAGTCCAATGTCCCGCCGACCCAGGCATATCATCTCTATCTTAAGTTCCATTGTTGTTTATAGGCACATCGGGTTAGTTAGGACTTTCTCGGTTAGGTCCGATATTCTGATCAAGTTGATGTTTCTTTAACATAATGTCACTTTGGATAGATTTGTTATATCCATCACATTAGACAGATCTATCGATTCATTGAGTATTAGATTATTATATACAATCTCGTGCTACATCGGTTAGGTCTGACATACTAGATTGTTATTGATAATTTAAGTCTAGTTAAGCCAATTGGTTTATGCTAATGTTTCATCAGAGGGTTAGCCGATCTTATCTGATGTGTTAAATTTCTTTTTGATAGTTTTGTTGTCTTGGTTAAATTTAACACATGACCATTTTGATCGGTGTCATATCGGCTGGTTTAAATCTATCAGGCAATCATCAACCTTATGTTGTGTCAGTTGGGTTCGACCTATAAGGTTGTGGTTGTAAGTTAGATTTATTTAAGTCAGTAGGCATCAATCATTGTTTCATCGGGGTTTCAGCCGATGAGTTATCTGGACGTTGCATTGGTTTACAAGGATTGTACATAAGTTACTTAATCATTTGGATTTAATGACATCGGACCTTCAGTCGATGTGTGCTTTGATATTCAGATCAACATCTATGTCAGCATGTGATTGGTTTATGCTCTTTTATCATCATGTTATCATCGGCTGATCGTCTTTATATAGATGTTTGCTCAGCACACTGTCGATGGGTTAAAACCCTAATTGCATCGGCTAACATCGGCATCAGCTGGAATCAACCGATCGGCTGTTTTGGTTATCAACCTATGAGTTGATATGCTCTATGTTCTGTTGTTTTGTATATCTTGTCAGTGGCAGGATCAAACTGACTGGCATGCCCGCACTTCAACAATTTAAGGACCTACACTAGAGCTAAGCAGATATCTCAGGCCAGCGTGTGATTTGACGTCAACACATCTTTTGACACATTCGAAGATCCACATTGGCGGAACGGATTTGGCATCAACACCTTGGCCCCAGTTGTCCCCTTCCAAAGATCGATCTCAGCCACGGCCTCGACCTCGACCTCCTCTCGCTCTCCTCCTCCTATCTTCATCATTGCCAGTGCCCTCTCCTCCTCCCCAATGACAGACGATGAGCTCAGTAACTGATGATATGGGACGTTGGATTTGAGTAGAAGACAATGATCTTCGCTCACTTTTCATCCGAGTAATCATATTTATTTGTACATACTAACTATAAGCCGTTTGTACGAGAGATAATAATAGCTTCGATGCACCTCAATTTCCCACTTGAAAACAGTTGAACGACGAGGATTTTCTTGGATTGAATTCCTGCATACACACATTTTCCAAGTTTCGGATAAAAAGTTGGAAAACCATTTCCCTGGCAAATGTTTCGTTCATAGAGGAAGCTGAGGTCTGCTGGATACATTCCGGAGAAGTTGATGGACGCGTTGCAATTTTTTATTTTTTATTTTATTTATTAAAATATTTTAAAATAATTTTATGTATGAAAATTTTACGAAACTAGTCGCCCAACTCTCTTTGGGAGAACTTTTTAAAAAACATTCTTGCAAAGGGCGATTTTTTTGCCACGATGATTTTGTTTGACGTGACAGATGGCCGTCGGCTCTCGCCTAATGGCTGCCCGTTGAGGGAGGGGTTTTTTTGTAGGCGGCCTCTTTCCGCCCTTCTCGAGGGCATTTTTTACGGGTGGGGAGCCGCCTGCAAAATGGTTGGGAGGGCGACTTGGCTTTTTTTAGGTAGTCTCCTTGCCGTCCTCTCAGAGGACAATTTTTTTCTCTAGGGCGAGGGTCGTCTGTGAAAGGGCGGTGAGGGGTGGCATTTTTGTATGCCCTCTAGGTGGGTGATTTTTGGCCCAAAGCTATAAGAGTCCTTCCCTTCTTGAAAGTTTCATTATATTCACCCAAAATGCAAAAAAAGAAAAGGAGGGAGGGGTAAGGAGGAGCAGAAGGGGAGCGAGAAGTCCTGCTGGTTTGCTGACTACATCGTAGGTAAATACATTCTATCATATTGTGTTTTTAATTTCTGTACATTTTAGTTTTATTACTATATATTTTAGTTAGATGGTAGATCTGAAGCACACAACCTATTGTATAATTTGAGAACCAGAGCATACAACATATTTCTAGATATTGAGACTTACGGCATAGTGCAAAGTATACCATTTGTTTTAGTTAGACAATAGATCTGGAGCACACACCCTATTTGTAGAATTTGAGATCTAGGACATAGAACATATTTCTAGAATTTAAAACTTATGGCATAGTACATATTGATGAATGCGACGTTAGATCTGGTTAGTATGATATGAACTTAGTTAACTACCTTTTTTTCATCAGGCACAATGTCAAGTAAGAACATATTTTAGTTAATTCACGGTCAAGGCAATCTTAGAATTGGTCCAGATGGTGTTGATCTGTTGGATTTTAGCATGACATCGAAGGGCATCGATAGGCCTGTTGAGAGAATCCTTTAGTCAATTTATAGTTGGTTACTGCGAGGATTCAAAGTCGACCCAGAAATCAACACAATGTATGTATCTATCGTAGTGAGTTGTCCAACGGAAGGTTATTTCTGGGAACTAATGTCGATGAATAACACTGTTGCCTGGAGACTGAACGGTCATGACCCCTTGTTATTTTTTTGTCGGTGCATAAAAAGGATAGGAGTGTTCCAATGGAAATAGAAGATGTCGAGGGTCCAAGCCATGTGGGGGATTCTATTGGAACATCGATGGAAAATGAGAGAAATCAAACAGAGGTGGTACAGGCCATGGGCATGGTGGACGAGGGGAGAGAGTCGGTATAATCGTTGATGAAATGAAGAGGGAAGATTCGGATAACGAGCAAGCAGAGGGCAATTTATCGTCCGACGAGAAAGATGATGTAATGCTCGTTGATTGAACAAACAAGGATTTTTCGGGGTTTGTTATCTCTGAGGGGCATCATGTACCCTGGGAATACAAGGAGAATGAGGTAATTCAGGGTGCTAGGTATGTTCATAAGGAGGATCTAAAGGAGGAGGTGATGAAACATTGGGCGGTCTTATTGCAGAGAGAGTTTAGGGTGGTCAAGTCAACCAATTATATGTACAAATTTAGGCGCATGAAGGAAGAGTGTTTGTGGTGTGTTCATGCATATAAGGGTAAATGAAATAATTATTGGAAAATTAGCATTGTGACCAAGCATCAATGTCATTTACAAGGGGCTGAGAAGTATCACCGTAACATGACTTCAACTTTTATTGCAACTGAGATGTATAGCGGTGTTGTCAGTAACAATGAGTTTGAAGCAAGATCAATTATTAGTCACATTGAAGACAAATTCAAGTGCACCATAAGCTATGACAAGGCCTGGAGGGCCAAACAAAAGATTTTAAAGATGAGCTATGGCACATTTGAAGCATCATATGATAATTTACCTTGTCTGTTAGCCACCATTGACCAAAGAAATAGTAATACTTACTTCGACATTCGTGTATTCCAATCATCCGATGATCCGGCCAAAAGTGTGTTGCAAAGATATTTTTTCTCATAGGTGCTTGTATCAATGCTTTTGTGCACAGTCGTCCTGTACTGTGCATAGATGGTACTTTTTTATCGGTAAATAGAGAGGTCAGATATTGGCGGCGATCGGAGCTGATGGGAACAATTAGGTGTTAACTATGGTTTTTGTATTTGTAGAGTGTGAGAACACTGAAAGCTGGTACTGGTTCCTCGAGAGTGTGCAGTGAAGTCGTGCGTTTGAGGCCCGAGGTTTTCCTTATACATGATCGTCATACGGGCATTTTGTGGGCTATTGACTACTTGTAGAATGATCAGGACGAGAAGGGACTTCCAGCTAGGTGCCCTGATGTTTGGAGTAGATGGTGCATGCATCACATGGGTGCTAATTTCTACAAGCAACTCAAGAACAAGCATCTGATGGATCTTTTCAAGTGGCTTTGTGCAAAGAATCAAGAGAAGACATTCAACGAGCTTTGGAGAAGGTTGGATGAGTTGACAACGAAGCAAAAAGATGAACAATCTCATCGGGACGAGCAATCTCGTCAGGCACAAGCTGAAGATGATGAGCCTCCAGGACCTCTAGGTCCACTGCATGATTACCCACCCATAATGAGAAGGAGGTCGGCATCACCTATCTAAAATTTCTTGCATTGGATCGAGAATGAACCAAAGAAGAAGTGGGCTCTCTTGTTTGACACTGATGGATCTCGATATGGTATAATGACAACTAATCTGGCGGAGGTTTACAACTAGATAATGTGAGGAGTGCGAGGACTCCCATTGGTTGATATTGTTGAATTTATCCTTCATGGCACACAGGCATACACAATAAAATTGGTCCCTCAATGACAGACAACTATATAATTTTTGGGATCATAGTGACTAAGTACATGGAAGCTAAAATATCTAAGGCCCAAAGACATAGAGTTATTCCTCAGGGCACCAAAATTCATCGCTACGAAGTAATGTGTGTTGATAGGAGTAGGCATGGTATCTACCGCAAGCAAGTCGTGCAGGAATGTGTCCTGAATGGAGTTTGCATCTATATGAACCCTAAGCTTCGGCACCTGCCTTGCTCTCACGTACTTGTTGCAGCCGGTGATTGTGGCACACTCCCTGATGTGTATGTGTCACATTATTTCAGGAAAGAAGCAATCTTTCATACATGGAGTGAGGAGATATATGGGTTCATGATCTCAGGATCTTACACAACTTTGAGGCCCAAAGTCTTTTACATTCTAGATCCATGCAAGTTAAGGGTGAAAAAGGGCTGGTGTCAGATGAGACGCATCATAAATGACATGGACAAGTCCGAAGCAGGTGATAGGACTCTATGTTGTAGTGTGATCAGCATGGTCATACTTACAAGAAATGCTCGAAGAATGCTATAGGTCCTAGCGTCGCAGACATTGGTCCATCTGGAGAGTCAACGGATGGAAGGCGACCACTTGGGGAAGGAACAACAACAAGACAAGCATGTCCTAGACGTCCTCATGCGGCTGGCGATACGATGGTGTAATATTGTTTGTGAACCATAAACTAGTTCGGTATTGTATTGCAAACAAGTCGGTATTGTATCCTAATGTTATCATAGTAAGTAGCCATAGCATGTAATTTCAATGAATGTCGTTGTAATCGTATTGTTTGTGAACCATGAACTAGTCTGGTATTATATTGTTTGTGAACCATGAACTAGTCTGGTATTGTATTGCAAACAAGTCGGCATTATATCATAATGTTGTCGTAGTAAGTAGTCATAGAACGTAATTGAAGTAATATTTTTTGTTCCTTTCATGCACGTATTGAAGTAATATTTATTGTTGTTCTAACCATTATTTTGCATGCAAGTATGGCGGACGACACACTTGAACTCTTCGACCGTGACATCGATAGGAACCACCGGTTGACCTTTCAGCAGTCCAAGGTGCGCATCTCAGCACCTTTTGTCCACGCACTTCGCAACATTTGCTGCTCGTTGACCCGCGGCATGTTTCGTGGTATGCCTTTTTCCACTTTTTGTATGAACGTTTTGACTTGACTCTAATTGTCATTACTAATGTTTCGACCTTACTTTCTACAGGTTGGGTGAGGCTGGCCTCCTACCGTTTTGTAGGCTGGTTGAGATGGGGGCAGACGAGAAAGACCCGACAAGGCAGTGGGATGCAAACCGGTCCCTTCTTGCTGCTCTGGTAGACCGCTGGAGGCCTGAGACGCACACATACCATCTTCCATGTGGGGAGATGGCACCGACACTGCAGGACATATCATACCTTCTCGGGCTACCTCTTGCAGGAGAGAAAGTTGGTTTCGTAGATGGTGATGGTGGATGGAAGGTGGATATCACGGAGCATTTCTCGCACATGATGCGCATTCCAGGTCTCTCGGTGCCACTGGCCTACACCCATACACTATCGTCGGGCCTAGCAAGGCGTGGTTGCTTCAGTTCACTGTAAGTTAACTGCACAAAGGGATTTATGTTACTATGTAGCAATCTATTCATGTGTACTAACACTTGGTTACTAATTGTAGGCTGATCAGCTCCACCCAGACGTTGATGACTACTCGGTCTGACGGGCCCTAGAGGCGTAACTGCTCTGGTTGTTCGGCCGAGTGATGTTCACCAGCATTGCAGGCCACGCTGTGGACAAGGGGTTGATCTAATATGCACGGGCCATCGCGGATGCTGAGCCAGGCAGCGTGCCACAGTGGAGCTGGGGATCTGCAGTGCTAGCAACCACTTACTATGGTGTATGTGATGCCTACACGAAGACCGATGCAAAATCGATCATCGTTGGTTGCCCTCTGCTCCTTCAGCTTTGGGCAGTTGAGAGGTTTGTGATAGGTTGACCTACGGTGGAGCACACACCCTACGGGACAGGTCGCAGCGCGGAGTGGCCCGAGGACGGCCCCACGATGGGGCCGTATTGGTGTCGGCGTGGGGTAAGTAAAAGCATTGTTGATTGCACCGTTCCTTTTCTTTATCGATCGTTGATAACAACCCATGACATGTGTACCATGTTTTTGAAGGGTTACGCGGAGGCTACGCTAGCCAAAAACAAAAACTTTTTACCGCAAACCATGAACACTTGCAAGTAAGGGCCGATAGATCGTTACCGATTGGAGTATGCAGCAGAAATAGCCAATCAGGAGCTATCCGATCTGGAACAGTGCAGCTGATTCCTGTAAGCCGACAGCCGATTCCTGGGGACAGCCGATTCACCAATCAGCCGATTCGCGGATGCCGCAGCTGATCCAAGTCGTTCGACGTGTTCTCGCGCCTCACTCCGATGCGCTTGACCCTCGCTCCGATGCGCTCGACCTCAGCCGTGCTTGTGTTGCCGATCTGCCGTAGTTGCCTCGCTCCGATTGCAGCCGATTCATAGCCGATCAACAGCACACAACGTTGCAGCGCCTCTACCGGTATCCATACGTCCAGGGACAGAACACCGAACACCCGTGTGCTAGCACGCAATGCAAGGCTAGGGTTTGGCTCGAAAGTGGGGAGGGTTTCTGTGGAGATTGATCTCGTCGACTTCTGTTGCGCCAAATCAGATTGATTCGGTTCAATTGCCTGTAGCAACTCTCCACCCCTCACCCCTTTATATAGAGTTGCCGGTTGGGCCTAGAGGCCCATCGGGACTCTATTTTGAATCGGATCCTATCCGAATCTCATAGAGTTGGCCGGCTGGACTTCGTAAGCCCATAGGACTCTATCCGATCAGATCCCTATCCGATCGAGCCGTATCCGAGTCCAACTCGAATGCCTATTCTTATCCCCTTAAGCGTGCGACTCTGTAGGTTCAGGTATACTCGGTTTCGGCTATAGTCTAACTTAGCCGGCCGTCGGCTTGAGTCCAACTCAACCGATCTGTCAACAGTGGCGCCTAGCAGCACATATTGACACCATAGTATACAAGAATATAATATCGGCTGCGAACCTATAATGTGTACATAAATCCCTTTGCCTCACGATACCAATTAAGTTATAGGCAAGATGTGTGCCATCCCTTCAATAGCTTAACCATTCACTCGAACCGTATTGGATTATCTGTCTGTTGATTGACTCATCAATCAACTTAGCATGGCCATGCATTTCCATAATCCATTACCTCGAGGGGCCCAGAGATATCTCTCCAAAGGAGGGACAAATTCCATCTTGATCACTCACATCCCACTCCATGTTTCATAGCAAACCCGAAAACTACCTTTATAACAACCCAGTTACGGAATAGCGTTTGGTAGTCCTAAAGTAGGCTACTACACATGTTGGAATCCATGGTGATCTCAGGTCTAAGGACTTTGTACCAACACTACCTGAGACCAACTAATGGCACATTAATCCTGTAGTGTCTCATGGTGGGTCTATCCAACAATGTGTTCTCTAACACATGTGTCCATGTTTATTGATTTGGTATCTCCATACCCATGATCTATGAGACATGATCATCAATCAATAAACATGCCGATCTTAGAATCATATTTGTTCCAACAATATGACATATGATCAGGGATCGTTTAGAAATAGATTCATACATAAATAGTCTCATAAATAAGTCATGTACTTATTGATCAATACAAGATGTCTATTTCATGGAACTGAATAACACTTTATTCATAAATACATAAATATTGACCATGATATCCAACATCTCCATGTTGCCTCTAGGGCATATCACTAAAAGTTTTTATGTTGCAGCGCCGTTACGCCCACGTGCAGGTGAGATGGGGGTACCCAAAGTTCGTGTTAGAGTTCGACCATTTCCAGCCCAATGAAGTCATCTGGGAGCCATACACTCAGCAGGTCGTCGCACAGAGAGCACCGTTAGGACTTTCGTCCTTGTGCACACATGACGCGACCAACTAGCTCACGATGTTACCGTTGGTGTTCGACATCTTCGTCGAGCCTCACTGCCCACACCGTGTGATGAGGCAATTCGGCTTGAGGCAGGCTTTTCTTGGTGTCATGGAACCTATCGACCTTCCTGGAGACCACTTGTGAGTACTAAGTGTTTAAATTACAAATATGATGTTAATTCATTCATCGAGCTATCTAAGTATGCATAACCAAATAGGATGACTCGTCGGGATAGCAAGCTGGCACACTGTGGCACCGCGCGTACAATAGTACGTGGACGACTAGTTGTTAGCTCCAGAGGAGGTGATCGACGAGCTCTAGTCACACACAGAGTAGAACTACCATGACTACCTCAACTGGTACTTACCTCGCACTCGTGCCCATGTGACCTTCAGTCTAGTCGTGCCATAGCCTCAGCCTGCCGCTATCACAGACGCGTACCCCACACACCATGACCAATACTACTTCCTCGGGGTAAGTCGAACTCCTGTTGAATTCTTGCATTTTTTTCCAATTGGTACTAACATGCTTACTTATGTCTCTAATATGTCGACGCCACACGAGCTGTCAATGTCGATATTAACTCGGTGGTAGTCAGGTTGGATGCTTGTTTGCACTTGAGTGATGCTGAGTAGAGGCTGACGTTAGATCGAATGTAGTCCAAGATGAACGTTGGCATGCACGTCTTCTCCTATCGCAGCGTCGTGGACGTGGTACCTCCAACTGTTCCAACACCACCACCGCCACGAGCCCCTACGGCTGAAGTTGTGCCACCTAGACCAACGACTTCTCATGGTAGTGCTTCTCCCAGAGGTAAGTTCCACAATGTCTGATTTAGTCTCGGTAACATTACCACGTTATAACAAAATACATGCCTCGTGGGTCCGCCTGCCTTCATGTGCCTTTGCCGAAGCGAGCACTTCCGCACATCGAGCATCAATCCTCAGCCACACATGCAGGCAGGAGTCCCTCTAGGTGAATATCATCACTGGTTTCTTTCGTTAATTGTACTCGTTGTTATAAGTACTATTTACTTTGATGAACCTTATGTTCTTTCTCCAATAGGGTTCCAAGTGGGGATATTTGGTGCAGGAGCCTTTTTCTCACAGGGCACACACGCAGGCAACGTTGGTCCTAGTGACCATTTCTATGATGATGACTTGGAGGACGAGCTAGACTAGGAGATATTTGGCTATTCACAGCTTGCAAGAGCTCCATCAACTCAGGCTCAGGAGCAGCCAGTGGCCACACCGGTACCAGAGGGACATGCAGGCCATGCCATACCACCAGACCGTCTCACGTACTCGCAGGAACACGTTAAGGCATAGGGTAGGAAGGACTAGGGTAAGAGACTTCGACGGTAGTGGTCCACCTCTTCAAATCTTATGCGCACTGTTCTTTTGGTTTATATTTCTGTGCACTAATACTACTTTTGCAGTGATTTGTACAATAACCATGTTTTTACTCAATGCTATTTCGTTTATGTCGTCGATACGCTGCAGAAACCTTACAACTATTTAACCATACGACAACAAACTTTCGCTGCGTGGCGATCAGATTCATTAGGTCGCATGGTAAACCACTATAGATGGACACATCGTCTGTACACTGCAAAAACCTTACAACTAAGTAGGCACACGACAACAAACTTTTGGCGCATGAGGACCAGGTACATTAGGTTGCATAGTAAACCACAGGACACAAACATAGTGCCAGCTCGAGTTGTCACGATCAGTCAAATATTCCCTAATTCCTTCTTACTTTTATTGATTCTACTTCATATGAAATAATAGTAAAAAATGTCATTCTAGAGGGCGGCAAGGGGACCGCCTTCAAAAAAATACCACCCCCACCGTCCTTTCGCAAGTGGCCCCCTGGCCTAGAGAAAAAAAATCACCCTCTTGAAGAGCGGCAAAAGGACCGCCTGCAAAAAAGCTAGGCCGCCCTCCCAGCCATTTTGCAGGCGACCCTGCGCTCGTAAAAAACGCTCTTTGGGAGGGCGATTAGGAGGCCACTTGCAATGAACCCCTTTCTCGGCGAGTGGCCGTTAAGCAGAGACCAACGAGCATATGTACCGTAGCAAAACACTGTAGCAAGTACTGTAGTGTCGAAACTTGGTTTCGGCAATATATTTTATGGGGTTGCAGTCGAGATCGCCAAGCACAATGGGTTAGAAAGAGAAGAAGATTTAGACAGGTTCAGGCCCTCTCGTGAGGTAATACCCTACTCCTGTTTCGGTGGATTCGATCCGCCGAGTGTCTTTATTGATCTCGTGATCTAAAGCTGAGAGCTAAAAGCTGAACTCCTATTGGAATATCCCTCAAGGGACGCCCCTTACCCCCCTTATATAATCTTGGGAGGAAGGGTTTACAAGTCGGAAACCCTATCTTACTCTAAGTAGGTTTCCTCAATCTTACCAAACCGTGACTATAGGCCGATTGCCTTATCTCTATCGGCAACCGTAACACCTAAACCAAGCTCGGCTTACAGATATAGCAGGCGCAACCTATCCCTACCTCCAGTCGGATAAGCTTGCCATGTGGATACCCGATTGCCACAATCTCCACAGTAGCCCCCGAGTCCTTTTCAGTCGACGAGACAACTCAGCTTCAAACCAAAGCAGAACTCAATCAAAAAATCTCTTTGACCGAGTGCTTTTGGCGCCGAGTGATTTCATCATCTCTGCCTGAATCTTCCCGAGTGGCTCCAAAGACTGTGAAGGGCTGGAAAAAATATACATAAAAATTCTCAAAAAATAAATATCTAGGTGCATCTCCTGATGCACCTAATTATAGGTGTAGCCCCCGACTATGTGGTTAGTCAAAAATAGACTAAGCATATAGTCAAGAACTATATAAAAAATTATTCTCATGTAGATGCCTAGCTCATGCTAAAGCAATCATAGAAATCTTATTACTCAGCAAGTTCATACTCAACCGAGTGAATTTGCCCGAGTCATCTCAGAACAAATAATTCAATCATCCCTCTTGGGTAAAAAGCACTCAGTAAACTCTTGCTCAACCGAGTGGATTCGCCCGAGTAATCCCGGAATAATAACTCAATCAACCCTAGCGGGTAAAAAGCACTCGGTAAGCTCATGCTTATCCGAGTAGATCTGCCCGAGTCATCCCGGAACAAAAACTTTAATCATCCCTCATGGGAAAATAAATTCTTTCAATCATATGAAAAATATGACCAAGTTATTAAACAGCTTTTGCCATAATACTGGTCTCAATCTTATAAAGATCTTCACCAAGGTGGAAAATAAACAAAGATCGGCAAGATTACCCGACCAAATGCCGAAAAACCAAACAGCCCTTGTTCACCAAGGCGGCTATAAAAACTCTGTTGTTGGTCACCTTCCAAATTGCATCGTGCCAACTTCTCATGAAGTTAAGCAAACCGCGGTATGGAAGGATCTTTTAAGGTATTGGGCACTCGGACACGCGCATATTGCCGTGGCAAATCCGCTTAAGCTCATCCGCTTAAGTCCCTAAGGACACGTATCGGACCACACCTTAGCCGGGCCGTAGATTTTCTTATGGGCTCGGCCCACTCACCGTAAAACCTAGCGCAACCCTCAAATCTTTCTTTATAAAGACATGAGGTCGTCCCCGCCTCTTCATCTTCCAAAATTCCCCTTCTCGCAATCGTTCATCGGTTCATTGCGGAGAACCCTAGGCTTGCGCACTTCTCGTCCATCCGCCAAGAAGCTCGCTTGCCGCGACAACTAGCTCCCGCAACCAAAACTCCCACATCTTTCGCCCAAGATCCAACCTTTCTCCGGATCCGCTCCTCATCAACCTCGATCTCATGGCGGAAGAGAAGAATATTCCGTTCGACCAATGGGCCACCTCGGATGTGAGGGAATACACCCTCAAGGAGATGGTGAAGCACGGCGTGCTTCCGCCCAAGGAACTAGTGGGATGGCGCCCGCGGCGGGGAGGACTTCCCGACCCCAAACACCGGTGAGCTCGTTGTCTTTACCTCCTTTTTCTATTGCGGATTCAGTCTTCCCACCTCCGAATTCTTTCGGGGCTTTTGGACTATTATGGTCTTCAAATATACCATCTCGAACCCCAACTCGATGCTTCACATAGCACTCTTCATTCATGTATGTGAAGCCTTCCTTGGCATTCTTCCTCACTTCAATCTGTTTCGTCGTATGTTCTACCCGAAACCCCATCCGAACAAGGACCATCCTTGTGTCGTTGGCGGGCAGGGCTTCCGGCTTCGCGGATCTCTCCGCAAAGACTACTTCTCTCTCCCTTGAAATCCTCGAACAAAGGCCGGCACTCGAACCGGTTCTACATCAGCAATCTTGAACCCACCTCCCTTCCTTTGTCGGTCTTCCTCCTGTCCCCAAACCATCTTGGAGCACCGTCCCGTAGCCCAAGAATGGGATGAGGCCAACGATCTGCTCGCGAAGATCCCGGCAATGAAGAAAAGGAACCTTCGCGGGAACAAATCACTCGGCACTTCATCGTGTGCCGACGGCGCCAATCGTGGAGCGGTCGAAGCCGGCCTTCGAGTACGAAGGCGGAATGACCCCAATCGGGAGGACCGGATCCGCTCACTTACGAGATCCCGAAGATCCGGATGTACAAACTCTTCTCATCCGGATCTCGTCGAGCGAGCCCTCATACTACCAGTCCTTCCATTCAGCATCCATCGACCTCCTCCTCCGGTAAGCCGATTGATTGCTCTATATTATCTTTCGATCTTGACGTCTTGTCGCTTAATGTTGCACTTTCCCTTGTCGCAGAAAACGCCTCCATCACCTCCAAGCCATATAAGATGGCTCATGATGACGCGCAAGATCGCCCGCTAAGAAGCCGACGGCGGGATAAAAATCCAAGCTGATCCAGTCGGGAAGCGGGCGGCGCCGAGTGAGGACTCGAACAAGCGCGCAAGCAAAAGGCGGCGATCATCGAGGACTCGGATGACGACGTCCCGGCTCCTCCGCGAGACTCCGCCTCTAAGGCGATCGCCGCGGACGCACCGAAGATCCGCCGATCAACCAGTAAGCTCAAACCAAAGTCCCGAGCTCTTTCATAGAAAACTTTTCTTTATCTTCGCTGTATTTACTTGTGCAGAAGCCCCGGATATAGATCCCGTCGGAGGGGATGAAGGGCCGACCCGCCGCCGCTCCCGAAGCGCCAAGGCCGTCGAGCCAAAACCCGAGCCCGCAACCAAGTGCGAGCGTTCGAGAAGCACCCTTCTCCTCGGGAGAGCGCCCGTGGAAGAGCCCCCGATCGCGCCGGGATATCCCGACGGAAACCGCCCTGCGAAGCCCACGACGCGGCCCGAGCGCCCGACCGAGGGTCACTCGGCACAGAGCCCGAAGAAGAAGAAGGGCCCGCTGCCCCACCTAGGCGGGCCGCCACCGAAACCGTGAGATTTGCTTCTAACTTCTCTTTGTTCTTTCAATTTTGAATCTTTCATGTCTTCATTGGTCTTTCTTATTTGCCACCACGGTAGAAGAGATCCCTGTGTTGCGCCTCTTCGAGACCCGGGTTCCTCCGATCGAATCGAGTGGCGGGACTCGGAAGGCGAGAGACAGGGCATCATCCTCGACCGGCAGGCTGAAAAGGATGAAAGGGATGCCCTCGTCGAGAGCCTGAACGTGGCGACCCGACTGCTCAACGTAAGCCTTCATCTTTCTTTTTGATTATATCTTCGTTATCCTTCGGTCGATCATCCTTCTGCCCTTGCATGCAGAAAGAATATTGCCGCTCAATGGCAAAATCCGAGGCGCTGGAAAAGCGGTGCCTCACTTAAACTCCTTGGAGGACGTTCGGCGACACCAAGGTCACTCGGGAGGAGGCCGCTTCAAGGGAGGCCGCTTTAAGGAAGGAGATCTCGGAGCTTCGAGAAGCGAACCTCGACCTCCGCGGATCAATCGGAAGTAAGCCTCCGCTCTCTGCTTCATCGTGATTCTTTTGTTGATCTTGTCCATTGATAATCCTCTTTCATTGTAGAAAATTCTTCGGAGGTCCACTCGCTTCAAGTCCAACTGGAAGCGGTCAGCCTCGACAAGGCCGAGATGGAGGCCGAATTTGAAGGTAACCTTCTCTGAAGTTGAATTTCATGTGCTGCTTCATTCCCGAGTGCCTTGACTGATCTAGGACTCCTTGCGGCTTATAAGATAAAGACCCGAGCCCAAGTATGACGTCTTACTCGGGCGGATCAAATCCAGCGACGAGATACGGGAAGAGGTCGCCAATGCCGCCGCACCAATCTTGACAGCCTTGTTTGATCAAGGGGTTGGGGCCGCTGCTGGAGCCAATCGAGATCTTCGACAAGCTCCGCTCCTCCGAGCAAGATCCGAAGAACATCACCGGCGACCAACATGGGGCCGGTCCGGCTCTTGCACGTACTGTCCCTCTACCCCAGTGGATATTCATTCAATCGGGAGGGCTTCGCGAGGGGACAACAGACGAGCGGCCTTAGATATGCTCGGCGAGGCGCAGAGGCGGCGAAGAAGATCTCTTTAGATGTAGTAAACAATTTTAAACTCGAACCGTATTTTGATGTCGTGTAATCGCAACACTCTTGTCATGAAATCTATGTGCTTATTTTTAGTTTATTTATGTCAATGCCTTGATTCGAGCCTTTGCGTGAAATTTCTTAAGTAGTTTTCGTCATGCGTCACCAAGCCTAGGCTTGATTAGGTCATCGGAAAACTCTCGCCCTTAGACACCGAGCTCGAGTCGAAGGACATTAAACAATGATAAACCAAATTATGCACAAAAATTTGACGAGGAAAATTTGAGCTTTATTGATATGTGTATCGCCCGATCGCTAGCTCAAGAAGTCATCTTGCTTGAGGTTGGCATCAAGGAAAACATGAAGCCTTAGCGATTAGGCGTAAAACCGCCGAAGATGTTCAATGTTCCAGAGTTCTCCACCATAGACCCGTCCTCGCGCTTTAGCCGGTAGGCACCGTGCCAAGTCATTTCAGCGATTATATAGGGTCCTTCCCACAAGGGAGATAACTTGTGTCGGTCCTTGGTGGTCTGGATCTTGCGTAGGACCAGGTCGCCAACAATGAAAGCTCGTGCTCGCACGTTGCGACTGTGGTATCTTCCCGAGCCCTTGAAGGTATTTGGCCGACCGGATGAGGGCCCTCGCGGGCCTCTTCCAATCGGGTGAGGTCATCCACTCGGTCGATGTCGTAGCGTTCATCGTTGAAGCTGCGGACCCGGAGGGATTCAAACTCCATCTCATTTGGCAACATGGCTTCGCGCCATAGACCAAAAAGAAAGGAGTTTGGCTGGTGGCCCGACCGGGTGTAGTTCGCAGCGACCATAGAACCGAGGGAAGTTCTTGGACCCACTTGCCGCGTAAGGGCTTAGCCGGTCGAAGACGCGAGCCTTGATGCCTTGAAGGACCATGCCGTTTGCTCGCTCGACTTGCCCATTGCTTTTGGGGTGAGCTACGATGCGTAGCGATCTTGATTCCGAAGTCTTCGCAGAATTCCTTGAAGATGCCTCCCGTGAATTGAGTCCCATTATCGGTTATGATTCTCGTTTGGGACGCCGAAGCGGTGCACGATGTTGAGGAAAAATCCCGTGCTTTGTCGGCCAGTGATTGTGGCGACCGGCTTGGCTTCAATCCACTTGGAGAACTTGTCGATTGCGACGAAGAGGTGTGTGAAACCTCCTGGGCTTTCTTGAAAGGGCCAACCATGTCCAGCCCCATACCGCGAACGGCCGGAAAGTGGGATTGTTTGAAGCTCCCGGGCCGGACATGGCTTTGTCGGGCAAAGAACTGGCAGCCTTCGCGGTTCTTACGACTTTATCCGCGTCGAGACCGCGGTAAGCCGAAAAATCCTTGTCTCGTAAGCTTTGCCGACTGCAGTGCGTGCCGCCGCGTGGCTTCCGCATATGCCCGAGTGGATATCTTGGAGTAATTGTTTCCCTTCTTCGGGTGTGATGCACTTCATTAGAATTCCGAGGGGCTTCTCTTGTATAAATCGGAGTCGACCATGACGTACGCTTGGCAACGACGCCGGACGCGTTCGCTTCATCCCGGTCATCCGGCGCTCTTGCCGAGTTAAGAATTTGATGAGCGGCGTCCTCCGTCGGTATCAACCATGGTGACTTCGTTCGTGGTTTGCTCGTTGGGAGCCGTCTTTGCCGTGACGGTTGGCTCGTAGAGATGCTCGACAAAGACATCCGTCGGGCGGCTTCGCGTTTGATCCGAACCGCGCTAGCTCATCGGCAGCTTCGTTGTTGTGTCTCGGGACATGTGAGAGTTCGAGTCCGTCAAACTTGTCCTCAAGCTTGCGGACCTCTTGCCGTAGGCCTCCATAGTGTCGTTTAAGCAAGACCCGCTTTCATCACTTGATTGACGACCGTGGGAGTCGCCTTTCACAATAAGTCGACGAATCCCGAGTGAGACTGCAAGGCGCATCCATGTAAGAGAGCTTCGTATTCGGCGACGTTGTGTGAGGCGAGAAGTGGAGGTGAAGGGCATATCTTAGCCTTTCCCGGTCGGGAGATCAGCACAACTCCCGCTCCCAAGCCGGTGATCCTCTTGGATCCGTCGAATTGCATGGTCCAAGTTGGAGGTCTTCCCGAGGTACGTGCTCTTGCCGTTCGCCACTCGGCCGGAAGTCCGCTAAGGCTTGTGACTTAATGGACGTCCCGGGCTTAAAAGTTAAGTCCAGCGGCATCGGGCCCGGCCCACTTGGCGATGCGCCGGTTGCCTCGCGGTTGTGGATGACGTCGCCGAGTGGAAAAGAGGTGATGACGGTGACCGAGTGACCCGAAAGTAGTGTGCCAATTTCCTCGCGGTTATTAGAACACCATAAAGCAATTTTTGTACCGGGGTATCGGATTTTGGCTCCGCCAATACTTGCGACAAAGTAAATTGGTCTTTGGATCTTCCGGGCCCGTCCTTCTTCTTCTCGTTCAACCACAAGGACCGTGCTGACCACTTGGTGAGTGGCTGAAACGTACAGCAAGAGGGGTTCCTGGGGCTGAGGTGAAGCTAGGACGGGTGGCGTGGTAAGGAACTCTTTGAAGTCTTCAAAGGCCTTGTCAGCTTCTGTGGTCCACTGGAAGTCGTCTGTCTTCTTCAGCAGTTTGAAGAAGGGCATGCCTCGCTCGCCGAGTCGGGATATGAAACGGCTTAGCGCCGCCATGCAGCCAGTGAGCTTTTGGACGTCTTTCTGATTACTCGGGGGCTTCATGTTTAAGATGGCGTTGATCTTCTCTGGGTTTGCTTCAATGCCGCGATGTGATACCATGAAGCCGAGCAGTTTGCCTGATGGGACGCCGAAGGTGCACTTCTCCGGGTTCAACTTCATTTTGAAGGCCCTGGATGTTTGCAAAGGTTTCTTCTAAGTCGGCGATCGGTCTTCTTTCTCGCTTGGTCTTGATGACAACATCGTCGACATAAGCTTCAACGTTTTTGCCGATCTGCGTCTGGAAGCATCTTTGGATCATGCGTTGGTATGTAGCTCCGGCGTTCTTCAGGCCGAAAGGCATGGTGATGTAGCAGTAGGCCCCGAACGGCGTGATGAAAGATGTCTTCAAGCAATGGATTCTTTCAAACCGATCCGGTGATAGCCCGAGTAACAATCCAAGAAGCTCAGGAGTTCGCAATGTCGTTGAGTCGACAACTTGATCGATGCGAGGTAGCCCGAATGGATCTTTGGGGCGGCTTTGTTGAGGTCGGTGTAATCGACGCACATGCGCCATTGCCCCGTCTTCTTGCGGACCAAGACTGGATTGGCTAGCCGCGGGATGAAGGACTTCTTTAATGAAGCCGGCAGCCAAGAGCTTTGCGAGTTCTTCTTTGATCGCGTCTTTTCGATCCTGTGCGAACCTCGCGTAATCGTTGTTTAATTGGTTTGGCGTCATCTTTGACGTTCGAGAGTGCTCGATCACCTCCCTAGGAATTCCGGGCATATCGATGGTTTCCAAGCAAAAACATCTTTATTATTTTGGAGGAAGGTGATGAGCGCGCTTTCCTATTTAGGATCTAGGTCGGCGCCGATTACAGCCTTGGAGGGATCGACGAATCAAGCGAGATCTTTTTGGTCTTGGCGTCGCCGGATCCCGATTTGGCTATCTTCTTCGCGGGACTTCGTCCTCTCGCCGGTTGATGCAGCCAATCGGACTTCTTGTTGGCCACGTAATCTCTCTCGAGATTGGGCCATGTCGCAGCTCTCCTTGTCGCAGTGAAAGCTTGCTTCACATCGCTGCGAAGGGTGATGACGCCGTTGGGACCCGGCATCTTCATGCAAAGATAGGTGTAGTGAGGGATCGCCATGAACTTGGCAAGCGCAGCCTTCCGATGATGGCATGATATGCCGTTTCAAGTCGGCCACCTCGAAGGTGACGTTCTCCGTTCGGAAATTCTCTCGGCTCCGAAGGTGACTGGGAGAGATATGCCCGAGTGGTGTTGAAGATAGCCCCGGATAACTCCGTGGAAGGGGGTGAGCTTGCTTTGAGTTCGGCCCTTGGGATCTGCATTTCATCCATAGTCTTGGCAAACAGATGTTGAGGGCGCCGCCCCGTCGATGAGGACGCGCTTAAGCTCGATGTTGCGGACTACGGGGTCCGGGACGAGTGGATAGCGTCCGGGTGGACCACTCGGTCGGGATGATCCGAGCGGTCAAAAGTGATGGCCACTTCCGACCATCGCAGATACGAGGACTTCGGTTGAGCCGCGTTGACCTCCCGGCCGTTAGCTTTTGTTTCCTCTTGGATTCATAGGCTAACGGCCCCGAAGATGTGGTTGAGCTCCCCACCGGATCTTGAAAAGGTTCGGCATTCTCACCGCGTTGTTCTTCTTGGCGCGGACGGCCAGCCTCGTCGATCGGCTTCTTGTTGAGCTGCGCCGCGCGTCTAGCCGAACCGCTTGTAGATAAAGCGCTTTTGCCGCGTGCTTGTGATTCGGATGGTGGGTGCACCGGGCGTTCATGATGGCGTCGTAGGCGGCGACTCGGGACGGCGTTGAGTATTGGAGGTTGCGGCCACTGTGGTCTTGGATCGGCGCTTGCGATCTTTCGGGCCCGGTTGCCGTTGTTGCCGCCATCCTTCTTAGGATTTCGGCTTCCTCCGCTTGCTTGTCCTCTCTCTCGTCGGGCCGATCTTGACGGCGGCCTTGATGGCGTCGTTTGATTTGGCGTATGAATTCGCCGTCTCAAACATCCGCTTCACCGTCTTCGGTGGCTTGCGTCCGAACTTGCCGATAAGCAGCTCATCACGGACTCCCTTCGGAAGGCGGCGATGATGATGTCATCGGTGATGTTCGGGATCTTGTTGCGCTTCTCGAGAAGCGACGAATGTAATCCTTCGAGGCTCGTCCGGCTTCGGATGACATTGTAAAGGTCGAAGTGCGTGCTGGCCTCTCGAAGGTGCCTTGGAAGTTGGCGATGAAGTGGTCCCTCGCTCGCTCCACGGCCGATTGAGCCTCTTGGCGGTGGTGAGCCAATTTCGGCCGAGTTTGCGAGGGCCACGGGCGTAGTTCGCCATGGCTTTGTTGTCGCCACCGCACTCGGATGGCAAGGGTATATACGCTAACCAAGATTCGGGTCGGTTTTGCCATTGTACCTTTCTATCCGGTGGGCTTAAAGCCACTCGGCCAATGCACTCGGCGGAGCTCCCAGCGAAGGCGGACTCCATCGTCGCCGCTATCGTGTGATCCCCTCCGATCTTCCCGAGTGCGACTGGCCGCGCTCTTGGTAGCGGCGGTCGAGGACTTCCCGCATCACTCGGCGGGGTCTTCTGTTGGCCGGTTGGGTAGCCGGAACTGTTGCGGTGGACTCGGTGGTGGACGGGAGGACGTCCACGTCGTTTGCGGTGGGAGTCGATCGTCTGCTCTTGGTGCCTCGGCGTGGACTCGGGAGGTGGGCCTCTTGGCCTAGTTGACGACCGAGCCGGCTCGGGCCTCCTATAGTCTCCTGACCTTAGGGGTGGGAGCCGGCTCTTGTCAGGCGTTTCGGCCACGGATTCAGTCGGCCTTCTTGCCGAAGTGGTGGGAGGGCCGTTAGCCGTGGCGGCAACGATGGTCTTGATCTTATCCAAGATAGGAGTCACGTTGGCCTGAGCCGTCTCTATGACGGTATCCAAGAGCGTGAGTGCGGCACGTGCTCGCTGTGGCGTCTGGAAGACATTGGTGTTGCGAACCCGTGTTTGGAGGATGGCCTCCTGGGCAGATCGTCCAGCTGCACGCAGATCCTGCTTCCTTTTATCAGCCTCGTCTTTGCGTTGTTTGTCTTCTTCGGCTGTCTTGCGTTCAAGCTCCACTCTGGCTCGCTCCTCTTCGGCAAGCCTTCTGGCCATGGCTGAGTCGGACTCATCCGGCTCGGCCATGAGGACGTCAAGCACTTCTGGCTCGCCGATCCATATGGCGCTGAGTTGTCGGCTTCGTCGCTGAGGATGCCGTAGAGATTGTCGGGCGGCGGAGCCGAGGTATCCGTCGAGCTCAAGATGAACAGAGCCAAAGGACGGGAGGATGACAGCGACCTCCCTTGATCTGGGTAACCCGGATCTGGATCGTTCACCCAGCCGGAGCTTGGGGATCGGGCTCTTCCGAGTGGATCCTCGCCAACTCGGGAGAGCAGCTGATCGTAGATCTTGGCGACGTTTGGTAACCCAAACGGCACCGAAAGGTCTTCACCGAGTAGATTGCTTCCGCGGGGAGGCAAGAAGATTGGCGCAGATCTCGGCGGCATTCGGTTATCCGAATGGCGCCGAGTGAAGTCCGTCATCGGAAAAGGTGGATCGCATCTTGGTCTTCAAGATGTTGTCGAAGATCTCGGCGGTTGGAGAGCCCGAACGGCGCCGAGTGGATTGTTCCCTCCGACCGGGTTCGAATCCGAGTCGAGGAGGAGTCGCCGACGGTTGGCGGCGAAGTCGCCGAGTCTTGAAGGAGATCTCATCACGCTTGTCGGCGAGATTGTTGAAGAAGTCTCGACGCGCGTCCCCTACCCGCGCGCCAACCGTCGAAACTTGGTTTCGGCAATATATTTTATGGGGTTGCGTCGAGATCGCCAAGCACAATGGGTTAGAAAGAGAAGAAGATTTAGACAGTTCAGCCCTCGTGAGGTAATACCCTACTCCCGTTTCGGTGGATTCGATCCGCCGAGTGTCTTTATTGATCTCGTGATCTAAAGCCGAGAGCTAAAAGTGAACTCCTATTGGAATATCCTCATGGACGCCCTTACCCCCTTATATAATCTTGGGAGGAAGGGTTTACAAGTCGAAACCCTATCTTACTCTAAGTAGGTTTCCTCAATCTTACCAAACCGTGACTATAGGCCGATTGCCTTATCTCTATCGGCAACCGTAACACCTAAACCAAGCTCGGCTTACAGATATAGCAGGCGCAACCTATCCCTACCTCCAGTCGGATAAGCTTGCCATGTGGATACCCGATTGCCACAATCTCCACATGTAGCACGGGGTAAAAGTAGCCCGTGGGCCTTTAACAGACCAAAATAGTGTCTCAAACAGTGTTAAACAGTGCCAAACAGTGTTATCGGGCCGACCTCGGCCCATAGGCCTTTAACGGGCCCGTGCCGGCACGACACGGTCCAACCACCTCGTGGGCCGTGCTTGGGCCGGGTGCTAGGCACGTGGGCCGGCACCACACGGTTCGTTTCATGAAGCGGGCCAAATGAGCTGTGCCGAAACGGGCCTATGCCGTGCCGGGCCGGGCCGCCTGTTTGGCCATCTCTGACGCACAGTGACCAATGGGATTCACTCCTGTAGGCCCAGCAAGTCGGAAGCCCACTACCTCAGTGCCCCCAACATCGCCGTCGTCCCCGGCTCACTCCCCGCCGTCCTCGTCCCGCCCGCCCGCCCGCCCGCGGCCGGCCACATGTGGGAGCGCGGCAGGCTACCACGCAAGCAGCGACCATCCCCTATCCTCGTGCCGCCGCCGCCGCCATCCCCGCCGCCCCCGCCCCGGCTCCTCGCCTTCCTCCTCCCTAGATCCCTCATCGCCCTCACCGCCCGTGCCATGCCGTCGCGCCGCCCATCTCCCCTGCTCCTCCTCCTCCTCGCGCTCGCGCTCGCCTTCCTCTTCCTCCTCCTCTCCCCATCCTCACCCTCCGCCTCCCACCTCTCCAGCTCCCTCGCCTCCGCCGCCGCCGTTTCCACTCCCTCGTCCTCTTCTCCCGCCCCCGTCAAGATCTACATGTACGATCTGCCCTCCAAGTTCACCTACGGCGTCGTCCGCAGCTACATGGCGGCGCGTGCCCGCGCCGGGTCGGCGGACGCGGCCTCGGCGATTCCCGACGACGAGCTGCGGTACCCGGGGCACCAGCACTCGGCGGAGTGGTGGCTCTTCAAGGACCTCAGGCGCCGCGGGCCACACGACCACCCCGTGGCCCGCGTGGACGACCCGGCCGACGCTGACCTCTTCTACGTGCCGTTCTTCTCCTCCCTCAGCCTCGTCGTCAACCCAATCCGCCCATCAGCAGCCGCGGCCAATACCTCCGACGCGGCGGAGCCCCCGTACAGCGACGAGTCCACGCAGGAGGAGCTGCTGGTGTGGCTGGACCGGCAGCCATACTGGCGACGGCACCGGGGGAGGGATCACGTGTTCATCTGCCAGGATCCGAACGCGCTCTACAGGGTGGTGGATCGTATTAGCAGTGCGGTGCTCCTGGTCTCCGACTTCGGGCGGTTGCGTGGTGAGCAGGCATCTCTCGTTAAGGATGTTATCCTGCCCTACTCGCACCGCATCAACTCCTTCCAAGGCGACGTTGGAGTCGACGGCCGGCCTTCATTGCTATTCTTCATGGGCAACCGGTATCGAAAGGAGGTGAAATTCTTAAATCTTGGGAAATGTAATGGCTTGATCAATTATTTTCATTGTGCCACTCATAGAGCATCTGCACTTTTAGAAGGGATATTGTATGTTATAGAGTTGAGAGTGATTTTTTTATCATATCCTAGATAACATTAACATTGAATTTTATTGGTGGTTATATGATTTTCCGGAGCACTCCACAATCATGTTAATTTCATGTCTTAAGTTGATGGTTCTGTCTGAGAATTTTATATCATAAGAAAAATGAAGCTTAATATGCCATTAGCCCATTGGATGAAAAAATATCATGTCCTTGGATTTATCTTGTTTAGATTTGAGTTTTCTTACATATATTCTCAATAGGAAACAATTATAAATATATATTACTCAAGCACATGAATTGATCTCACATGGTTATTAAAAACAGGTGTGTTGAGTTTTCAGTTTTCACATGCCACCTTCTCTAGCGAACTTCGGCTGCCATCGATTGGCCAATTGCTGATAATACGCCAAACGGTGTATTAGCGATAAAAAATAATTTATAGTTAAAACTTTTACATATGTGTTTTTAATTGCTTAAATGCCAATGTTGAAAAAGAGACTACGATGAAAAACCTCAAAACCAACTCCAAAATCAAGTTCTAAGATTTAAATTTTGGCATCGGCATACACGTTGTGGGGCAAAAGATGTGGCCCTTCGATTCTGGATATATCTGTTGATTGGTCAACATTTTCTTTTAGAATTCAAGTAGAATTGCATGATAGGCTTCCACATTTTTTTCAAACCATCTTTTAGGAAGTTCTAGCTTTTCATGCATGTTTATGCTGATTGATTATTTTTGGTGTTCTGTTTTGGAGAGATCAACTCTCTCAACATGAACTGAGTTTGAAGGATGTCTCATACCATTAATGACTGAAGATTTCTACACATGCCCATGGCATATTTATTGATTGGTCAACAACATTTCTTTCAGAATTTAATTATGATTCCAGGTTAGGCTTCCACAGACTTGCAAACCATAATATACAACATGTTCTAGGCTTTGGTGCACTTTCTTTGCTGACCTATCCATTAGTTTTCTTTTAGAATTCAAGTAGGATTCCATGATAGGCTTCTACAGTTTTGCAAACCATAATCTTTTAGAAAGTTCTAGCCTTTCTTGCACGTTCTTGCTGGTTGATCCATTAGTTCTCTGTTTCGGAGAGAACAAGTCGCCTAACATGAACTCTTCTATTCCTATTTTCCTATAGTTGGTCCTCATAATCATTCTTCTTCTGTACATGCAAAACTTTAATGTTTGAAGGCATGACTTACAGCATCCCATTGCTGAAGCTTTCTACACATGTACCTGATTATATACACTTTGTCTCTCTCTGTTCTAATATAGTTGTTTAGAATGTGTGCACTTAATCCTGGTTAGGGACAAAAGAGAAGATAAGAATGGTATCATCTGAAGCAGTAAGCATTGGAAACAACCAACCATGGAAATGCAAAATCATGCTTCAGGATGTATAAATAAATTTCAGACCTAAATGTTCGATTCATTTGCATAATTGTTCATCTTTGTTTGGCTGTGAGTTTTAAGATTGTTAGCCCCTGTTTAAGACTATACAAATGATTCATATTCATCCTTCCCTTTATTCTTGTTGCATTATTTATGTCATTGCCTACAGAGTTTACTGTCAGTCTGCCACTTTCTTTTGTTCATTTCATGCTTTGTTTATGAAATAACATCTTCTTATGCTAAGGCTGATATCCTTCTGATAATTTAGGGTGGGAAGGTGCGTGATACGCTGTTTCAAGTTCTTGAAAATGAGGCAGATGTAATCATAAAACATGGAGCCCAGTCAAGGGAGAGTAGGCGTATGGCTACACGAGGAATGCATTCATCTAAATTCTGCCTCCATCCTGCTGGAGATACTCCCTCGGCATGCAGATTGTTTGATGCACTTGTCAGTTTATGTGTTCCTGTTATAGTCAGCGATTACGTCGAATTACCATTTGAAGATGTTATAGATTACAGAAACATATCAATATTTGTTGACACAAGCAAGGCTGTACAGCCTGGATTTTTAACTTCAATACTACGAGGAATCAGTTCACAGAGGATTCTAGAGTACCAGATAGAAATAAAAAGGGTTAGTATCATCTCACTCATAATTGATGCTGTCATGTGCATATTATATTCAGGATTAGTTGCTTGGGTATATTGCCAGGAAGAGAGCGAGAAATACAGAAATTTAGTACCTGCACTTTTAGTTGATTTTGTGAGCATGCCGGCTTTAGGATTAGCTGCTTGGTGCATTTTGCCAGGAAAGATAACCAATTTTTTCATGGCATTTAGCAAGAACCATTGGCAATATCTTGAATCGTCTAGTTGCTTGCAGTTGTTTTGCAATTTTCGCATGCTATACATATGATATTTTGGCACGTTTGGCTTAACTAGTAAACTGTGAAATTTTGTTGCAGGTAAAACATTACTTCGAGTATGAAGATCTAAACGGACCAGTGAATCAGATATGGCGCCAAGTTTCTTCAAAGGCACCATTGATCAAGCTGTTGATTAACCGCGATAAACGCCTAGTTGAAAGAGGTAACAATGGAACAGATTGCTCGTGCATCTGTTCGACCACGAAGGAACTGCTACGTAAATAAGATGGTTCTCATCGCCTGGACGAACCCAAGTTTTGTGGACGGCCCTTCTGATTTTGGCGGATGCTGAGCTCTGGAACTATGTACAGCGAGGATCCTAACAAATTTTTTTGACTGCTGAATTTTCTTCAATTTTCAGTAGATATTAGAATGTTGTGAACCACTGGTGCCCCTGGCTAAAAGCAGAAGTATATTATTGTTTCCTTTGTACGTATGAGTTATATATCTTCTTATACCCTATACCCTATAGATCACCAATACAATTTTATATGTTACGTGCTTCATTCATCAATCGAATTCCTCCCGTACGCTCGCGGGCTCCCACCCCCGACCCATGCTTGAATTTTTAGCATATTTATTTTTTTAAAAATACAAAAATAATTTTAAGTTTGAAAAAATTAAAAATTGTCCTTTTAGATGATGATTTAGCTGACGTGGCGGATGACCGTTGGCGTCGTTTGTCGCGTCGTTTTTTCAAAAAAAAACCTTGTCACGCTTGGTAAGGGCGTTTTTATTACGTGAGCAGTAGGGGCGCCGCAAAGGGACGGTCGCCCGGGGCCTGCCCGCAAAAGGACGGCCGCCCGACGGTTTGTAGGCGGCCTTGTCGCCCTTGCAGAGAACAATTTTTGATAAACTTGGCCTCTGGAAGGGCGATTTTTTTCTGGATGGGCCCATAAAAACCCTAAACCCTAAATGGCCTATACAGATCGCTTTTTCCAATAATTTGTCCATAATATGTATTGTTCGCAATCTAAAGGAAGTTTTGGCAAATGATTATTTGCATGAACTGTGTAGGGTGGTAATTAGAGTTCTGCACGATGTAATTGTGTGGGGGTATATGTTTCATAAGAAATATTGCACGTAATTAAATAGCGGAATCTATGTATGCATAAGAAAAAGCATACATGATACAAATAAATCAGACCCGACGAGTCGCTATGCCATGCATACATGATACAAATAAATCGGACCCGACGAGTCGAGCCTCGGCTTTCCTACGAAACCCTTCTACGGCGATCAGCGTGTCTTCCATTTTCCCTTTCCTTCTCACCGTTGTACTATGTTTGTGTTTCACATGTAGTTACTTTTAGGCCGTTATATTGGGAAATGACATTGTCGATCCACATAGTGAATCCACACCTCCTTTGAATGCCCTGGTAAAGAAACACATGTAGTCAATTGCAGTGGCAAAACAATGAAGACGTTAGCGGGACTGATAAAACGAAATACATACAACGAAGTCGTTGTCTAAGTTGGAGCAAATAAAATATCTCCTGCCATATGTTCGTGGTTCAAAGAAGGTAGTCATCTTGCAACGATCCCTACAACCGCACCAGAGACGCTCCGACCATTTAGGAAAACTTAGTGGGTTGTTCCTCCAATCTAAGCTTGCGATTTCGGTCCGACGTTCGTACTCCATCCATGCTTGAATGAATTGTTCGGTCGATTCAAGTTGCATTACCATCGGACCGATCGAAGCAGGTCTAACCGTATCGATCCACTCTTCGAATCGACACTAACATACATTCTCCTGGTTGTACATTTGTGACGTAAAGGGTTTGAAAATGAAACAAGTGATTAGCTTGACCAGAAAAAAATGATACTCACAACAAAATCGTCATCCACAATCTCAGGACACACGAAGCATCTTTGTTCTCGAGTTTCATGTCTAATGGACCTTATCATGTGGCAACGGAGACCACAATGGCATCTGGACGTTCTCGCCATGTGGATAGTGCGAGCTGATCCAGAGGCCAATCAAAGCTTCCGCGGCAACTCGACGTTGGTACTCAGCCTTCCGCCGAAGGTAGTCTGACATTGTTTCGCTAAGTGGGTAGTAACATGTTCCGTCGGTTCGTGGGTTCTCCGTATCTATCCACTCAACGAAGTTGCACACTCGATGATATGCCTGCGTAAGATGTTACCATGATATATGATCAAGTTAGCGTTTTGTGTATTCAGAATTGGTACTAGAAATTGGAGCACATAAGTCATATCCGATCCATGTTGGCGCAATGGAAGAATCGCCTCCCCCGAGTTTCTGAGGTGAGGGATGACATAAGTATACAGGCATCCCCACAATAATCAAATGGACGGTCACACCATAGTGTAATAAAACCGCCCAGAGGATGAAGTCGCCAGTCGAGACGCTCAACAAATGGATGGTCCATTCTACGTACAAGTGTTGGAAAAAGAAGGAAGATATGAAGAACTCGTATTCGGACCTACGTAATATATAGTGAAGGAAGCAGATGCACATCTCCATATAACGTGAGTTCACTTATTGCACGGATTTTACAACACGTTCACGCGCTTGCGCAAATTGAATGATTTCGTCAAAGAACGCATCGACAAAAGCTGAGTCGGGACGTCTTCACGCGCCGAAAGATGATAGCGATGTATCGTAAACGTTTGTAATGGGCCAAAAGCTGATAGCGACCAATCGTAGACGTCTGTCACGCGCCGAAAGTTTTTCATTGTTTTGTTGAGTAGATGTAGCGAATGACATCAAAGGTTCTCGTGACATATGAGTGCGACGACCGAACAGAGTTATATACAAACAGGTAACACAAAATTACTAAGTGTAAATATTACAAATAGGTAGTACTCATATTCTACTAGCGAGGCCTCTTACCCCTACCCCTCCTAACCTGCGCCCTAACGTGCCCCTGAGAGTACGTCAGCCTCTCAGCGGGCACGGCACGACCAGCGCGGACATCTGGTACAGCCGTCTCCTGTGGCTGCTCCTGGCTCTGTGGTGGTGGTGCTCCACCAAGCTGAGAGGCGCCGATAACGTCCTGGTCTTGGTCCTCCAGGTCGTCAAAGTCATCGCCCGCACCGAACCCCCCTGTGTCGCCCGCCCGGACCCGCCCGCCTGCGATGATGATGCGCCCAAACGGAAAATCTCTGCCGAGTAATATCCTCCTGGAGATGTCAAATGTTAAGCAACAATCATGACAACTAGTACGTTTGTAGTACTCGTCGACGACGCTCGCTCACCTTGCGCGAAGGGAGGAGGGATGGACGAATTGCTCGCTCCAACAAAGGCCGATGTGCTGGGCGGAGTCACGAACGGCCGAGGGATCGACGATCCACTCGGTCCAGCAAAATCTCCTATCGGCAGAGTTGAACCTACGAGAGATTCAGTTTGTTATAACATGGATAGGGTTTCACATAGTGAAAATGTAAGGAACTAACCTGTGGACGCACCAGCACCGTGCGATGTCGATCCTGGTGTTGGGCCGCGTGGACGTGGAACTACAGCTGCCGGCGGAGGTATCGCGTCCACGGCCGAGCGATAGGAGAAGACGCGCAAAATCGAACGCATCTTCGTCTGCATCCGTAGAGTTCTCCCCCCAGCCTCCGACACGTTCATGTCGTTTCTGATGCGTCTCGACTGACGCCGTTCCTTTTTCAGCCTTAACTTCGACGGATCTGGAATGTAGAACACTTGTGGGCTCAGAGTTATGTAAGATCCAGATATCCCGAACCCATATATCTCTTCCTTCCATGTATGAAATATTGCTTCTTTCCTGTAGTAGGGTGACACATAGATATCGGGAAGTATGCCACAATCACCAGCTGCTGCAAGTACGTGTGAGCAAGGCAGATGTCTAAGCTTTGGCTTCATGCAGCTGTAACTGCAACCGCCCTCCGCATGAAGCACACATTCCTGCATAGCTTGGACGCGGTTAATGCCGCGCCTTCTACTGTTGACACATGATATTATACCTAAGAACTTGGGTACCTTGAGGAATAACTCTGTGCTTCATAGCCTTTGCTATTTTGTCTTGCATATACTTCGTCACCACATTCCCAAATACAATGTTGTTATCAGCCATCAAAGGGGCAATTTTTTTTATATATGTCCCTGAAGTATGCCTGTTGTACACCTCGCATCACCCAGTTATATACCTTGGCCAGGTTGATTGTCATTATACCATATCGAGACCCGTGAGTATCATACAACAGAGACCACTTTTTTCGGTTTATTCTCTATCCAGTGCGAGAAATCACGTATTGATGATGCGGACCTCCTTCTCATTGTTGGCAGGTCGTCATGTAGTGGACCAAGAGATACTGAAGGCTCGTCATCCTGTGGCCGACGAGATTGCTCGTTGGTTTGCTTCGTTGTCCACTCGTCCAACCTCCTCCACAACTCATTGAATTTTTTCTCTTGGTTCTGACCACATAGCCTTTCAAAGAGATCCATCAGGTGTTTGTTCTTGAATTGCTTGTAGAAATTGGCTCCCATATAACGCATGCACCACATACTCCGAACATCATGCCACCTAGCTGGAAGTCCCCTCTCCGGCCAACCATTCTACATGTAGTCAATTGCCTTCAACATGCCCGCATGACGATCATGAATGAGGCAAACATTAGGCCTCATACGCATGACTTGGCAGCGAACTCTCTCCAAGAACCAATACCTGCTTTTGGTGTTCTCACTCTCGATAAATGCAAACGCCATAGGTAACACCTGGTTGTTCCCATCGGCTCCAATCGCCGTCAGTATCTGACCTCTGTATCTGCCTGTCAGAAAGGTTCCATCTATGCACAACATAGGGCGACAGTGCACAAATGCGTTGATGCAAGCACCCAACGAGAAAAAGGCTCTTTGCAGCACGCTCTTGCTCGGGTCATTAGATGACAGAAATGTCTTAATGTCATAGTAGGTATTGGGGTTTCTCTGAGCAATGGTGGCTAACAGACGAGGCAAATTATCATAGGATGCTTCAAATGTGCCATACCTCATCTTTAAGATTGTTTCTTTCACCCTCTAGGCCTTGGAATAGCTTATAGTATACTTGAATTTGTTTTCAATGTGCCTCATAATGAAGCCCGGTTCAAAGTCTGTGTTACAAACAACACCACTGTACATCTCACTGTTGACGAGAAATTTCTCTCACGCGCTGGCCTGGGAGATCTGCTTAACTCCAGTGCAGGTCCTTCTTGGCTACCTATGCTGTTCAAGGCGTGCCAGTTGGTTTGATCTGTTAACCAACAAGAAAGATAGATATATGCGTTAAGTATTAAGTCAGATCCTACTGGATCGGCTACAGGAGTCAATTTATATATATTTGCTATTCCGAAGTGTATTTAAGCTAAGTGATTAGAATAGATCGGCTACTGCTGAGACAGTATTAGCCACTTAACCCAAATATACCACAGAATAATATATACATGTTTTAACAAACTTAGCCGATGTCATAAGTCCAACTGTGAATTGGCTAATACTCCGATTTATCTTATAAAAAGATATTGATCTGAGCTAAATGCGCTAAACCTAGATCAGTCGGCTGTCGGCTGTAGCTGAGAAACTGATTCTGGCTTAGGGCATTTAACCAGAGCAAGATCTTAATATAAGAGGCAGTTTTAATAATCTTGATGACAAATATATTAAAAGAACATTAAAACAGATAAAGCCAGCTAAAACCCCGACACTGTCTCTAAGTAAAACACATCTGGCCAAATAGATCATAAAAGCTCTAAAACGACTTAATAGTTCAACACTGATGCAGCATTAAGTATAAAAAGAACAATCTGATCTATTGTAGCTGATGTAGATACCTCGAGACGGTGGATATCGCATATAATCCTGACAACCTTTAGATCTAGCTCTATCGGCTGTTGGTTCCTGACAGAAGTAAACCGATGACGAGATAGATCTAAACATTGCTCTAGATTATATACGATATATGATAACTAGCACAGCGTAAATCACCAAATTTAGAGTGTCATGACGATGGAAGCACTAAATTCGACGAGATACACCACTAATGACAAACATTTACCTGAACTTGGGGATCGAAACGATGTAGCCCGAAGCTGGATCAATTGTTCGTCTGAAGAAAAAGGAGGCGATGCACCGAAGGTTGTATTGATTGTGATTGTCTGGAATATAGGGGGTCTCGGCTCCTATTTATACCCAAGACAACATTATCTGTACAGACCCTGGACTCTATCTAAACTACTATTTAAAATATGACGATATCCCCGGAAGGACCCATGCCGCATTACAATAAACAGTTTAAACAAATTCTTAATTTATAGATACAATTGTCGTTACAGGACTCAATCCATAGATGACAATGTCTTTTAACGCGCAAACTGATAACCGAATCTTCTATTTATCTTCAAGCACTTTCATCGGAAACGGTTTTATCTTCTCCTCTGACTCAGCATCGGCTATCGGCTATCCTCATCCGATCCAACCTCAGCCGATTGACCCTGTAGCCGATCATTACTCAGCCGATTTGAGCATAGCCGACGCAGCCTCTGCTTCTCCGCCAAACTAGCTGATCCGATTCTGTTTTAACCTCACTAGAACTTAGGGGTTCAGTTACCAAATTTAGCCGTTAACACATGCCCCCCAAATTCGTGATACGAAGTGTTGCGAATTTGATTGCCCGTTCAAATCCCCGCTCTTTTCTGACCTAAACCATTTCGGCTGCCCCAAATGGCCTTTAAATAGTCCTTTACCTTGACAGAAACGGCCACGCCTTCATTGTGCACGTCTTGAGCGCTCCGCAAACAAACCTTCTTTCCTCTCTCCTCTCCGGCGATTCATCGATGCTCTTCATCGCATCCTGACAATCCTCGGCAACCAGAACCCAAATCCAGCCTGACGACCTCAATGGCCTCCACCGCCGCTGCCGCACTAGCCGTTGCCACCACCGAGTTCCCCGAGGTACGCCCCATCGGCTTACAATCCCTCGTCTTCATATTCCCCTTTCCTGTCATGCCTTTTAGTGTTCTTTATTTACAATCTTTCTTTCTTTCTTTTCTCCAAACTATAGCATCTGTCACATCAAGTAGTCATTCCGAGCCTAACCCAAGAGAAAAGATACTTCCTAGGTCCTATCGGCAACACTGACCCAGCCGACATAATAATAGCCGAAACCGATAGGATGCCTTACAACACCAGGAGGCCATCTCTGAACCATTGGGCTGGCACTTTCAAGTCATTGCCGACCACCGATAGCTCCTGGATAGAGTGGTACAAAAGCGTATGATCGGCTAAACAGGCTTACTGGGAAGAAACAGGGATAGCTCAGTGCCTAGCCCTGTATGTGGCCAACATGGAGAAGGACGAGCCGCTGATGTTGGCTGCGACGTACTTCTGGAATGATAGCTTCAACACCTTCATGTTCCAGCAGGGGCCGATGACGATCACGTTAGCCGACGTATACATGACAACTGGACTGGACATCCTGGCGTCGGCTAACCCTGGAGATCTGAGCCGAAAAGGGCAACACCAGTTCAAGACCAAGGCCATCAGCGGATGGAGCGGCTACGTCGCCCAGAACATGAAGGACAGGCCGGTCGGCCATAGGGAATATGCCGCATTTCTGATGATGTGGCTAGAAAAGTTCCTGTTCTGCGGCTCAAGCTACAGGCCGACTACCAACTGGCAGGTCGTAGCCGAATCCCTAGCCGATGGGAATAAGCTCGTGCTAGGGAAGTATCTCCTCAGCTACCTATACCAGAGCTGCATCAAGCTGCTGTGAAGATAGCCGCCAATGCCCCTGTCAACATCGGCGGCTCCTGGTGGTTTCTGCAAATCTGGCTAGTGCTGGCGACCCAGAAGATAGCCGGTCGGCCGTCCTTGACCGAGGTCCAGTTCCCTCACTTGGAGCCGATTGAAGATGAAGACGGCAACGAGATCACCACCACCAGGTGCATGAGCTACGGAGAGGCAGCGGCTGTGCACACGGGCTCGAGGCAGTTGGCGATTGGCCGAATGGTTTATCTCCCTGTATGATTGGCTGGCCAACAACAACCGGACTTGGTACTTCTACCGGGACCGGGCACTGTTCGAGCTGCCAGCCGATTTCAACTAGGAAGATATCAACTCAGCCGACAACCCCCGGTGCAGAGAACTGTTCACTGTCGCTCTGACTCCCTGCATCCTGCCGACTGGGATCCACCAAGGCCGATCAGTGGCCAAGAGTTACGAATTCTACTACCCTGTATCGGCTGCAAGGCAATTTGGTCTTGGGCAACTTCCCGTCGGCTGTTACTACGCCGACAATATCGAGATCAGGGGGATCATGAATCAACCTTTGATCATGAATCGACTGCTGAACATAGCCGGTCCGCCCCTTGGCAGTATTGGCGACATGACGCTAGCATACAAGAAGAGCGCAGCTTACAGCCGATGGTGGGCTGAGATCAAACGCCACATCTTCCACCAACGATCCTCCTACTACGTCGGCTCGCTACTGCCCGATGAGATCCTCTCGGTAAGTCTTGAAATTTGAATTGTTCCTTTCTTGTATTGTTGGCTACTGTAATCGGCCAACACTTGCCTCCTTTTACTCGTAGGAAACCGAGACAAAAAGGCCCACGATGAGCGACTTCGGGATCTCCATTGAGTATCGCCTAGGTGTTCTGGATGGGGGCGGCCTTGCTCCGTCAACGATTGGCTGGGACGCACCGAAACTGGCGTCCTTGCTGCGCGGGCAGACGCGCGAGCCGATAGCTCACAAGAAAAGAGCCACGCCCCCTGCAAAGCCATCAGCCGCGCCTGCCCCCAAGAAGCTGAAGAAGAAGGAGCCGATCGCGCCGGCCCACAGCCTCCCCTCGGTAGATCCGAGCGTCGCTCAATACCTTGACGACCAGGTGGCCGACGAAGGGATACCAGCGACTGTTGGGGCAGCGGCTGAGTCCAGCAGCTCAAGCCACAACTCCATCAATCCCCCGGTCGACGATCCACCAGTAGCAAGCCCTTCGACGAAGAGACCACCGGTAAGCTTTCACCTTACTAACTTCGACCTTAGTATGACATCACTATATACTCAGCCGATCATGCCCTTTCCAGATCAAGAAACCGGCCGGCCGTATCCCATGTCGCGTTCCAACGGTAACCATCTCCCGAATCCTAGCTTACAAATTTCAGCCGACTTGACTGCTAACACTTGTCTTCTTTCGCAACCTCCTCGATCACCGTCGGCTGACCCCAGGCGTCGAGTGAGCACACCGTGGCTGCCGCGGGTAGCGGCTATGGCGCCGATGGTGAGGCCCCGTCGGCCACATGCGGCGAACCAGCCGAACAAGTTGCTCCGAACCCGATGTCGAAACTTGGTTTCGGCAATAGAAAATTAGGGGTGCAGTCAAGATCGCCAAGCTCGATGGGTTAGATGGAAAACAAGGTTTAGACAGGTTCAGGCCCTCTCATGAGGTAATACCCTACTCCTGTTTCGGGGATTCGATCCGTCGAGTGTCTTTATTGATCTCTTGATCTCGTGTATCTAAAGCTGAAAGCTGATCTAACTTCTCATGAAGCATATGATCTAAAGTCGATGTCCCTCAAGGGACGTCCCTTACCCCCTTATATAGTCTTGGAAGGTGGGCTTACAAATCGGAAACCCTATCTTACTCTAAGTCGGTTTCCTCAATCTTACCAAACCGTGACTATAGGCCGTTGCCTTATCTCTATCGGCAACGTAACACCCAAGTCATGTTTGGTTTACAGATATGGCAGGCGCAATCTATCCCTACCTCCAGTCGGATAAGCTTGCCATGTAGATACCCGATTGCCATAATCTCCACAGTAGCCCCCGAGTCCTTTTCAGTCGACGAGACAACTCAGCTTCAAACCAAAACGTTACGCAGCCAAAAATCTTTTTGGCCGAGTGCTTCTGGCGCCGAGTGATTTCATCATCTCTGCCTGAATCTTCCCGAGTGGCTCCAAAGACTGTGAAGGGCTGGAAAATATCCAAAAAATTCTCAAAATAAATATCTAGGTGCATCTCATGATGTACCTAATTAGGTGTAGCCCCCGACTATATGATTAGCCAAAAACAGACCAAACATACATACAAGGACTATAAAGAATCATACTCATGTAAATGCTTAGCTCATGCTAAAGCAATCATAAAAAATATCATCACTCAGCAAGCTCGCGCTCATTCGAGTGAATTTGCCCGAGTCGTCTCAGGACAAATAACTCAATCAACCCTAATAGGTGGAAAGCACTCGGTAAGCTCATGCTTATCCGAGTGGATCTGCCCGAATCATTTCGGAACAAATATTTTAATCATCCCTCATGGGTAAAAAATCAATTCGCTCGGTAAGCTCATGCTTATCCGAGCTGATCTTCCCGAGTCATCCCGGAAATTTGCCCGAGTCATCTCGAAACAAATAATTCTCATATAAATGCTTAGCTCAAGCTAAAGCAATTATAAAAAATCACATCGCTCGGCAAGCTCATGCTTATCCGAGTAAGTTCGCCCGAGTCGTCTCAGAACAAACAATTTAATCAACCCTTATAGGTTAGAAATTAATTCACTCGGCAAACTTATGCTTATCCGAGTTGATTTGCCCGAGTCATCACGGAACAAATAGCTCAACCGTCCCTCGTGGGCAAAAAACACTCGGCAAGCTCATGCTCATCCAAGTTAACTTGTCGAGTCATCTCGGAACAAATAATTTAGTCAACCCTCATAGGTAAAAAACACTCGGCAAGCTCATGCTTATCCGAGTTAACTTGCCCGAGTCATCTCGGAACAAATAATTTAATCAACCCTCATGGGTAAAACTCACTCGGCGAGCTCATGCTCATCCGAGTTAACTTGTTCGAGTCATCTCGGGACAAATAATTTAGTCAACCCTCATGGGTAAACAAATTTTTCAGTCATCTGAAAAATATGACCAAAATATTAAATAGCTCCGCCATAATATTGGTCTTAATCTAAAAAGATCTTCACCAAGGTGGAAAAATAGCATTGATATAATCATTTAATCAAATGCTTAGAAACCAAACAGTCCCTGTCATCAGGACAGCCATGAAAAGCTTAATTGTTTGTCACCTTTCAAATTGCATCGTGCCAACTTCTCATGAAGTTACGCAAACCGCGGTATGAAAGGATTTTAAAGGTATTGGGCTATGTAACACGTGCATATTGCCAGGGCAAATCTGCTTAAGTTCATCCACTTAAGTCCCTAAGGACACGTGTCAAGCCACACCTTAGGTGGGCCGCAAGTCTCTCATGGGCTCGGCCCAATCACGAGACGACTTAGCAAAAACCCTCAAGTCTTTTTACGAAGCCTCAAGGTCGTCCCCGCCACTTCATCTAATCATCTTGGTCTCTTTATGCCTCCGATGTGAACTTGTAGGTATCTAACTTATTTATGTTAATGCCTTGACCCGAGTCTTCATAGAAAATTTCTTAAGTAATTTTCGTCCGATTGTCACCAAGCCTAAGCTTGATTAGGTCATCAAAAAATTCTCAGTCCTTATCTATTAAACTCAAATCAAGAAACATTAAACAATGATAAACCAAATATAAACAAGTTGTCGAAGAAAACCATGCTTTATTGACACGTATGCAGCCCCCGACTGTCAACTCAAGAAGTCATCTTGCTTGAGATTGGCAGTCAAGAATAACATGAAACTTACGGCAATTTAAGCATAGTATCGTCGAAGATGTTCAATATTCCAAGAGTTCTTCACCATAGATCCATCTTCGCAATTTAGTCGAAATGCTCTTGGCCGAGTCACCTCAGCGATTATGTATGGTCCTTCCCATAGTGGAGATAATTTGTGATGGTCCTTGATGGTCTGGATCTTGCGTAGAACCAAATCATCGACAATGAAAGCTCGCGCCCAAACATTGCGACGTGGTATCTTCTAAGTCCTTGAAGATATCTTGCCGATCGGATCAAGGAAGATTTTCTTCGTTTTGGCGTCGCCTTGTCCCGACTTGGCTATCCTCTTTGTAGAAATTTCACCCTCTTCGATGTTGATGTAGCTGGTCGGATTTCTTCCTGGCCACGTGATCTCTCACAAGATTGGGCCATATCGCAGCTTTCTTCGTCGCAGTGAAGGCTTGTTTGACGTCGCTGCGCAGGTGATGACACCGTTAGGGCCAGCGTCTTCATGCAGAGGTAAGTGTAGTGTGGTATCGCCATGAATTTGGCGAGTGCAGGCCTTCCGATGATCGCGTGGTAGGCCGTCTTTGAAGTCGACCACCCCGAAGGTGGTATTCTCCGTTCGGAAATTCTCGCGAACTCCGGAGGTGACTGGAAAGGCGATGTGACCGAGTGGTGGGGCGACGGCCCCGAGAATACTCCGTGGAAGGGGCTGAGCTTGCCTTCAACTCGCTCTCGGGATTTGTATCTCATCCAGGTCTTGACGAACAGGAGATTGAGGACGCTGCCCCCATCGATGAGGACGCGCTTCGCCTTGATGTTCAACCACTGTGTCAAGTACCAAGGGATACTTCCCCGGGTGAACCACTCGGTCAGGATGATCCGAGCGATTAAACGTGATGGCCACCTCCGACCATCGTAGATGTTGTGGGACTTCGGTTTGTGCCGCGTTGACCTCACGGTCCATCAGCTTTTGCTTCCTCTTGGACTCATAAGCCTGCGGCCCCCGAAGATGTGATTCAGCTCGCCCACGGGGTCTTGAAAAGGCTCTGAATTTCCAGTCGGGTTGTTCTTCTTAGTTCCCGATGGACCGGCTTCATCAGTCGGCTTCTTGTTTAACCATGCCGCATATTGCTCGGCGAATTGCTTGTAGATGATGCGTGCACTGAGCGTTCATGATCGTTCATGATCGCGTCGTAGGCCGCAACTCGGGGACAGCGTTGAGAGCTGGACGTTGTGGCAACCAAGTCCTCGGGCCGGTGCTTGCGATCTCTCTGGCCATAATTGCTATTGGCGTTATCCTTCTCAGGGTGTCGGCTTCCTCCCGACTGCTTGTCGTCCCTTTCATCAGGCCGATCTTGGCGCGTCGCTTTGATCACGTCGTTGGATTTGGCGTAGGAGTTCGCTGTCTCGAACATCTGCTTCACCGTCTTCGGCGGCTTGCGCCCAAACTTCCTGATCAACAGTTCATCACGGACTCCCTTCTGGAAGGCGGCGATGATGATGTCATCGGTAATGTTGGGGATCTTGTTGTGCTTCTCGGAGAAGCGCCGGATGTAATCCTTCATAGGCTCGTTCGGCTTCTGGATGACGTTGTATAGATCGAAGTGCGTGCTGGGCCTCTCGAGGGTACCTTGGAAGTTGGTGATGAAGTGGTCCCTCAGCTCGCTCCACGAGCCGATTGAGCCTCTTGGTAGGCTCGTGAGCCAGTTCCTGGCTGAGTTAGCGAGGGCCACGGGAAGGTAATTGGCCATAGCCTTGTTGTCGCCGCCCGCTGCGCGGACGACGAGAGTGTACACGATAAGCCATGACTCGGGATCGGTCTTGCCGTCATACCTCTCTATTCCTGTGGGCTTGAAACCACTCGGCCAGTGCAGTCGGCGAAGCTTCCGAGTGAAGGCCGGCACTCCGTCGTCGCCGCTATCGGGTGATCCCCTCCGATCTTCCCGGGTGCGTCGGTCTCGCTCTTGGTAGCGGCGATCGAGGACTTCCCGCAGATCACTCGGTGGGGTCTTCGGTTGGCTGGTTGGGTAACTGGAGCTGTTGTTGCGGCGGACGCGGTGGTGGACGGGTGGACGTCCGTGTCGTTTGTCGCGGGAGTCGGCTGTTTGCTCCTGGTACTTCTGCGTGGACTCGCGGGGTGGGCCTCTTGGCCTTGTCATCGATCGATCTGGCTCGGGCCTCTTATAGTCTCCTGACCTCAGAGGCGGGAGTCGACTTTTGTCGGGCGTTTCAGCCACGGACTCAGTCGGCCTTCGTGCCGAGGTGGTGGGCTGGCCGTTAGCTGTGGCTGCGACGATGGTCTTTATCTTGTCGAGTATCGGAGTCACATTGGCGGGTGCTGTCTCCATGACGGTGTCCAAGAGTGTGAGCGCGGCAACAGCGTTCTGCTGTGGCGTCTGGAAGATGTTGGTGTTGCGAACCCGTGTTTGGACGATGGCCTCTTGGGCGGATCGTCCGGCTGCGCGTAGATCCTGCTTCCTCTTGTCAGCCTCGTCTTTGCATTGCTTCTCCTCTTCGGTCGTCTTGCGCTCATGCTCAATCTTGGCTCGCTCTTCTTCAGAAGCCTCCTAGCCATGGCTGAGTCGGACTCGTCCGCTCGGCCATAAGGACATCAAAGCACTTCGGCTCATGGTCCTTGCGGCTGTTGAAGTCGTCGGCTTCGTCAGAGGGGATGCCATAGAGGTCGTCGAAGCCGGCGGAGCTGAGGTATTCATTGAGCTCTGAAGATGAGCAGGAGCCGAATGACGGGAGGATGACGGCGACCTCCCTTGACCCTGGGTAGCCCGGGTCTGGATCGTTCCAGTCTGAGTCAGAGCTTGGGGATGCGGGCTCCTCCGAGTGGGTCGCCCCCGACTCGGGGGAGAGAAGTTTGCTGTAGATCTCGGCGGCGTTTGGTAACCCAAACGGCACTGAGAGGTCTTCATCTGAGTAGATCGTCTCCGTCGGGGAGGTGAGAAGGTTGGCGCTTGTTTCGGCGATATTCGGTAATCCGAATGGTGCCGAGCGAAGTTCGTCTTTGGAGAGAGTAGATTGCATCTTGGTCTTCAAGACGTCGTTGTAGATCTTGGCGCTGTTCGGGAGTCCGAACGGCATCAGTGGATTTCTCCTTCCGACTGGTCCGAATCCGAGTCGAAGGGGGAATCGTTGACGAAGTAGGCGGCGAAGTCGCCGAATCTTGAAGGAGATCCCATCACGCTTGTTGGCGAGATTGTTGAAGAAGTCTCGACGCGCGGACCCTACCTGGCGCGCCAACTGTCGAAACTTGGTTTCGGCAATAGAAAATTGGGGGTGCAGTCAAGATCGCCAAGCTTGATGGGTTAGATGGAAAACAAGGTTTAGACAGGTTCAGGCCCTCTCGTGAGGTAATACCCTACTCCTGTTTCGGGGATTCGATCCGCCGAGTGTCTTTATTGATCTCTTGATCTCGTGTATCTAAAGCTGAAAGCTGATCTAACTTCTCATGAAGCATATGATCTAAAGCCGATGTCCCTCAAGGGACGTCCCTTACCCCCTTATATATGAAGGGTTACGCGGAGGCTACGCTAGCCGAAAACAAAAATTTTAACCGCACAAACCAGGAACACTTGCAAGTAAGGGCCGATAGATCGTTACCGATTGGAGTAGAGTGCAGCGGAATAGCCAATCGGGGCAATCCGATCCGAACAGTGTAGCCGATTCCCGGAGACAGGCCGATTCGCCAATCAGCCGATTCGAGTCGTCCGGCCGCGTTCTCACGCCTCGCTCCGATGCGCCCGACCGCAGCCGATTCCACCACGCCCGATCGCTCCGATTGCAGCCGATCCGGCCGATCAACGGCGCGCGTAGCGAGCGCCTCTACCGGTATCCACACGTCCAGGGACGAACGCCGTACACCCGTGTGCTAGCACGCGATGCAAGGCTAGGTTTTGGCTCGAAAGTGGGGAGGGTTTCCGTGGAGATTGATCTCGGCGACTTCTGTTGCACGCGATGCAATTGACATCTATTCAGCTCTCCACCCCTCCCTCCTTTATATAGAGTTGGCCGACGGGACTAGTGGCCGATTAGGACTCTATTTTGAATCGGATCTCATCCGTATCTCATAGAGTTGGCCGCCCATACGTCGTAAGCCCATAGGACTCTATCCGATCGGATCCCTATCCGATCGAGCCGTATCCGAGTCCAACTCGAATATCTATTCTATCCCCTTAAGCGTGCGACCACAGTAGGTTCAGGTATACTCGGTTTCGGCTATAGTCTAACTTAGCCGATCGTCGGCTCGAGTCCAACTCAGCCGACACTGTCAATAGCGGCGCCTAGCAAGCACATATTGACACCATAGTATACAAGAATATAATATCGGCTCGAACCTGTAATGTGTACACAAATCCCTTTGCCTCACGATACCGCTTAAGCTATAGGCAAGATGTGTGCCATCCCTTCAATAGCTTAACCATTCACTCGAACCGTATTGGATTATCGTGCGTTGATTGACTCCTCAATCAACTTAGCATGGCCATGCATTTCCATAATCCATTACCTCGAGGGGCCCAGAGATATCTCTCCAAAGGAGGGGCAAATTCCATCTTGATCACTCACATCCCACTCCATGTTTCATAGCAAACCCGAAAACTACCTTTATAACTATCCAGCATTACGGAATAGCGTTTGGTAGTCCCAAAGTAGGCTACTACACATGTTGGAATCCATGGTGATCTCGGTCTAAGGACTTTGTACCAACACTACCTCGAGACCAACTAATGGCACATTAATTCCCGTAGTGTCTCATGGTGGGTCTATCCAACAATGTGTTCTCTAACACATATGTCCATGTTTATTGATTTGGTATCTCCATACCCATGATCTATGAGACATGATCATCAATCAATAAACATGCCGATCTTAGAATCATATTTGTTCCAACAATATGACATATGATCGTGGATCGTTTAGAAATAGATTCATACATATCGAGTCTCATAAATAAGTCACGTACTTATTGATCAATACAAGATGTCTATTTCATGGAACCGAATAACACTTTATTCATAAATACATAAACATTGACGTGATATCCAACATCTCCATGTTGCCTCTAGGGCATATCACTAACAATCTCCCACTTGCACTAGAGTCAATCATGTAAGTATCTAATACCCATCGCTCTTGTGTGCGCCTCATGCTTCGGTGAGGGAGAGGTTTTGTCGCGGATCGGCTATGTTGAGATCCGTGTGCACTTTGCATATCTTGACATCACCTCTGTCCACAATCTCGCGGATGAGATGATATCGCGAAGTATGTGTTTGGACTTCGATGTGACCTCGGCTCCTTGGCTTGCGCAATGGCTCCACTATTATCACAATAGAGAGACATTGGACCGCCTGCACTGGTCATCACACCAAGCTCAAACGAATTTCTTGATCCAAACAGCCTCCTTTGCAGCTTTCCGAAGCAGCAATGTACTCGGCCTCCGTTGTAGAATCGACAACGTATCCCGCTTGGAACTCTTCCACTGATCGCGCCTCCGTTCGTGCAACACGAACCCAGATTGCGATCTATAATCATCCTTGTCCGTTTGGAAGCTAGCATCGGTGTTACAACGAGCTCTTCTTCACCTCCATAGACTAGGAACATATCCTTAGTTCTTCTCAAGTACTTAAGGATATTCTTTACTGGCGCCCCAAAGTGTCCTTCACTGGATCGATCGGTATCTCGTCGTAGCACTCAAAGCGTACGCAGACATCCGGCGTGTACAAAGTATGGCATACATGATGGATCCAATTGCCGAAGCATATGGAACCATACCCATCTTATTCCGCTCATCATGTGTCCGAGGACACCGATTCTTGCTAAGATTAATGCCATGTGACATGGGCAAGAAACCTTTCTTGGAATCATGCATGTTGAACCTTTTCAACACCTTGTCAATGTATGTACTTTGGCTTAATCCAATTAGCCTCTTGGATCTATCTCTATAGATCCGAATGCCCAATATATATGCTGCCTCCCTAAGTCTTTCATGGAAAACTATTTTTCAATGAAGACTTGACGGATTCAAGCATAGGGATATCATTTCCAATCGCAATATGTCATCCACATATAAGATTAGAAATACAATTACCCTCCCACGACCTTTTGTAAACACAGGCCTCTTCTTCGTTTTTGATGAAACCAAACCCTTTGATTACTTCATCAAAACGAATATTCCAACTCCGAGATGCTTGCTTCAATCCATAAATGGATTTCGTAGCTTGCATATCTTTCCAGCGATTCTGGATCGACAAAACCCCGAGGTTGTATCATGTATACATCCTCGCTTAGGTTTCCATTTAGGAAAGCCGTTTTGACATCCATATGCCATATCTCATAGTCGAAATATGCAGCAATCGCTAGGATAATCCGAATAGATTTAAGCATTGCGACGAGCGAGAAGGTTTCATCATAATCAACTCCTTGAATCTGTTTAAAACCTTTCGCCACCAATCGCGCCTTATAGATGTGAACATTTCCATCCATATCGGCCTTTTCTTAAAAACCCATTTGCACTCAATGGTTTTGACACCATCAGTGGATCAACCAAGTTCCAAACTTGATTATCGTACATGGATTCTATTTCGGATTTCATGGCTCCAAGCCACTTGTTGGAATCGGGTCCCACCATCGCTTCCTCATAGGTCTTAGGTTCATCGTTGTCCAACAACAATATATCACGTTGTTCCGCACTTTGTGTACATCGGGCGCACGACGTGATCTTTCGACCTTCGTGGGGCTGGTGTATCTACAACCGGTGGCGCAACACTTTGCTCCTCCCGTTGTGGTTCCGTGGTCGCTGAAACATTTTCTCGGTGTTTCTTGAACTTCTTCAAGATGCACCCTGCTCCCACTAACCCTTCTTGAAAGAAACTCTTTCTCCAAGAAGACACCGTGTCGGGCGACAAACACTTTGCCTTGTTCCCGATTATAAAAGTAATATCCCTTAGTTTCCTTAGGATATCCCACAAAGAAGCACTTGTCGATTTGGGTGTGAGCTTGTCGATCGTAAACGTTTTACATAAGCTTCGCATCCCCATATTTTGAGAAAAGACAAACTAGGGGTTGCCCTGTCCATATCTCATATGGTGTCTTTTCAACCGACTTAGATGGAACTCTATTTAGTGTGAGCGCAATGTTTCAAGAGCATATCCCCGAAGGATAACGGAAGATCACTTTGGCTCATCATCGACCGCACCATGTCCAACAAGGTGCGATTTCTCCGTTCGGACACTCCGTTCCATTGTGGAGTTCCAAAGTGCGGAGTCAATCGTGGAACAATTCCACAATCTTTCGGATGATTACCAAACTCTTGGCTCAAGTATTCCCCTCACGATCCGATCGTAGAAACTTGATTGTTTTCCCTAAATGATTCTCGTACTTCATTCGGAATTCTTTGAACTTTTCAAAGGATTCGGACTTATGCCTCATTAAGTAGATATAGCCATATCTACTAAAGTCATCGGTAAAGGTAATGAAGTACGATAACCACCTCGGCCGTTGAGCTCATTGGTCCACATACATCGGTATGTACGAGTGCCAACAAGTCACTTGTTCTCTCACTGTGCCCTCGTGAAAGGTGCCTTTGTCATCTTACCAAGTAAACAAGACTCACATGTCTCAAATGATTCAAAATCAAAAGAGTGAAGCAATCCATCCTTATGGAGCTTCTCCATGCGTTTCTTATTTATATGGCCTAAGCGACAATGCCGGATAAACGTGGGGTTTATATCATTAGAGAGTTGCCTTTCGTATTAATGTTATAGATTGGAGACGCTTCAAGATTCAAAAGTATAATCCATTCACCAATGGAGCATGAAAATAGAACATATCTATGAGATATATTGAACAACCATTGTCCATTGATCTAAAATCATATCCATTGCAAACATGAAGCGGAAATAACGTTTTGACATAGTGTTGGAACACAATAACAATTATTCAATTCCAAAACTAATCCTGAAGGTAGATGAAGTGGTACTGTGCCGACAAGAACGTAGCAACGCTTGCTCCATTGCCGACGCGCGGTTCACCTCGCCCTTCTCAATTCTCTACTTCTTCTCATTCCCGCAACGATTTGCAAATATGAGCTACGATCCGGTATCAAATACCCAAGAGTCGTAGGTGAAGTAGCAAGATTAATGTCTATAACATTAATACCCAGCGTAAGTCGTACTTTGCTTCTTCTTGAGATCCTCCATGTACTTCTTGCGCCTCCTTTCCAAAGGGGCTGTCTCCTTGCAAGAGAAGCAAACGGCATCGATGCCGCCGACCCTTCTTGCCCTTCTTTGCATTAGAGGCACTCGCGATCTCATCGGGAGTTAACTTCCTCTTGGTGCAAAGTTTCTTGACAGTGGTTTGCGCTTAGCCTTCGCATCATCATCACATGATGACCGTTTTCTGGATACTCTCCTCACTGTCTTTAGCATCCCATGCAATTCAGCCAAGGTCCTATCCATATTGTTCATGTGATAATTTAATATGAATGGCTCGAAGCTCGGAGGAGCGACGGAGAATCACATCGTAGCCAACTCTTGGCTAAGGGAAAACCAGCTTTTCCGGACTCTCAATGTAGCCAATCATCTTTATCACATGCGGATCGACGGGATTCCCCTCAACAAGCTGCACGCAAACAAGGACTTTGAGGTGTTGAACCTCTCGGCCCGAGCTTGGTTCTCAAACATGCCACGCAGATCGCTGAATAATAGTGTGAGCATCGCGCTCTCATATTGCTTCGAAGCTCGGGGACATTGTAGCAAGCATGAGACAGGCTTATATCTAGGGCATCATTAGTGTGCTTCTCATAAGCCCTCCGTGCGATTACGGTGGCATTAGTTGGCAAATCCTCGGGATAGGGTACTTCAAGAACGTACTCCTTACGCTCTTGCTTGAGAACAATTCTCAAGTTGTGATACCAATCCATAAAGTTTGTTCCATTTAGTTTTTCCTTTTCGAGAATAGATCGCAAGTTAAAGGTACTGGGTGTAGTATTAGTCGCCATTTATTCTACAACGTAAAAAGCAAAGTTTAGCACAATGTTTATGCTATGTCTTTTGTTAAACAATTTAACATTAGACTCCCATTACGTATTTTCCACCTTCCCTCTAGGTTACGTATTGGGTCAAGATCCACATGTTAATTAATTTTCTAGTGAGCTTTGGCATCACCGCTAGAAAATTAGTAACATCGGTAAGCAACACCTTGCTAATCACATCTCTATGTGACTCTTGTTGTTGGTGTGGCATCTCCATGCCCCGGCGCCAACCTATGCCCCAAGGCCCAAAACTGTTTTGATAGCCTTGTTAAGTAAACCAAATGCTCCTGCATGTATATGTCTGACATATACCCCCTCGTGTTATGATAGAGAATGGCACTCGCTTTGCGGACCCACCATTGACGAGCATAACGGTGGACGGTGCAACATTTGGAAGGGCATCATTACTACTTAATTTTGCGAGGGATGTTATCCTATCAAACAAACATATCACATATGAAAGCAAGAAGAATAGCATATAGTGAAATAGTATGGCCCTCTTCACATGGTGATCTCCATCTCCATGCCGGTGTACAGAATCTCCATCTTCATCACCGTTCTTTCGAGTGCCGAATGCTTGATTTCTTCAAACTAAGCTACTACTATAGAAGCTCTAATTGAAGATTACATCGACTCGCAGGTCGTGAAAGAATATTACAAGCATTGCACGTATGAAAGAATATTACAGAGATTGCACATATGAAAGAATATTACATGCATCACATGCATCTCATACATCTCATACATACAATACACCACACGAAATTCATAGATCCAATCTATGAAATCGCTTATGGAAACCATATCGGCATAATCATATTATGCCGTCCCGATACACTATCAAGGGAGATGGTTTGCGTAGGCGCGAGGCAGCAACAAAGTCGGACTACGAGATAGCTTCGGTATAATCACATTATACCGTTCCGATACACTATCAAGGAACACTATCTCGAACCCAACTCAAACCGAGTTATTTGGAAATTGCTTCGACGTAATCACATTACGTCGTTCCGATACACTATCAAGGAACGCAATTACCATCTACTCTCCTCAACAGATCCCGTAAAACCGATTGATCTAATCAACCCGTGCGCAAAACTTGTTCCAGATCCAATCTAAAACCCGAACTAAGCAACCTGGCTCTGATACCACTGTCCATGATACCACTGCTCTGATATCCAACATTTCCATGTTGCCTCTAGGGCATATCACTAACAATATAGTCTTGGGAGGTCGGCTTACAAATCGAAAACCCTATCTTACTCTAAGTCGGTTTCCTCAATCTTACCAAACCGTGACTATAGGCCGTTGCCTTATCTCTATCGGCAACGTAACACCCAAGTAATGTTTGGTTTATAGATATGGCATGCGCAATCTATCCCTACCTCCAGTTGGATAAGCTTGCCATGTAGATACCGATTGCCATAATCTCCACACCCGGTGCCTAAGGTAAGCCGACTGGATTTTATGATCGGCTCTGCCAACTTAACAACTCTTTTCTAATCATCTTCTTCTCTTTGCAGAACATAGCCAACCTCCTCAATTTCGACTTGTCGGAGTTCGAGGAGTTTGGCGAGATCGGTGAGGAGGCGCTGGTGACGCCGGACGAGGACCTGAGGGCCAGTCTAGCCGACATCGGCAATCGGCCGGGAGGCCTCGCCGTCTTGTGGCCGAGCCGATGCAGCCTCAATCCCGCGTGCGCTTCGGGAGATCCAAGGCCGAGTGGAGGCGATAGCCAATGCCATTGTGCCGGCAACCTTCTTGGAGGCGCACCAACTCAAGTACGAGCTGGCCCAGCAGCGAATAGCCGACCGTCGTGAAAACCAAACGCGGTCAACAACCCTCCAGTCGACCAAAGAGGCTATCGAGGGTCATAATGCCGCCTTCGATCGTCTGAAAACCGAGCCGGCGGCCAAGCTCGAGCAGCTCCTTTCACGCCAGGACCAGCTGATGGCCGATCTCGTTCAAGTCACGAATGAGATCGACGTCCACAAGGAGTATATGGCCAGCTGCCACCAAAATCGACGCCCAACATCAAAGTATCAAGGCGGCCGTGGCGCATCTCCGGACTTGGTGAAAGGGATTCGCCGGTGGCGAGTCCAAGCCGACGACGTCAAGGCCATCGAGGAGGTGGACCAAATCAGGCGGACGGTGTTGTCGGCTATAGTCGATTTCCTGAAGAGATGAACTCACTTGTAATATTTTTAGTATTCTGAAATCGGCTACTGCCTTATGTAATATACCCATCCAGCTTTTGTAATCCGCTTCACCGAATGTTTAAATATAGCCTGTCCATTTCTAAACTGTGATCATGAATGAAATCGGCTTAGGCCTCCTATAAAATATTCGTCCGACTTTTATAATCGGCTCCGCCGAAGCCTTCAGTACAACTTGTCAATTTCCAAAATCGTGATTGTGAATGAAATCAGCTTCAGCCTTATGCATTGTCTTAACATAACTGTTAATTCCAAATTGCTTATGTTGAAATCGGCTCTGGCCATCCGTGTTATGTCACGTTTGCCGATTCCGAAACCACACCACGACCGTCGATCTTAACACTTGAATTATGGCCGCCGATCCCAATCACTTAAAACGCCTTTATATTGACTGCCGATTACGAAGCTTAAAAAATTTCCTGACACCCAATTTTGTAATCGGCTCGTGTATGTATATGCCCCCTTAATTTTGTTGATACCTTTGGTGTCGACGAAATTATAAACTGAAATCAATTACACCACATTGTCGTCGCTATCGGCCAACCATTAGCCGACTGTAGAACTTAGGGTGAAAATGTGTGCATAAAAATGCCTAAAGGTGATGCCTGACTGAAACAGGACATCGACTAGCATGAATCGGCTAAGGAAACAGAGCCGAATCATGAATTGCTCCATACGCTTGGGTAGTATTTTTCAGGTATTTTGCATTGAGAGCCCTCCCAAATACTTCTCCATCTAAACCTTCTAGCATATAAGCCCCTTTAGAGACGCATTTGTGGATCTTAAAAGGCCCTTCCCAATTTGGTGACCACTTGCTGAATTTGTTGTCTCTGGATCCGATCGGCAATATTAATTTCCAAACGAGTTCGCCCTCTTCAAAAGATTTAGGCTCAACTTTTTTTATAATGTCTGGCTACTCATTCTTTATCTCTTGTAACTTTTTCCAAAGCCCTCATCCTTGACAAAACTAGGTCTTCTGATTCATCCACCATCAAGTGGTAATAATCGTCGGCTGTGAGTTCGTCCTGTAGTTGAATGCGCCTTGAGCCGATGACGTTTTCCCACGGTAGTAATGCCTCGTGTCCGTAAACTAGCTTGTATGGAGGGACTTGAATTGATCCATGGCAGGCCATCCGATATGCCCACAGTGATTCGGCTAATCGGCTGTGCCATTGCTTGGGATTTTTAGGATCATTCTTTTAATCAACTTGATCAAACTTTTATTTGAAGCTTCGGCTTGCCCGTTGGCATGTGTGTAGTACGGCGAAGAATTAAGTAGCTTGATCCCCATGCCGTCGGCAAACTGAACAAACTCTTTTGATATAAATATAGATCCCTGATCTGTTGTAATTGTTTGTGGAACGCCAAATCGATAGATAATATGCTCTTTAACAAACTCGATGGCGTCCTTAGAGTCTACTGTCTTCAGAGGAATTGCTTCCACCCACTTTGTGAAATAATCTGTTGCCACCAGAATAAACTTATGCGCTTTGCTTGAGGGTGGATTGATCTAGCCAATCATATCAATGCCCCATCCTCTGAACGACCAGGGCTTGATAATTGGGTTCATAGCCGACACTGGTGCTCGCTGTATGGCGCCAAATTTCGACAATCTGCAACCCTTATAATATTTGAAACAGTCCTCCAGCATTGTCGGCCGTAAATATCCGCTCACGAATCAACCACTTCATCTTATGGGCGATTGATGCGTGCCACGATCCCTTCATGCACTTCTCCGATAGCCACTTTGGCTTGATCGGCTCCCAAACACTGAGCAAAGCACACCATCAATCGTCGATAGTATAGATCTTCATCAAGCAAGACATATCTCAGTGCCTTATACCGCAGTTTCCTTGTAGTCGATTGAGAGGGGTTTTTGAGATAGCTGTAGACTTCAAACCTCCAATCGTCGGCTATAATAGCCGCAATTTCTATTTCAATCTCTTTTACCATCGGCCGATAGCCCGATGCCCCTTGAGCTAAATCGTTGGCTTCTGTATTCTGTACCCTGGGGATATGTTTCAAAGTAACTAGCCAAAAACCGTCCATCAATTCCCGGCATTGTTGATAGTAGACCATCGCGTATCATTTTTGCATTTATATTCTCCCGACAATTGGTGATGACCAACGGTGAATCTCCCATTATTTTAATGGTGTCGGCTTCAACTTCCTTGAGTAGTTGTAATCCTCTAAGGATGGCTTCGTATTCGGCTTGGTTGTTTGTGGCATGGGGGTTGATAGCGAAAGCAAATTCGAAACTTACCCCCCTAGGAGAAATAATGACTAAGCCGATACCGCAGCCGTTAGTGCAAACCGAGCCGTCAAATGTCAATGTCCAAGGCATAATTTCCACAGAGCCGATTGAGTCATTCCTGTGCTCCACAATAAAATCGGCTATAGCTTGTCCTTTGACTGCCCTGGATGCCTGGTACCTCAAATCAAACTCTGTTAGAGCAAAAATCCACTTCTCAATTCTTCCCTTCAACACTGGGGCCGATAGCATGTACTTAACTACATTGGCTTTACAAATTATTGTACACTCGTTGGATAGCAGATAATGCCTTAACTTTGTACATGAAAAATAGAGGCATAGCATAGCTTCTCCACAGGTGAATACCTTGTTTCTGCGTCTAGTAGCCGTCGGTTGAGATGGAAGATGGCTTTTTCTTTGCCCTCAACATTTTGGATTAAAACCGAGCCGATTGAGTTATCGTCGGCTGATAGGTACAGTTTGAATGGCAACCCTTTCTGTGGAGGCATTAGAACTGGAGGGGAACTCAGATAATCCTTGATGTTGTCCAAAGCCTTTTGTTGCTCTGCCCCCATGTGAATGGTTGATCGGCTTTTAGCCGAAGCAGTGGTGTGAACGGCTTCATCTTTTCTGAGAGTTTGGCTATAAATCGCCTGATGAAGTTGATTTTGTCGATCAAAGATTGGAGTTGCTTCTTGTCCTTCGAAGGCTGAATTGTCTTGATTGCATTGATGCTCCTTGGTGTAACCTCAATTCCTCTTTCATGAACAAGAAATCACAGGAACTGCCCGGTCGATATGCCTAACGTGCACTTAAGTGGATTCATCTTTAGGCCATATTTCCTCATCCGCTCTAACACTTGTCTCAGATCGGCTATGTGGTTCTGCATCTCTCTGGACTTAACAACCACATCATCAATGTAGATCTTCACCAGTGAGTCGATCATGTCATGAAAAATGTAGTTCATGGCCCGTTGATTTGTTGCCCCAGCATTCTTTAGTCCAAACATCATTACGACCCCTTCATACAAGCTGATTGCTCCAGGACACCAAAAGGCAGTCTTGTGAATGTCTTCTTCGGCCATGAATATCTGATTATAACCTGCATTGCCGTCCGTAAAACTAATAATCTTGTGACCCGAAGCAACATCTACGAGCAAATCGGCTATAGGCATTGGGTATTCGTCCTTAGGGGTGACCTTGTTTAGATATCTAAAATCGATGCATACCCTAAGTTTACCATTTTTCTTCAATACTGGAACAATGTTTGAGACCCATTCGGCGTATCGACAAGGCCGAATGAATCCCGCATCGTATAGCCGAGTGATTTTGGCTTTGATTGCATCGTACATATCGGCCTTAAACCTCCCGGGAGGCTATTTGAACGCCGATAGCTTACCTTAATCGGCAGTTGATGGACCACTATTGATCAGCTAAGACCAGGTATCTCGAAATACTCCCAAGCAAAGTAATCTTTATATTCTTTTCACAAATCAATAAGCTAGGATCTACACAAAGAAGATCAATTCTTGCTAATGTACGTCGGCCTCGGCTTGTCTCCAGAGCCGATGTCAATTTCTTCTAATTCGTCGGCCGACGTGATGCCTTGCCCTAACTTGCCATCGTCTTCGTCCGCGGTGTCAATGCCATAGACGGTCGAGCCCTCCACCATGTCTTGTTCAAAGTAGCAGCTGCGACTCGTTATCTCCAATCGGCTGTATTGTAGAATCGGACACGTTTTGAAAATCGGCTTGCCAGATTTTCCCTGACAAACAATCAATGCCTTCGATTTCCCACACTGGCAAATCGGCATTGGCGACGTTAACTGACCTGTCGGCTGGAACGATCTCGATCTTGTCGCCGTCCCATTGGATCAGGCTCTGGTGCATCGTAGAAGGAACACAGCAATTGGCGTGTATCCAGTCCCTTCCGAGCAGTAGGTTGTAAGACCCCTTCCCGTCGATGACAAAGAATGTTGTGGGCACGGTCTTGCTGCCGATGGTCAATTCGATGTTTAGTACGCCCTTGGTTTCTGACGGGTTGCCGCCGAAGTCCTTGAGCACCATGTTGGTCTTGATCGGAGTCTTTGGCTCCCTTGCCCAGGATTTTAATGTTGCGTAGGGCATTAGATTGACTACAGCTCCCCATCGACTAGCATCTTGGACATCAGCTTGCTGTTGTGTTGACGAGAAATTTCTCTCACGCGCTGGCCTAGGAGATCTGCTTCGCTCTAGTGCAGGTCCTTCTCGGCTGCCTGTGCAGTACATGGCGTGACAGTTGGTTTGATCTGTTAAATAACAAGAAAAAACAGGAAACACGCATCAAGTGTTAGGTTAGATCCCCACTGGATCGGCTGAGGGAACCCATGAGCATATATTTGCTATCCTAAAATATATTTAAGCCAAGTGACTACAATAGATCGGCTATACCGAGACAACATTAACCGCTCAACCCAAATACGGTAAAGGATAATAAATATATGTGTTGATAACCTAGCCGATACTTGGAAAGCTAACAATGGATCGGGTAGTACTGCTGAGATATCATCCTTGAACCGGATGCTTAGCTCGAAAATCTGCCAGTCGGTTGTTGATGGCGAGTGCCGATTTCGGCTTATGATGTCCGACCGTAACGGGATCTTAACATAAGAGGCGGTACTAATACAAATATAATAATAAATATACTAAAATAAATATATTAGGCGAGATAAGGCCGGTGAAACCCCGACACCGTCTCTTAGACATATAAATCTAACCGAATGTATCACTTTGGAAGTTCTAAAACAACTCAATAGTTCAACGTTAAATGCAAAGCATTAAGTATAAAAAGAACAACCTGATACATTGTAGTTGATTTATACTTCTCGAGACGGTAGATATCGTATATAAACCGAGCCAACCTTTAGATCTAGCCTTATTGACTGTGGGTTCTTGATAGAACGGCCAATGGCGAGGATAGATCTAAACATTGCTCCAATTTATATGATAAATAGCGTAGTATAAACCCCTGAATCTAATGTGTCATTATGATGAAAGCACTAGAACCAGCATGGAACATACTACTAATGACAAACATTTACTCGGATTTGGGGATCGAAACGATGTAGCCCGTAGCCAAATCAATTGCTCCTACGAAGAAAAAGGTTGGCGATGCGCCGAAGGTTGTCGATTGATTGTGTGAATGAATTTACAGGGGATCTCGAGTCCTATTTATACCTAAGATAACATTATTCGTGCAAACCCTGGACTCTATCTAAACTACTATTTAAAACACGACGATATCCTCAGGAAGGACCCACGCCGCATTACAACGAACAGCTTTAAACAAACTCCTAATTTACAGATATAATTGCCGCATTACGGGGACTCTATCCATAGATGGCAATATCTTTTAACGCACAAGCTGATAACCGAATCTTCTATTTATCTTCAAACATCTCGCACCGTAAATGGTTTTATCTTCTCTCGAACCTAGAATTGGCTATCGGCCGCTCTTGTCCGATTCAACCTTGGCGCCGGCCTCGATCTGGCCAATCGCTTCTCGACTAATGCGGCCTTTGTTTCTCCATCAAACCAAACTCGATCCGATTCTGTTTCACCTTTGACTGGACTTAGGGATTCAATTACAAATTTAGGTGTTAACACATGCCCCAAGTCCGTGATACGAAGTGTTACGAATTTGTTGTCTCTTCAAACTCCCACTCTTTTCGGCCTAAACCGCTTCGGCTGCCCCAAGTGCCCTTTAAACAGCCCTTCGCTTCGACCAAACGATTACGCATTCAAAACCCACTCAAACACTTTCGCAAGCAAGTTTTCTTCTCCTCTCTCCTTTCGGTGATTCACTCGGTGCCCTTCATCGGCTCCCGTCGACCTTCGCGGATTAGGACTCATTCTCGTCTCCAACAACTCCGATGGCTTCCAACACCACCGCCACGTCGGGCGCTCCGTCACACCTGCCAGCCGCCACGCGCTCCATTCCGCCGCCGCACTAGCTCCCGCCGCCGCATGTGCCGCCGTCATCGTCGAGTTCCCCGAGGTATGCCCACCGATTCAAAACTCTTTTCTTCAGATTTCCTTTTCTAGCCATGCCTCCTAGCATTGTTGTATTCATCATGCCTTTAGCCGTTCTTGATTAGCATCTTTTCCCTTTCAAACTGTAGCATTTAGCCATTCTTGATTAGCATTTTTTTCTCTTCCGAACCGTAGCACCTATCACATCAAGTGGTCATCCCAAGTTTGACCCAAGAAAGGAGGTACTTTCTCGGCCCCATCGGCAACACCGACACGGCCGATGTGATTATAGCCGAAACCAACAGATCCCCTACAATACCAACAAGCCATCCCTAGCCCACTTTGGAATGAGACTTTCAAATCGTGGCCGACCACGATGCAGCCTGGATTGAATGGTATAAGAGGGTGCGATCGACCAAGTACACTCAGTGGGAAGAGACCGGAATAGCCCAGTGCTTGGCCCTGTCCGTCGCCAGCATGGAGAAAGATGAGCCGCTTCTATCGGCTGCAACATACTTTTGGAATGATAGCTTCAACGCCTTCATATTCCGGCAAGGGCTGATGACAATCACCTTAGCCGACGTATACATGACGACCGGACTAGACATCCTGGCGTCGGCTAAACCCGGAAATCTGAACCGAAAGGGGCAGCATCAATTCAAAACCAAAGCCATCGGCGGGTGGAGCGGCTTCGTCGCTCAAAACATGAAGGACGGATCAGTCGGCCACAGGGAACACGCCGCTTTTCTTATGATGTGGCTTGAGAAGTTCCTATTTTGTGGATCGAGCTGCGGGCCGACCGCCAACTAGCAGGTCGTAGCCGAACTCTTGGTCGATGGGGGCAAGCTTGCGCTGGGGAAATATATCCTCGGCTATCTATATCGAGATGTTGCATCAAGCCGCCGCCAAGATAGCCGCTAACGCCCCGTCAACACCGGCGGTCCCCTGGTGGTTCTTACGGATCTGGTGGTGCTTTGGCAGCCCCAGGAAAATAGCCGGTCGGCTTCCACGATTGAAGCTGTTTTCCCAAGATTGGAGCCGATCGAGACGAAGACGGCAGCCGGATCACCACCACGGATGCATGAGCTATGGAGAAGGCGAGCTGCTCATGTAGGCTCAAAGCAATCGGCTAACCTGCTTTGGCCGAATGGTTCATCACCTCAGTACGACGGGCTATCGCGCGAGAACCGTGCACGGTACTTTTACCGGGACCGGGGGGTGTTTGAGTTGCCGGCGATTTCAATTGGGAAGAAATCAATTCAACCGACAACCCAAGATGCGGGGAGTTGTTCATCGCCGCTCTATCCTCTTGCATCCTACCGACCGGGATCCACCGGGCGCGATCGGTGGCCAAAGGTTATGAATTTTATTACCGGTGTCGGCCACGAGACATTTTGGTCTTGGGCAGCTGCCCGTCGGCTTCTATTATGCCGACAAGATTGAAACGAGGGGAATGGTGAGCCATGATTTGATAATGCATCGGCTGCTGAACATAGCCGGCCCTCCCCTTGGCAAAGCATCGGCGAGATGACCACGCGCTCAAGAAAAGCGTGGCCTACGACCAATGGTGGGCCGAAATCAAGCGACACATCTTCCACTAGTGGTCATCTCATTACGTCGATTTGCTCCTGCCCAAAGAGATCCCTTCGGTAAGCTTTTAAACCCCAAATGGTTTTTCCTTTTTTTAACATCGGGCGATGTAGCCGATTAACACTTGCCTTCCGACTTGCAAGGAGACCAAGACGGAGCGGCCGACGGTGAGTGACTTCGGGCTCCCCCATCGAATACCGACTAGGTGTTACGGATGGGGGTGGCCTTGCTCCGTCGGCGATAGGTGGGGAGCGCCGGTTGGCGTCTTTGCTTTGCGCGGCAAGTGCACGAGCCGATCGCTCACAAGAAAAGGGCCACGCCTCTCGTACGACCATCGGCCGTGCACCGCCCTAAAGAGGTGAAGGAGAGGAAACCGGCAGCGCCACTGATAGCCTCCCCTTGGACCCGAGCGTCGCGCAGGGTTCCTTGACGCCATCGCCGGCGAGGAGATGCCGGCTGTTGGAGCGGCGGGCTGAACCCGAGTTCTAGCCACGAATCCGTCAACGCTCCGCCGACCTTTTCGGTTCTAAGTCCCCCGTGAAAAATCGGCGGTAAGCCCTTATCTCATCAAATTTGGCCTTATGATGATATCACTTGCATCGACCGATCAATTCTTCTTAGGTCAAGAAATTGACCAGGCCGCACTCCGTGTCACGCACAATCGGTAACCGTCCCTTGCAACTTGATTCATAGAACTTAGCCGACTTGACCGCTAACCCATTCTTTTATAGCCCCCACGATCTCCGTCGGCTAGCCCCCAGGCATCCAAAGTGAGCACGTTGTGGTTGCAGATCGCCGCGGCGGCGGCAACGACGCCGATGATGAGGCCCCGACGGCTGCGGGCGGCGCATCGCCCGAGCCAATCGCTCGACTTTGGTGCCTACGGTAAGCCGATCGAATTTTATGATCGGCCCTGCCAACTCAATATTTTCTAATCATCTTTCTCTTTGCGAACATAGCCGATCTCCTCAATTTTGACCTATCGTAGTTCGAGGAATCCGACGAGATTGGTGAGGAGGCGCCGGTGATGTCGGCCGAGGACCCGAGGGCCACCCTAGCTTACATCGCAACCGGTGGAGGCCTCGCTGGACGCCGGTGGTCGATAGCGGCTCGATCCGTGCACGCTTCAAGGAGATCCAAGGCCAGCTGCCGGAAGCTCTAGCCGATGCCATCGTGCCGACCACCTTTTTGGAAGCCCACCAACTCAAATACGGCGGCGCGTGGCAGCGGATAGCCGACTGTCGCGAGAACCGCACGCCGGTCGGTGTTGATGAGAAATTTCTCTCACGCGGCTGGCACTCAGGAGATCCGCTTAACTCCGGTGGAGGTCCTTCTCGGCTACATCTTTGTGCGGGGGCATGCCGGTTGATTTGATCTGTTAACCAACAAGAGAAACAAAGGAATATGCGTTAAGTATTAGGTTAGAACCCCATTGAATCGGTGAGGAATTCATGATCATATATATGCTATCCTAAAATATATTTAAGCTAAACGATTGGAATGGATCAGCTATACGGAGACAACATCAATCGTGTAACCTAAATACGGTAAAGGATAATAAATATATGAATTGATAACCTAGCCGATCTTTGAAAACTAATGATGAATCGACTAGTACTCCGACGAATGTTATGAAAAGATATCACTCTTGAACCAGATGCACATAACCCGGAAATCGGTCGTCACGCTCGATGGCGGGCGATTTTGGCTAGTAACGTCCGACAAGAATATGATCTTAATATAAGAGGTAGTCCTAATATAAATCTAATAATAAATATATTAAAAGAAACACATTAGGGCAGATAAGGCCGGCTGAAACCCCGGCGCTATTTCTAAACAATATAAATCTTAGCCGAATAGATCATTGATAGTTCTAAAGATGACTTAACAGTTTAAACCCGATGCAGCATTAAGTATAAAAAGAAAAACTGATACATTATGCGGCCAATTTATATTCCTCGAGACGGTGGATACCGCATATAAACAAGCCAACCTTTAGATCTAGCCCTATTGATTTATGAAGTTTTTGATAGAACTAGCCAATGGCAGGATAGATCTAAACATTAGTCTAATTTATATGTGCTATATGATAAGTAGCGCAGTATAAACTCTTGAATCTAGTGTATCACTATGATGGAAGCACTAGAAACAAGAGATCATACCACTAATGACAAGCATTTACCTAGATCTAGGGATCGAAACGATGTAGCCCATAGCCAAACAAACTGCTCGTCTAAAGAAAAGGTTGGCGATGCGCCAAAGGTTTGATTGATTGTGATTTTGTATTACGGGGGTCTCGGGTCCTATTTATACCCAAGATACAATTATACAGACAAACCCTCGGACTCTATCTAAACTACTATTTAAAACACAACATTATCCCTAGAAGGACCTACACCGTGTTACAATTAACGGTTTAAACAAACTCCTAAATTATAGATACAATTGCCGTTACAAGACTCTATCCATAGGTGGCAATATCGTTTAACGCACAACTAACAACCGAATCTTCTATTTATCCTCAAACCTGCTGCACCCGTAAATGGTTTTATCTCTTTCGGACTGGAATTGGCTATCGGCGCCCTTGTCCGACCCAACCTTAGCCGATTGGCCTCGCACCCGATCACTCCTTAGCCGATGTAGCCTCTGTTTCCACACCAAAC